>JAWZYV010004478.1:0-342500 GCA_038373885.1 Cheiracanthium punctorium
TTGCCTTTTTTTTTTTTTTTTTTTTTTTTTTTTGCTTCAATTCTTAAAACATTCACCATAGTTTAAAGCAAATTTCTTTTTGTTTAGGTAAAAATTTGTGACTCAAACCATGATGATCATAGAACATCACTAGAATATATATTTCACCTTCAATTATAATAGAAGGAAATGAACATGTAGCAGCAAACTTAACATTTCTGGTCAATTTATAGATTCTTATAGGTGAAAAAGGAATTTGTTTATACATATATATATAAACTTAGTATAAGATTATGAGAGTTTTATGTATGAGTATTTGATTATTTTGCCTTTTTTTTTTTTTTTTTTCAATTCTTAAAACACTCACCATAGTTTAAAGCAAATTTCTTTTGTTTAGGTAAAAAATTATGACTCAAACCATGATGATCATAGAACATCACTAGAATATATATTTTTTCTTTAATAGTCTCTTTTCTTAAGATTATAAAATATAAATAAAATACCTTACTGTGCTTATTTATAGAAACAAAAATATTGTTCCAAGTGAACAATTTCAACTTATGCGATTTCAATAGGCACTTATCTTTGTTATTTTAAATTGTTCATAGTGTTATCTACTAATGTTAATGTGAAAATCTGTTTGTCCAAATGTACTCCATGTAGGGGCACATGTGGACAATTTTTGTAAGTTTTAAAATATTTTTTTACAAAAATGTTGTCACATCTCCTAATATTTAAGAGCATATATTTGAAGAGATTAGGCATAAGATTATGATTAGTAAAAAACATTATAAAATAAAGAAGGAAAAGTTTAGATTTTTGTATGAAACAAAAAACGTCCACATGTGCCCCCCTCTCCCCTATGTATGTTATAAACAAAATATTTATTTTTAAAGTTTTTAATTTAAAAGAAAAAGAGGTTAATGTGTCTACAAGACCAGAAATTTAAAAATTGCAATTTATAAATATTAATATTTCTTATATAACTGTAAAACTGCTACTTTAATTCAATGATATTAAAAATAATAACTTGGTTTAAAAAAAGGTGAGGGACGTTGTCTGAAGATTCTTAATGTGAAACGAGGCGACTATTCAAGAAAAATAACTTTTTACCCCTGAACAATTATTTTTAAAATGCGTAACTAAAATTTGATGGACATTCGATTTATTGAAATAGCAGTTCAAAAAATGACGCAATAATCACAAAAAACACATGATATCATAAAATAAATTTATTGCTACAAAGAAATGTACGAAAATTTTGCATGGTTGTTTTATGAAAAAGCCTACATTCTGCTCTACATGTAGCTATTTCTTGAATAATCCTAAATCACAATCATCGGCATACACCTCTCGTGCAAGTATTCTCCAATGGTTTTCAATTGAAGTCGGGTCTGAGCTGATGGATCGATAGTTCTCTACGTTGGATTTAAAAAGTGGGTACTGGTAAGTCGAGATCCAGCCGGATGATAGAGAAAAGACAGCTTTCACCACTGGACAAGAACTCTGGCAGTTCAAGCTAATGCCTTTTGGACTTTCTAACGCCCCTGCTACATTTGAAAGGTTAATGGAAACTGTATTGCGTGGACTTTCGTCTGAAGCCTGCTTAGTATATCTAGATGACAACTGTCATTTGATTCTGCGTAAAAAAGCTCTTGTTGTGAGATGTGAATCGACGCATTCTCTTGTTGGAATTTCCAGTTGTACCCTCGTAAGATGTTTTCATTCGGAAGTAGACGGACTTAGAGGGCATTTTGATAATTTTCAGAAAACTGTTGATCATTAAGAAAAGTAATTAGTTGTCCGTTGAAACAACCCACCCCTAAAGAGAGCCCCCTCGTTGTTGCGACTAAAGAACTTGCGAAGTTCTCGTCGTAGATCATGACAATTGTATGTCCAATCATCAGAGCCATCCAAATTGAACTCTTTTAGCCATTGAAAACATTTAACCATTAATTTGTTCAATGCTTGTGCTTTTTAGATCAACGAATACGTGCATTTCTATGGTGTAATTTGACTTTTCACTTCGTGCGAAGAAATTGAAAATATAACCATAAGTTCGTGTTGAAGCATTTGTATATCACTTCTTCATACATTCATGGGTGTGATACGGACCACTTTCTTTCAGCTGCAAGAAAAAACAAGAAAGTGAGAACTAGTAAAAAAGGTGAATTTTGAAACAGGAAAGTGAAGTTGATATACATTTTTGTAAGAATTAAAAGGTACTATTAAGAATTTAATTTAATTTGAAAAGTATCGGAAAGTTTGCATTGCACCGTGATACAGTAGGTGTATATGCAATCTGGCGGATCACGGGGGCGCTAACGGTCAAGGTATATCCGACAAAAGATACTAGTTTGACTGGCTTTCAAATGCTTTGAGAAGCGATGATCAAGTGATCGCCACAAGCTAGTTCTTGAAAACGTTCCTTGAAATTTAAGAGACTTTGAAGACAATTTCTCATATTAACTTTTAACTGAGTTTGTTGCGGCAGGATCATGGGTTGTAACATTGAAAGTTTAGTTTCTTCCAGTTTAAATAAGAAAGATCAGAGGTGTAGCCAAGAGGTTGGGGGGGGGGGGGGTTAGCAGGGTGCGAATTGAACATTTTCTCCAGGGGAGGACATGTGAGAGAAAACATTCTCCAGCAGGGGACATTTGAGAAAGAAAATAAAAGGAGGAAGGTGTAAATGCTCCACTCATACAATATATTAGGTATTACATGACAAATGCAGTCACCAACATGTCTAAAAAGTGACTTAAATTAAAACAGAAGTCGACCCCCGATTTTCTATGCACATATTCCTGCCTATGTCGATTCTCCGTCTACCCTGAAATTCGGCTGGTGGCAGAGCAGTGATTGTTCGTTCATTTCGCAGTCTTCCTTTGAAACCTGACCCCAGTTACGGAGTGAGAAGTGGCATCAGGCATGTGTATATTAGAGATGAGACGGGCTCAGCCCGACCCCGAAAGCTCGAGCCCGAGCCCGGGCCCGAACCGGGCTCGGGCTCTGTAATTCACGATTGCGCTCGGGCTCGGGCGGGCTCGGGATCGGGATCGTGAAAAATCTCTCCTTTGTTGAACATTCTCCTTGAAACAGATTTTTAAAAAATATTCAAGAGGAAAATAAAAGTACTTATAAAAAAAAATAGCGGCACGGGCGCCTAGAAGGTGCGTGAAGCTGTTTGGGTATTTCAGAACGGCGGCTTATATTGATTAGTTAGTCATGAGATCGGACATTATTTGATAAACATGGATATAAAGAATTAGAAAGTGCATTGAGAGATTGAAACTATATTTGTCTTTCATTTGCACAAACGGCAAAATTTATTGGGTCCTATCAATAAAGTAATTAATTTTATTTATCTTTAGCTGAAATTTCAGGCTCGGGCGGGCTCGGGCTCCAACTTAAATAATATTGCTCGGGCTCGGGCGGTCTCGGATTACAAGTCCTCGGGCTCGGGCTTCCAAAAATGAGCCCGAACTCATCTCTAGTGTATATCTATTTCAAAGGCATGCTTGTAACTTGCTCCTTTGTCTAGTAAACAAAAGAAAATTTTCTATTCTCAATAGTTAAAATCGATAGGTACTGTTGAACTTGTAGAGTGGGACACAGATTAATTTAGCATTTCTCCAGCAGGGGATAAATAGTATCCCTGGCAGGGATCAATTAATATTTCTCCAGCCAAGGATATTACTTTCTTCAGCAGGGGACGATCCCCGGCATCCCCCCTTCAATTCGCACCCTGGGGATTAGGGGTACAGACCACGCTGTGATGCAGTTAATCACATATTTACAATTACTTTAGATGAAGTTAATCACACATTTATGAATACTTCTGATTTCCCTTTACCTATTCTAAATTTAATACTCTTTGCCATTGTTAAATCTCCCATCTATCTATAATGCTATGTAAGTGTTCCTTAAATTACTTTGGTTTTAGCAGTTGCAATACAGTTTGTTGGTGCCTTTAGTCTGAGAATTCCTTTAATTTTCTTCGTTCCCACGGGGCTTTAATAATTTTGCCTAGGTTACATTTTATCTCTATCAATCCCCCCTGTGGCGTGTCACATTTAAATTTTAACTTACACGTATAAAGCCCAACACTTCTTTTCATTTTTACAATCTGGCGATTTTTTTGGCGACAGTTCCTTTTAGCGCTCAGCTCCATCGCCAGGTTTTCTTTCAGTTCTCAGAGCTTTTTCACACACACTTCACCATAGGCGCCGACTCCATTGGGCTTGAGGGGGCTGAAGCCCCCTCAATATTTTTATCGAAGGGGGCTGAGCGCACTCAAAAATTTCGCTCCAATCTTTCTACTGTCGAATATTTTATGTCCGATATTGGTTAAGACTCAAAGAATGTTGTGCTACTATGATGGCGATTGGATGCGGAAACGGAGCTTTTTCACCAAGAATGCAGAAGTTTTTATGAGCAGTAACCGTCTCGAATTATCAGAAAGACCAGGGCCGGCCCAAGGGGGTGCGAATGTAGGCGATCGCCTAAGGCCCCGCGCTTATAGAGGCCCCGCTCCTGGGCCATTTTATTGCTATCTCATAAGACATGATAGAGAAGAGGCCCCGCTCTTGCGCTTCGCCTGGGGCCCCGCACGCCCCTCGGGCCGTCTCTGGAAAGACCAATAGGTCCGTTTCTAACCTCCCCTGCGCTCTAGGCACTTCAAATTGTTAGCCTCCCACCAGGGACGTACCCAGAAAAAAATTTCGGGGAGGATCCAAAAATTTCGGAATTCTGGGTACGTCCTGGATACCAAAAATTCTGGGTACGTCCTTGCCTCCCACCAAATATTTTTCCAGAGCAACCCCCTCCTTCAGTTCTGCACCTTGCCAGTTTTGGTTTGGGAAGGACCTTTCTTTGTTGCTCTTTGGAGAGTCTCCGCTATCCACCACCTCTGGGGCTGGCAACTGGCCACTCTTGTTCATTTCTTACCTTAATGCACAACGCCCGCCCCCACCCTTTTGTAGATTATCACGGTAATCGACTAAAGACCTGAGTACACTCCCGACATGTTAGAAGCGTTCTCATTTCAAGTAAGTTGAAAGATGCTTCTTTTTCGATCTTCAGTTTTATGCGCCCCCGAATCTTTTGCTCCCTAGGCACTAGAGATGAGTTCGGGCTCATTTTTTGAAGCCCGAGCCCGCCCGAGCCCAAGGACGTTTAATCCGAGCCCGCCCGAGCCCGAGCAATATTATTAAAGTTGGAGCCCGAGCCCGAAATTTCAGCTTTGCTATGCTTAAGACAAATAAAATTAATTCCTTCATTAATATGATAGAATAAATTTTGGAGCTTCACACACCTTCTAGTCCCCCGTGCCGCTATTTTTTTTAAATAAGTACGTCTATTTATTCCATGAATCACTTTTTAAAATCTGTTTCAAGGAGTATGTTCAACAAATGAGAAATTTTTCACGAGCCCGAGCCCGCCCGAGCCCGAACGCTATCGTGAATTACAGAGCCCGAGCCCGAGTCGGGCCCGGGCTCGGGCTCGGGCTTTCGGGCTCGGGCTGAGCCCGTCTCATCTCTACTAGGCACGTGCCTAAGCGGGAAAAGCGACTTTCTGGCAGAGGGTTGTTTTGTTCCTGGAAGGGTCAATAAAACCGTAAACTTGAAGTGGTCGACAGCATTAAGTTGACAGGAAAGAGCAACAGCGTTGTAGCTAGGGGTCATGATTGCTCCTGCAGGGTTTGAATTTTTCGCCTCCTCAACACAATGTTTGGAAAGTGTCCCCCACAAGGTTTACGTCCCTAGTATACCCTAACTAGTATACCCTAAGACCCCGTAACCCCCGAATACAAAACCTGAAATCACCCCCGAAATGCGGGGGGCCGGAGGGCGAAGCGACCCCCCCACACACACACACAATTAATTATTTTTTAAATGAAATTAAATGTTTTCTGATTTTAATTTTACCTTCGTTGTTTAAGAAACACCAGAATATCAGAACTTATCGTAATACCTTACAGAGGGCATACATACATATTATAAATCCGTGATTAGATACATCGTAGAAAAAAGCAACTAAAAATTTGTAGGGCAGCGTTTCTCAACCTGTGGGGCGCGCCCCCCAAGGGGGCGCTTAGCGTTTGCAGGGGGGGGGCGATAAAACCAAAGAGCAAGTATAGATGCATGTTTTTAAAAAATCATCTAATTTATTCTCATTTTTACTCAAAAATATATCCATTTTCGCTTAAAATGTTCATTCAAACTTTACTGATAACTTTATTTTCTAGAAAATTAAACTAAATGTTCATTCTTAAAGATTAAAAAACTGAATGTATGCTGAAAAATGTGAGCCGTGGGTGGGTAGCCCCCGTAAGTTAGCCTTTGTCGGGGGGGGGGGGGAGGACGGAACGTTAAAAGGTTGAGAACCGCTGTTGTGGGGGAAGAATTTTCCTCACGATTTCTCCCTTTTTCTCTCACAACATCCTACTGCAAATGCTTGTAATAACCTATTCTTTGATACATCATTCTCATTCATAATTTTTAAGAAAACTCTTTTTCGTGATGCAAGTAGTATTATTCATAATGAAAACGTATTCAACAAATAACCGAATACTGAGCTTGTATAAAAAAGATTTTTTTTAACTTAAAAAATTTAAACCACAGTGTATTTTTGATAAATTTAAGCAAGTGCAAATATAGAGTTTTTCAAATTTTATTTCAAATCTCTATTTTCGAATTTTTCTGTCTAAACAGAGTTGAATTGACAGGAATGTCTGGGCTTTTACAAAATTTGATGAGTTTTTTGGGGTTAAGCGAGATAAGTGGGTAAAAGAACATCTTGAAAATTGTCTCCAGAAACTTGATTCGTCAATTTATAGGTTTGCAATCGTGAAAATTTCTAATTCGAAATAAAAGATAATTTACTCTTTTTTGTAAATATATTGATCCAAAATTATATCCACTGTGAGACGGAAGGCTCTTCTGGCTCAAAAGCAGTCGCGTCCGCCTAACCGTTCGGAGTTTTCCGTGGTTTCTTCTGAAACATAACACACGGTTAGGAGCCTTTAGAAAGGCCCCCACGGAGGGCACCCTACCCCGCAGCCTAGATCCCATCTGTAGATAATTGACCGTAATCCCCCAGAATCAAAATTATACCAAAGAGAATGAAAGTTATTTTAAAAAATCATACGCGTTTAACTTAGAACCTTTTCCTGTTTTTGGATGTCAGTTAAAAAAACTGATGTGCCCCACCAGTGGCCGAGCGCATAGCGCTCTCAACTAGTAGACGGAAGATGCCTGGTTCTATCCAGGTCGCATCCGCCGACCTAGGCGTTCAGAGTTTCCAGTGGTTTTCTCCGAAACGTCTCGTAAATACGGGTTTGGGCCCCTTAGAAAGACACCCACGGAGAGCACTCCCTTCGGAATAGATCCCTCGAGTTGATAATCGCCCATAATCTCAAAAAAAAAAAAAAAAAAAAAAAAAAAGCATGACTTCTTTCATGTCTTTTTAATTATATGCGTTTTTGATGTGCTCCATTTAAACTTATTTAATTTGAAATTAAGTTAGGATACTTTAAACGTTTATACAGATTTTCTATAATTTAAAAAGAATTTTTTATGTAAGGATTATAGAGCAAAATGCTCATTTTAGAATGTAACTAGAAAATTCCTGATTTTTTTTTTTTTTTTTGGAAACTTCTGGGAAGTATTTTTAACCCCGGCCCCCTCCCAACCTACTTATTCGAACCCCCCCCCCCCCCCCCAAAAAAAAAAAAATTTACAAGTCGGCGCCAGTGCACTTCACGCTTTGGTCTGGGCCCAATAAGTCACGTTTCATGTCACTATTTTGCCAGCCACCGCACTAACTTTATATAATTTCTTGTTATTGATAATGTCAATAAAATATTGTACAACTGTCTATCAGCATGGAGTTCCTGGTTATTGCTTACTTCCACTATACCACAGAATAGAATAAATTACGACTTTCTCGAGTGTGAAATGTTTCTCATTGGAATCTACATCATACACGCCCCACCCCGAAATGAGAGAGACAGACACGGGAAAAGGGATCTTTATCCCTGTTTTTTAAAATTGATATATATATGACATTCGTAGGGAAGTTTTTGGACACCGCTCACCCCCTCCCTCGAAAGAAAATCTTGGATAAGCCACTGAGAAAGATTAATTAAGCCGAAACGTATCGATTGTACTCTGCAAATAAACCATGGTAGTAGTAAATTAGCGAACATCAGCGTTATATCTTAATACCTAATGCTCCAGGACAAAACAGGCAACACAATTAGTTTATTTATATTTTCCTTCTCGGATGTAGTTTTGGAGAAAGGTGAAGAAGGTATCTCCTGTAGACTTACCTTTTTACACTCTAATCCATCCGCACAAGTACAAAAGTTGGGTAAGGCCACATTTGAAATATCATAACCAGGGGGAACATCAGTGCATGCGCGGCCTGCAAAAAGAATGTTCCAAGTCTTGTTGGAATATCACACAGGAAAAGTTAACAGATGAATATACTAATCATATAATTGAAGTATTATAGAATAAAGTAGAAGGCATTTAGAAAATGGAAAAAATAAAAATAACAATATGCCTTTAAACTGATTTTGTTTAATTGACTACAACTGACATATCGACCCTACGTTCCAATAGATATCGGCACTTAAATTTTAAAAAAAATATATTCGAAGTCTTACGTGTTATTTGTGAACTTAATGTCATAAGTTCACAAATTGTTATAAATTGGCGTTATTGGACTGGATTAGGTTTGAGGTCATTTCTGGGAGGTTAGGATTACAGTTCCCTCCTGAGGTCGTGAGTTCCTTTCTATTTTACTACAAAATATCGAGACAGGGACTTTTTTTTAATACTTGCTGAAACGCTTATTTGAGGAACACCTTTAAATCATTGCGGGAAAGGGGGAAAAGGTGTCAAAGGGACGCTTTCTCAGCAAATCCCAGGTTTCTCAGCAGGGCCGATGCCGAAGAAAATCGAAGAGAGGTAAATTGCCGACTGAAAAAATGGATTTACCGATTCGGTTTCTAAGTTGGACACGTCCCTACATTGGACAGTTTTCCGGGGAACAAAACGTGTCCATAACATAGAAATAACTTAAATATCTCTGTAAGATGTACAGAGGGAGCCGCAAACGTTTGACTTTCAGAGCATTCAGATTATTTATGTATTAATGATCAGTCTGGTTTTTACATTAATCAAGCGTAATTTTTTATACTTTGTTCAGGCACGTAACCAGAAAAAGATTGCAGGAAGGAGTAGGAAAAAGGGGAATTTTCTACAAAAAGACTTGATTTTTATCACTTTGCTAACAAAAATCCAAATTTCCTTTGGTGGTGGATGGCTATATCCCTGCCTCTGTTACAAGTAATTAAATTTTCATAAAATATTCATAACTTTTAATTTAGTCATAAAATACTCTCTCCGGAATGAATAAAATATTTACCTATTCGTATGCTTGACCGAACTATCAGTGCCATACTTTGGGTTCGCAGAGATCAAGGACAGAAATGAGCTTGGAGTCTTTACATTAACTTAAAAAATGGAAAGGTTAACCATACCGGGAACACTGATTATAAAACACTTTCCAACACTGTCTAATTTGCGT
Source organism: Cheiracanthium punctorium (assembly GCA_038373885.1). Lineage (NCBI taxonomy): Eukaryota > Metazoa > Arthropoda > Arachnida > Araneae > Cheiracanthiidae > Cheiracanthium > Cheiracanthium punctorium. The sequence goes on from JAWZYV010004478.1 coordinate 9,577, forward strand.
ATATACTACTGCATGACGAACGGTTAAAATTTTCGCTCCCGGCGTTCTAAAGACGCGACGACAGAGATTCCCCATTCCTTTGTTCTTCGTTGCTTCCTCGCAAGGGTCTTAGAATGTTTCTGCTCTGGCCACAGCCTTGCACAAGCGCATGGCTGGGTCATGCTAGGGCATTCAAAGATACATGCCGGGAAGTAACGATGGACACAGGGAGGAATTTCTTCAATTGCGTCTTTAGCAGCGTCGGAAGTGAAAAGGTTAAAGCGAACAAGACACTAAGGTATTTTCTTAAGTACTGCCATAAAGCCTTATCTATGAGCGTTATTTTGTTAACCCTGTATAAGTATCAAAGCTATGTCCATCCATGCCGACGGGCAGCATCCTCTCATAAACCTCAATAATAAATATCAATTTTGTTTTGCTACAAATAGATGAAGGCTTCTAAAATGGGACACGGACCTATTGGTGCCGGAACTGGTACTGGTACTGGTAATTGAACACGGGACCTATTGGTCCCGTGTTCAATTCCCAGTGGAGGTAGCTTTATTTTACACTAAAGATAATGTCTACTTCCAGTCTGATGTTGCGCACTCAATATAACGTCGCTATGGTTCGCAACCGAGAGCATTGAGTTCCAAGTAGTACGCGAAATGTGTGCAAATGAGCAGTTGAGTTGCATCTGACCCCTTTTTAGGTAAAGGTCATGACTTTAAATTCTTACTTATCCAGTAGAAAGTTTTAAGTAAAAATGTCTATCGTGGGGCTCCCTCATCTCTTGTGGAAGCACCGAGGCTGCATCCCAGTTACCCTTCTCTAAATCCGGCGCCGAAGACGTGCATGAAATCAGGCCCTGCCGACACCTTAAGCAAGGTAAGTATCGCATCGGGGTGCTATCTTCGAAGGAGCGCCATTTCGAACACAGAAACTGGCAAAAACTTGGTCTACAGCATAAAAGGGGCGTCTTTGTTAGGTTTGTAGGGGGTTGCCACGTACCCTAGGGCTGTCCCTGATTCCACACACAGCATTCTTCACAGCATTCTTTGTATGGCTTTAAAATGTCCTCATGTTTTCTGGATAAGTATTATGTTTCACTTTGTTCACTTACCTTCTTTTACCAATGGTCTACAACGATATACACGCACTTGAGTGTCGTAGACGCAACATTTTCCCTCTGGACATGGATCCTCTGGACAATCAGCCTGAAATAATATATATATATATATATATATGTATGTATATATGTATGCATGTATGTATATATATGTCTGTGTGTGTGTGTGGATAATTAGTTCTGCTTTGGCAACGCCAGTGGATCTACTATAACTTGGACTCCGTGCGATGTCCAGAAAAATCTACTGGACGCAGAGCTCTGAAAATTCGAACATATGAGCCCATGCCTTCGCTAATGTGCACCTCGGTCTCAGAATTTTAAAATTTTAATTATTTTTTGAATTATTAATTAAAAACCGTTTTCAGGATGCCATGCTTGGCGAGTTTCGCCTGCATGCTACTGTGAAACAAACAGCGTGCATTGAAAAACATGAAATGGCACGGAAATTTAGTCAGTTTTGCGCCAAATCTACAATAATAGAAGTGAATGTCTGTGTGAGATGGCCAGAAAAAAGTACAAGACGCACTGTTCAAAATATATCTGTAAATTAACGGAAAAAGGACTGGCAGCAAAGTTGCCAGAAAATGTCCGTTCTGTTTTTTCGTTTTCTGTACTTGTAACTTTCCGTTTTACAAAAAACTGCGAAATAAAATAGGTCGGCCATCGCTAGGACCGAACACTGAGCCTCCGTATCCGGAGACGCTTGCTTTAACCACTAGACACCACACGACTTGTTCTGGATTGGGAAAAGGGTGAACTAAAGGTTATTTCAGTTTCCTTGCGGGAGAGGAATTCGTGCGTTTCATGATTTAAAATTCGAGATAAAGTGTTGTCCTGTTGTTATCAACATAGTCAAATTATTGGATTAGCAAGAAATTAATTTCGATTTTCACAAATGTATGCAATTAGTAAAAACATTTACTCTTTAGCTATTTGTCATATCGGTTTAGATTTAGATATACATACAGATTGCTGCAAACACGGAAAATCGGGAAAGAAATACTTCGGCTGCTAAAAATATAAAAATAATACACCTTGATTTTTCGTTCTCAGTTTGAAGTAATATTAATAATAATCACTTAAATTATTTTCTAGAGAGTCCTGTACATTTATGAATGTGATTTGAAATACTCCTTTTTTATAAAAGGGAATTCTTCTTTTAAAAAGTAATTAATTATAGTTTAAATTTTAATTACTCATTATAGTTTAATTTTTAATTACTCATGAAAATGCGTTTGGTGTCAATATTTTTATCCATCTAAAATGTCCAACGAAAATCCATTTCTCAAAACCACTTACAAAACTTACAAACTAAACCAAAAACGGAAATTTACCGTTTTCACAAGAAATTTCCAAAAGTCGTAATCATTTTTCTTCGTTTAACGGAAAATTACCAATTGTTGGGGAAAGCGGACATTTTCCTGGAAATTAAGGCTGGAATTATCCTGAATTTTCAGATTATTTTTAACAGTGCGCAGAACTCTGAAAATTTGAACATATGAGCCCATGTCTTCGATAATGTTCACCTGAGGCTCACTTGACCTTGTACAAGTGAGCCTTGTACACTTGCGTCTTGTACAAAAAAGTACAAGACGCAGAACTCTGAAAATTTGAACATATGAACCCATGTCTTCGATATTGTGCACTTGAGACTCATGAGGCTTTGAACATATGAGCTCACGAAAGGATTTATGCTCTTGAAAAAAGAATAAATTTATTACTACTATGCATATTCGCGTGCATTTGACCAATATTTAAGGTCAACGGTCATCTCTCTTCCATTGCACGGGCAACGCCGAGCTATGCTGCTAGTACATATATATATATATATATATATATGTGTGTGTGTGTGTGTGTAAGACGATCCCGGGCACGGGAAGGTTGTAGTCATGGCTTGCCCTGGGTGCAACGAGACATCGCGGATCGTGGTACTGGGAAGGAGCGGCTCTTATAATGTAACGTCCGGTTGACCGCAGCATCGGGGTCTCGCGGTCGGAGGACCGTCACTGGAGTCCGCAGGGCGCAGACATAGGACGTAATCCTCGGGTTACGGCTGTTGTATCGAATGAACATTCCGGGATTAGGAAGACATATTTTTATTTTGTTTTCACACAGTTTTACATGGCAACTGAAGTCACGAAAGAGCTCAGCTCCGAGCTGCGTTTCAAACTATATAGCATCGGATCACGTGTTCTAACCTTCAATGCCTGCATTGGAGGGCAGACTCACACAGCATAATGAGGAAAAGGGCGTAGGCAGAAATTTGGAAGAAAGTTTTAAAATTTTAGTACTAATAAAACACGTGCCCTGCGATAAATTTGAGTTACAATTGTAAAATAAAACTGAGCACAAAAAAAAGAAAGATTACAAAATATACAAAAATAACATATAACAAAATTAAGCTAAATATGACATTATGAGAGTCCTTAAGCAAATCTTTCCAGTCTTTGCATTCAGTCTATTGCTCTTAATGTCTTAAAACGCAGCTTACTTATTTACATTTGAAAAGACAGAAATTACATAAAGTTTTCTATAGTCTTGGAAAGTTCGTTGTATAAAAAAATGTCTGTCTTTTCAATGTCCGCAAAAATATCCTAAATAAAATTATTATTTGTATAACGTAGAACACTATAAAATAATTTTTTGTTATCCACTAAAAGTTTCACATACTATACATTTTAATTTTGCACATCTTCATAAACACATTGACCTAAAAATATGACTTAAAATACAGTAAAAGGTAAAAATATTAACACTTACTAAATAAACATCCACTTTATTAATAATAATAAATCACAAATTAATCATGCTTCACATTCTTCAATATTATGAGTTGGCCAATATATTAGAAAAATATCACACATAATATAATACAACTAGCTGCGTACCCGTTCTCCGCACGGTGGGAAACGCATATTTTCCTAACACATATATAATTCGAATTAAACCCAGTAATGCGGAATCTCAAAACGTGAAAAAATACTTGAATCGTGACTAAAAGTTGACGTCATGAGTGCAAATTTTAGACGATTGCAACATGACACAAAAACTACGTCAATGTGACTGGCGATCAAAAAAGAAAGAACTTTACGGTATGCAGGCAAAACTTTTCTCTTTGGAAAAATGCCTGATTTCTACATCATATAATTCTCTTTGTGAGGTTTAATTTATAGCATTAATATAAAGTATATACCACACAAATAACATTACATGATGTTGGCAACAAATTTACCTTGCATTTCGCATTAGCGCAGTTATTTTGCAGAGGACTTTATTAAATTTCACCTAAATTAACAAAACCTACATGAAACAATGGATGCATCATTTACGTTTAAAAGCCAAAAATGCACCCTGCTCCAGTGAAAATCATGTCGCTTTTGTAAATGAAAACGTTCGTGGTGTAACTTCTGAGAAAAAGCTTATTACCCTTATTGAACTCTTAATGCAGTATCACACCTGTTACATAAAACTGACGTTGATCTCGCTGTCAACTCGCCCTAAATAAATAACTAATTTCATATTTCAATTTTTTACAGATTACAGTTGATCCCTTTATAACGTGTGTCTACAACACGAATTCTTAGAACATGGCGAAAACATTACCATCGTTTTCGTGTGACACACTAAAAGGGACTCGTACAGCACGATGAAATGAGACATATGTTCTGATATTATGACGCCTTAGCTCCTGTAATTAACATACCTTTTGAATGGCAACACCAAATATCATTGTATTTTTACGGAGCGCAAGTACGTTTTGCCGCGATTATACCGCGCAGTCCGCACTCCAGGTGGAGTATAGCGCAGGACCCATACAACTCGGATTCCTATAACACGGAACGTATCTACCGTGTATAGGGAATCTACTGTAGTTGCATAGTGTCAAATTCAATAGTTAAGAAAATTCTGAGTTGCCGTATTTACTAATATTTCATCTCACCTTGGTAGCCGAAATGTATTAAAACCAAATATCTGAACTGTATCAAAAGTAAACTTTACTAAAAGTAACATTTTAATTCTGTATAACCCTCAAAACAACTTCGGTGTTTGTCATCTACGACGGTTTTTCATGACGTGACAACTTATGCTTGCGTACAGTGGCGTAACCAAGGAGGGGATCGGGGGTCATAACCCCCCATGCGGAGTTTTTTGCCATACAATATGTATATTCTTCACTCCCTTATCACACACACGTGTACATATATGTGAGTTGCAGTAGTCGTAACATTCGCATGAAATATTTCTGGCTACTCCTGCTTGCATATAATTGATATATTTTTTTTTTCATGTATCAGTAATCAATATACTTCAGGATCGGAATCTCCACGGTAAAATAATGGTCTAAAAAATCTGACACCTGAAAATTCTGATTAACACAATGGGGTTACACAAATACGCGCCGAACATACGCTCTTGCTTATGTCCGGAGGAGCAAATACATTAGAGGTTATGTGCTGCTCCGGATAATCTGCTAGCAAATAGCAAAAATGAAGTAAAAAATGACATCCACACGCCAAGGAAATAAGATTAATGGTATGCACAATTGCATAAAAACTTCGATTATTTTTAAGGTGCAAGTCTGTTACAGTTCTATTTGTTTCACATTTGATACCTTTTCACTTTTTCGTATCTTAAAAGCTGTAGAAAGGAGTGTTTTCACTTAATTGTAAAATTTAACAACTTAAGTGGCAACAATGGACTCCGTTGCTACGGAAACTATAGCAATGTTAAAAATAGAACACGAAATGAGTTATCTATGTTTCCTTTGCTAGAACTGCCATATTGGCGTAATTAACGCCACCAGTCGATGTCAAATAGCTCAAATCACAAATTAAACTTGACACTAAAGCTAATTCGCAATACCCTGTTTGGCGGAATTTAAAAAAAAAAAAAATTATCTATGCATACGCTAGTGACATGGGCTCATCTCAATTGTGGAACGGAATTCATAATACGAACAGAGTTGCACTACATTTGAATATTTTTCGCCTACTTTGCTAAGAAATGTACTATAATAGGAATCAACATACATTTCAATTCGTAAAACAAAAAATATATTAGGCAGTATTAATTACTCCGCTGCTTTAACAAATAGGAATCTATTATTTATTACACAATACTTCAATCGCCAAAATGCCAACATGCACCATTTTGCGAGATTTTTTTGCTTTCACTGAATCATTCGAAGCATTGATTTAACAGCAATCAAAATGGGAAACAGTTATCTATCATTTATATAGTTCGATCGCTAAAATTTAACCCAAGCATCTAATTGATAAATAGAAGTTATATAAATTATTAAATATAAGGTGTTTTAATCACCGTTAACTACGATGTACAAAAATGCGAATATTTCAATTTTCTGAAATTTGGCGGAATTCCTCTAACTTTGATCAGTTTACTTATTGGTGAAAATTCTGAAGATAGATCGTTTAAAATCGCCTTAATAACTGCATTATTTCTGGATGAAAAATTGAAGTATAGCTCCGTATTCTATGAAAACCTATACTTGTTATTAAAAATACTATTTCGCTACACTCTCAGTAAGTTGCGCCAAGCCTAAAACTGTGCAAATCGGTAGAACCTACTACTTTCTCAAAATATGCCGTATCGGCCATTTTATTTTTCGCCAAACTAAAAAAAAAAAATTATACATATTAGTCTCGGATATCTCCAAGCCCTTATTCTTTTATGTATTAAAAAACAATGCATTCCTGCTCTAATTTCCTATGCACTCGATATTTTAATTAAAAAATAACCTAGCAAATATTCTAAACAGAAAAAAAATGATTATTCTTTTATTTTTAATTCAAGAGTCTAAATCATTTAATAAATTCGCCAAACATGGCAACCTCGATGCTTATTTCTCACTTTTTTGACTGCAGGGGTTACAATTGCGGAATTGCGGAGAGCAAAAATTAGCGTTTTTGTCGGGTTTTTTATTAATATCTCCTAAACTAATTCGAATTTCAAAATTTAAATCAGCGGAGGTTCTTTCTCGGAATTTTCCGAATCCGTGGATACCTCGATCGAAACTCAGGTCCCAGCCGTTTCGGTGGAGATGATGTTACAGACAGACAGACGCGCACAGATTTTAATAGTATAGATAATATCAGGCCACGTAAAATACAATAAATGCCATAACAGAAATTCCACACATACTTTTTTTAACTACTTCAAAACTTTTAACTCCTCTTTTTCAATATTATTTCTCTAACTAGTTGCTACCAGCGACTTCGTCCGCGTCGGTTTTAGAATTAGGTCCAGAGAGAAATGAAGCATGTGTGAATAACAAATATGTTTGCGAAAAAAGACACTGCATTTAAATATTATTTTCTTTCTACTTATTTTAAATAAAGTATAATGCATGGTAGTATACTTCATTTAAAATATAAGAGAGCATGCAAAGTTACTAAATTTAGATTTTTTATGCATTTCGCGAATAGAAACAGTTACGAAAGTATTTGCGAACTGTTTTGAGTGTTCTTGTAAAAGAAATATTTATGCTACGTGCATGAATTTTAGCCTATGTTATTTAGGAATAGTGCAGCTTTCTATTAGGGAAAAAGTTTTAGAATTGGTTCTGTAGTTACAGAGATACCCATACAGCATAATGTATTAGAATTATTTTTAGTGTTCTTGTAAAAGAAATATTTACGCTACATGCATGAATTTTAGCCTGTAATACTCAGGAATATTGTACCTTTCTATCAGTGAAAAAAGTTTTGGAATCGGTTCAGGAGTGACAGAGATACACATAGAGCGTAATGTAATTCTTATGAGTATCTCTGTAAGAACTATTTGTGATATATGCATAAAAGGTAGCCTATAATACTCAGCGCCCCACCACTGGCTTCTTATTGTAAGAGGTGTTCTGCTCTCGAAACATGAAGGCGGGAGGTGCCAGGTTCAAACCCCGGTCGCGCCTGTCGACGTAGCAGCTCGGAGTTTCCCGTGATTTTCTCCTCCGAAACCTCGCGTAAGCACGGGCTAGTATCCCCTACAAAGTCCCTCCACAGAGGATATCCTCCACAGAGAAATCTGGGGTAAAACTAGTATTGTAGCGAAAAAGAAAAAAATAAAATCGTTTAAATGGACGTCATGTACGCTCTTTTATTTATTTATATTTTGGGGGGAAGGGGGGCAAACGCACCCCATATAGGCCTCGGCAGGCCTGTCGATAGGGGAGAGGGGGGATTCCCCCCCCCGGGCCCGTGTTTCCTGGGGGCCCGGACTAGACTTTCAAAAAAAAATTCTATATAGACAGAAATAGAATTCGCGAAAACCAACACCGACTGGATAAGTAAAGACGAGACGAGGTCCTAAACGAAACTGGATTGCTGACGACACTTCGAATTCTGTTCCCAGAGTGCCTGGGCTCTAGGCCCAACCGCTCATAATATATAACAGGAATAGTCAATTTGGCAGAAAAATTAAGATATAAATACATAAGAAAAAAAAAAGGGGGCGAGTAATGAGAATACAAGTACAATCGTGTGTGAAAAATTGGATACTTGAGCAACACATAAATACACTAATGTAAACATGATATAGCATAAAAAGCAAGAGTTAATTGAAAAGGAGTTACAATTGTAAACAATTGTAGTTCTGGGTAATAAAGTAATCTTAAATTTTTATTTCTTAGCTGAATGTGCTAGACATTCAATTAATTTTTATTTTTATAATTTTTTAATATATATATAAATACATTGGGACATGAGAAATACTTAATCGCAAAAAGTAAACACAGAGAGGTTCTGAGAGGGGAGGAGGTCCTCGACCAATCAGGGAGATCACAACAAAGTTACCGGAATCAAATTCCATTTTTTAATAAAGTTTTTAATAACTCTAGGATTAGGAGAAGAAACATAAATCTGGGGTAAAACTAGTATTGTAGCGAAAAAGAAAAAAATAAAATCGTTTAAATGGACGTCATGTACGCTCTTTTATTTATTTATATTTTGGGGGGAAGGGGGGCAAACGCACCACCCTTTGTGCTCTCATATGCGAGGAATCACCATGACAACTCCAGGCCGGTAGGTGGAAACTTGATAATTTCCAAGCGCGAGAAAATTCAATCATTCCCAAAATGTTCTTGGAATAAAATTGTTCAGAATTGTTCTCGGAATGTGGATTTTTTAGTTATTTGCGGTGAGTTTACTTACCCTTATACACTTCTTATTATCACAGTGATTATTTATTTATTTTTTTTAATAATTATTAGTTATAAAGTATGTTTATTTCGTCAGTGCTTCATGAATAGGCTTAATTTCTCACAGCAAACTTTTGAGGTTAAAATTATCTTATTGCTACTGAAACATTTCATTGAAGCTTTTTAGGGTAGTGATTCTGTAAAGCTTTTCACATATTTATTTTTATATATTAAGAATTCATTTAATCGTTTTCTAAACTTATATCTTTTACGTTCAGCACACTATTAATTTTGCATAGGAGCCAAGTGAAATTGTTCGGAACATTTATTTTGCATATTTGTAATAGCTCATTAAATTCAATTAGAGCAGTGGTTCCCAATCTTTTAACGTCGCGCCTCCCCCCCCCCTCTCCTTATTTTTCAGCATATATTCAGTTTTTTATTTTTCAACAGTGAACATTTAGTCGCCTGTTTTAAAAAATGACTTTATCAGTAAAGTTTGAACAAACATTTTAGCGAAAATGGGTATGTTTTTGAGTAAAAATGTAAATGAATAAGATGATAACTTTTTTGAGGGGGAGGGGGGGTTAGGGCCCGGCAGATATCCACCCTCCGGGCCCCAGTTTCTCTCTCGACGGGCCTGGGCCTCGGACCCTAGTGCAGTCAATCAGCCTTAATCCACAAACGAACAAACAATAATACTCAGGAATAGTGCAACATTCAATCAGAGAAAAAAGTTTTAGAATCGGTTTAGTAGCTGCAAAATGTCCATAGAGCGTAATGCATTAGAATTATTTTGAGTGACTTTTTAAAAGAATTATTTATGCTATATGCATGAAGTGTTGGATGTATGTTAGTCCAGGGCATAAGCTACCCTCATTAAAAAAAATTTCCAAATCCATTCAGCCATTTTTGTGAGATTCAGTCACAAAAATCCAAACACACAAACGTACACATTTGCATTACTGGTAGAATTTGCAAACTTGTGAACTTTAAGAAACACATTTGACTTTTCTTTCTAATGCTTTTAAATTTGTCGTAAAATAAACGTAATTTCCAGAACTTTTCATGTTTCTCAAATGCACGCGATTTTGCAAATAGAATTTTTGCTTTATTTCAAAAGCATAAATTATGTTGTGCAGGCGAAACTCGCCAAGCATGACCACCTAAAAACGGTTTTTAATTAATAGTCAGAAAAGTAATTAAAATTTATAAATTCTCAGCCTGCGGCGCGCTTTACTGTAGTCATGGGCTGATATGCTCAAATTTTTAAAGCTCTGCGTTCTGTAGATTTGTCTGGAGAACATTCATTTTTACTTCCTTGTACCTTCGCAGTTAGCGCGACAGAAGAGAGAAAAGTTTAAAGCCTGAGAAAGGGGGTGGAGGGGGAGGAAAGAAGAGAGGCTCCAGAGAAGTCCACACTCAACACTTTTTCTCTTCAGCTGGGGCTGATTACAAATTCGGTGCGGATTGCATCCGATAGTTGTTTGTTTTAGGCTTTGGGTGTTGTGAAATAACTCTTGGTGCCCTTACTTCCTTGTACGGAGTATAAGGAAGTAATGTGATCCCGAAAATTTTCGGGGGCCAAATTTCGACGGGAAAATTGATTTTTACCACCTCTAAATTTACTTTTAAGAATTTTTTCGATGCATCTCATCGTAAGCTAGCATGCACGATCATATAAACGCGTCTGCAATAGAGATGAGTTCGGGCTCATTTTTTGAAGCCCGAGCCCGAAGACTTTTAATCCGAGCCCGCCCGAGCCCGAGCAATATTATTAAAGTTGGAGCCCGAGCCCGCCCGAGCCCGAAATTTCAGCTAAAGACAAATAAAATTCAGTACTTCATTAAGAGGATACAATAAATTTTGGAGCTTCACACACCTTGTAGTCCCCCGTGCCGCTACTTTTTGAAATAAGTACGTCTATTTATCCCATGAATCACTTTTTAAAATCTGTTTCAAGGAGTATGTTCAACAAAGAAGAAATTTTTCACGAGCCCGAGCCCGCCCGAGCCCGAACGCAATCGTGAATTACAGAGCCCGAGCCCGAGTCGGGCCCGGGCTCGGGCTCGGGCTTTCGGGCTCGGGCTGAGCCCGTCTCATCTCTAGTCTGCAACTCATTTTGACCAGCGGCGAGTCTAATGTGGCCAGTTTTTCCATACCGTCTGTGACGTACGTAAGTCGTACGAAACTCGCATATCTCAAAAACTACTGGTCGTAGAATGTCGAAATTTTATATTTTGGATTGTTGTAACATCTAGTTGTGCACCTCCCCTTTCGTTTCCATTCGAATGTATAGTTTATCTACAGGACCGCCCAAAAGATTCGAAATACATTACGCTCTATGGGCCGAAATTCATTAAACTCGCATATCTCAAAAACTATTAGGCGTAGAATGTTGAAACTTCATATTTTGGATTGTTGTAACATCTAGTTGTGCACTTCCCCTTTCGGTTCCATTCGACTGGACAGTTCATGTACAGGGCCGCCCAACAGATTCTAAATGTATTACGCTCTAGGGCCGAAATTCATTAAAGCTTATTTTAGGGGTATTTTAGGGGTACAGAATGCAAAATAATGCAAAATAACGGAATTTTGAAGTAAAATAAACGGAAGTACATTACATATTTTATTCTCTAAATTCGTGAATTGTCTTTACTTTTGAACATTTCATTTATACAATGAAAAGTAAGAAACCGAAAGTTTAACAAATTTATAATAAATACCAATTTATTTTTAGTTGAAAGTCATAATTTAATACTTTTAAATATCGAATTAACTAAAAAGTTTGTAATATTTGCTGAAATAACTGCAAAAATCTCTAATCTCTGTACAACGAAATTTTCTCTATAGCGAATTTTTTAAATGGAACCGAGCGAGTTCGTTATAGGGAGATTCAGTTGTGTGTATGTATATATATATATATATATATATATATATATATATATGAACTCTTTTTCAAGTCCACAGAGTGAGAAAATAAACATTTATAAAACTGAAGTAAAATTATAGCCTACCTCTCGACATCTGTTTTTTGCAGCAATCCTTGCAGATAGCGTATTTAGTGTTGGGCACCAATTCAAAATAATTTAGAATCAACGATTGTCCTGTTAAACTGTCATCTAACGATTCTTCGTCCATAACTTCGACCACACTTGGTGATACGACACTCATTTAGCGATGGTTTAAAAAAAAAAAAAACCACAGTTCGAAAACACTCGCGCAAACTAATGTGCCAATGAAACGACGCCTCTCATCTCATCACCAAAACAAAGATTCTAGCATGGTGTTGCGCCTGCGTGGTTTCTTCTGAAAAGCGAAGTATCGGTGAAAATGGATGAAAGCAAAAGAAACCGATACTTTCCCGATACTTTTAGAATCGAAAGAACCGATACCGATACCTAAAATAATAGGAGGTATCGGTTGCCGATACTATCGGTCGATCCCTAATAATCACCACTAAGTTTGGTAAATATGATAAATTTTTGGAAATTTATCAAATTAACCGGTTTGTTTGCATAATTCCCAACTCGTAATGGTAAATGTGATAAAAGTCCCTAACTCTACGAAAATTCGTTCAGTTTTCATAACTGACTGGCTTCTATCAACAAGTGACAACCACGTGATTTCAGTAGCTGTCTTATTTCTTTGCATCTAGACGTTTTCTTGCTACCCTCTCGTATTTTATAAAATATTGAATAATGTCTGGTATGATTGAGCGTTTTAATTCCAAATTAGTTAATATTATGAAGAAGGCAAACAGAGGTTTTCTGACGAAAGAAACATATGATAATTTGTTTAAAAAAAAGTGAATAATAGTAAAAATAAAAGTAGTGGGAAAAAACCGGAAGATTACACTGTTCTACAGTGGTTCGCTAACAACAATCAAATTATTATTTTTATAACTAATTCATACTGTTATTTAAATAACTGCAAGTAAAAATGTCCCACCACGTCTCATTTTTGTATAACAAAAAATGGAATCGTCCACTATTTTTAATGATTTTTGTGCCAAATGCCCACGCCAACCCTTGCTGGCAACCCTGTAACCCCGCAGTATTTAGTCATTTCCGGCTTCTCAGAATAGAAAAATTCTTTGTTAAGTGTGTTTATGTGCTTTTATAATAGTTCATATCGAAAATGGCAAGTTCTCAGCATAGATGTTGCAAAACTACGCCTGATAAATTTTGTTACATTTGTGGACGTTTTATATTAAAAGCACAAGGCAGACATTTATCACAAGAAGTGAAAAAAGCTTATTTTCTGTATTTCGGGTGCAAAGTTGATGACCAAGATAAAAGTTGGGCTCCTCACGTGTGCTGTGTAAGTTGTAATGTAGCTATTGTTCAGTGGATGAGAGGCAATAGAAGCTCTATGCCATTTGCTGTCCCTATGGTGTGGCGGGAACCTTCAAATCATTTTGATGACTGTTACTTCTATCTAACGAACACAAAAAGGATATTCAAAAAAGCAAATAGATAAAATTGAACAGCCTAATATACCATCTGCACTCCGACCTGTTCCTCATGGCGAAGGCTTACCGATACCAACTCCACCATTGAATTGGAAATATATTGACAATGAAGAGGTGTGTGACACTAAACATGCATCCGAAACAGGTATAGCTGAAGACAATTTTGACCCTAACTTTAGACCTGAGACTTCCAGCGAACCCCATTTTATTCGTCAATTTGAACTCAATGATTTGGTGCGGGATCTGGGCCTATCGAAACAAAAGGCGGAACTTCTCGGTTCTAGACTGCAAGAGTGGAATCTATTGGCAGGTGGAACAAGTATTACACATTTTCGAAAAAGAAATGTGCTTTACTCAGAGTTTTATAGAACGGAAGGTTCGGTTTGTGTTTGTTTTGATATAGATGGATTAATGAAAGAACTAGATATCGAGCATGAACCATCAGAATGGCGCCTTTTTATAGATTCTTACAAATATAGCTTAAAAGCTGTATTGATCCATAATGGAAACAAGAAACCATCTATACCAGTTGCTTATTCAGCTTCGATGAAAGAAACTTACACAAATATGGTAACTATTCTAAATGCAATTAAGTATAAACAATTTAATTAGCAAATTTGTGGGGATTTAAAGATCATAGCCATATTAATGGGTCTTCAAGGTGGGTTTACAAAATACTGTTGCTTTCTATGTTTGTGCGATAGCCGTGCAACAGAACATCATTTTATAAAAAAAAGAATGGCCAAACAGAACATCTTTTCAGCCTGGAACTAGCAATATTAAGTATACTCCCCTTATTGAATCGGAAAAAGTTCTTCTTCCTCCGCTTCACATTAAATTAGGACTTATGAAAAATTTTGTGAAGGCTATGGACAAAGAAGGTGAGGGATTTAAATATTTAAAAAGCCTTTTTCCACAATTAAGTGAAGCTAAGCTTAAAGAAGGCATTTTTATAGGACCTCAGATCAGAAAAGTGATTTGCGACTCTGCTTTTGAAGGAAAGCTAAATCAAAAGGAATTAGCAGCTTGGAAATCATTTGTGAAAGTGGTAAAAGGTTTTTTTAGGCAACAAAAAGGACAAAAATTATAAAGTCCTGATAGAGGAACTTCTTAAGTCCTACCAAGCCATGGGATGTCGAATGTCACTCAAAATTCACTTTTTACATTCACATTTGGACTTTTTTCCAGAAAATCTTGGCATGGTTAGTGACGAACAAGGGGAAAGATTCCATCAGGACATTAGAACTCTAGAAACTCGATATCGAAGTCATTGGGAACCAGCAATGATGGGTGACTACTGCTGGTTTCTAAAGAAAGAAGATTTTACACCACATAAAAGAAGAAAGTGACATCATCGCATCGTATTTAATTAGAGCTATGGTTTGATCTTCTACTTTGTATAAAATATGTATATCATCTCAATAGCATTCCATGATAAATTAATGAAATTAATAATTTTAAAAGAGTGTGTTTAAAATGTTTTTTCAGTTCCTATCAATACTGATAAGATAGTCATAACAAAAAAACTGTACGTGCTACAGCTTTAATATTATTATTTTTAAATTCTACACCGCAAAATTAGTTATAAACAGCTAATTCCATTTTTGTTAGGAAAAAAAAGTAAATTTTTGTCGACTAGTGTAAGATTTTTTGCACTATTTTAGTGTAAGACTAAAAAGATACTATGTAATGAAAGTAGGAAACGTTGAAATACTTATCTTTCCGTAAGTAAAGACAGCTCCAATGTTAGATTTTACGTGTACTTTGAAGAACTTTTTACCATAATTCATTAGGTGCACTTATCAATAGGCCATGGTGGTAGAAACAGGATGTTAAAAGAACTTCAAAAAAAGTACAAAAACATTACTACCTAAGAAGTCATGATTTACGTAAATTTGTGTGAAATTTGTCAAAAAAAAAAAAAAAGTACCTAAGAAAGGACTTGTTGATGAACTCAAGACGCCTAATTGACATGCAGTCGTAACCAGATAATGACTTTATGTTTGTCTATCAAGACCACTTGACGAATTCGTACAGTTGCGTGCCCTAAAACGCAAACGTGTGCAGAAGAGGTTGTATATCACCTAATTGATATTTTTACTATATTTCGAGCCCCCAGTGTACTGCAGAGTGACAACGGTCGTGAGTTTAGTAACAAAATCGTAGAAGAAGCTTGAGCAATGTGGATGGATCTGAAAATTGTGCACGGAAAACCTAGCCACAGCCAGTCTCAAGGTTCGGTTGAACGTGCAAACCAGGATATTGAAAATATGCTAAGTTTTTGGCTGGAAAGCAATCACACCAGGTCATAAAGGTTACGTTCTGTTCAACTTATGAAAAACAGAGCATTTCATGATGGCATTAAGTGTTCTCCTTATGAAGCAAAATTTGTTTTGAAACCGTTTTCTTTCCCGAATGACTCTATAGAACATCTTAGAACTGAAGAAGAGCTTCAGGCATTAATCGAGACAGTTAATAATGCTTGCTAAAACACCAATAGCGAAATAGAAAATGGACAAATATAATAGAAAATAGTTTCTAATATGGACAACAACCATCTATCTCAAAGTGACCCTCCATCTGATGTGAACTTTGACTCGGAAAGAGAATGAAGCAGCGGTCGCTCTAATACAGACAGATATTTCATGCATGCAAGAGCAAGTTGAAAAACATAGAATGAGTGCTAAAGAACTTTTAGAATTACAAGCAAAGAAAATGCTGAAGGTTTCAAATCTTAAATTTCTTCCTGGTAAAGTTGGTGACACAGTGAAACAACGAATCCCAGACGTTTGCAGAGCAAGAAGTGATCCCCGAAATTTATTAGAGGTGATATTAGAAGTTCAAAATGAAGAGTTTTATGAGTTAGGAACGAAACAAGGAAACTTTCACAGTTGTATACCAGAAATCAATTCACAATTTGTGAAGCAAAAATTATTTTGTTTGATGATGTTCCAGATCTAGCGATATCACTTCGAAAATGCGTTAGAAAGACATCTCTTTCTGAAGGTCAGGGATCTCAACGATGTGTTTCTAAGGGACAATGCGAGTCTGATCTGGCAAACTTTGTAATCCTAAATGTCATAACAGTCTAATATGCTTAAATAAGTAAACTTAAAATATTTAGTAATTTGTAGTAATAGCATTTACCGTTCTTTGAAAAAAAAATGTTTTTTTTCTCTTGAAAATGGGCTTAGCTTGTTTTTATATGTAACTTCTTCAGTTTGTTTTTTTATGTGCAGCTGTTTTGTATAAGTTCATGTAAATTGTATTTGTTTCATTTTACAATACCTGTCAGTCCCAAGGTCTGATTAAAGGGGGGGGGGTCGCCCCCCCGAGAAGAAAGAAATTAATGTAAAAAATCCTATTTTACTTCCATAAAATGAATGTATATGTCAATCTTCTAACTAACAGCCCCCCCTCCGACAAACTTGCAATGGTCAGTCCCTTATTCAAATGGTCAGTCCCTTATTCAAATTTCGTTCAGACTAAGTAAATGTATGTAACTTAAAATAACCATTTATTGACTTTTTAATTGTAAAATATAAAATATTGTAATTCGTGGTTTCTTACGCCATAGTGGCCAACGAAAAGATATACTTCTGAGTAGTAACTACACAAAACAAAAAAAAAAAAGCTGCACTCTATTCTACTGTCCCAATCAGTCATATTTATCACATTTACCATTACGAGTTGGGAGTTATGCAAACAAACCGGCTAATTTGATAAATTTTCAAAAATTTATCATATTTCTCCGTATTTAGTGGTGATTATGCATAATTACCGGCTATTATATATAATTACCAGTTTATTACTTTTACCGTAACATATATATATGAATGACTCCTTTTTTGAATCTAGACAGAGAGAGAAAAAACGTTTATAAAGCTGAAGTAAAATTATAACCTATCTCTCGACATCTGTTTTTTTGAATTCGCTACCGATCGCAAGTTTACTGTTACACTCCAAATCAAAATATTTTAACAGAGTAAACGACTGCCCTGTTCCATTGGCATCTAACGTTTCCTCGTCCATACTTTCTTCCACACTTGATGATGGTGCATCCATATTTAGTGATGGTTAGGGGAAAAAAAAAAGGAAAATAAAAATACTGTTCGAAAACAGTCGCGCAAACAAATATGCCAATGAAAGGACGCTTCTAATCTCATCACCAGAATAGATTCTTGAGTGGTATTGCGCCTGCGGGTGTTTCTTCTGAAAAGCTACGTATCGGTTGAAAAGTATCGGCAAATATGGATGAATGTATCGGAAACCGATACTTTCCCGATACTTTTGAAATATGAAAGAACAGATACAGATACCTAAAAGAATAGGAGGTATCGGCGCCGATATTATCGATCGATCCCTAATTTAGAATCTTACAAATTGCTAATATGACGTATATTTTGTCTCATGTAAGTTTTAATCATGAATTAAAACTGACATCAGACAAAGTGTACGTCATATTAGCAATTCGGGGGGGGGGGGAGTTTTAAGTGCCGTAAAAGAAATCCTGGTTAGTTGAATTAGTTCATCTGGTTATTTCACATTTTGTTCCAAATGGAGTTATATCAAAACTTACAACTGTGTTGGAAAAAAATATTTTCATGGGAACTTTATGGAGAAAAGCAATACTTCGTTAAAATGAGAGAGGGGGGTTTGTTATAATGGCTTTCGGTGTACAACTGGATTTTGTTCTTTGATGGCAGTTTGCAATGTAACGGAAAGCATTCACGAAAATTATCAAAGTTGTTACTGAAACTAGCCCGAACCGAGTGAGAAATTTACTAAAGTTCGTATGCTAGTACGAGATCGCAATGAGAATGAAATTCAAAAAGTAGATCTTACCCAAACGAGCGAGAGAACGCTGAGAACGCTTAAACAGCAAAACAGCTTCATGTTACTGATTGGGATTTTGTTTCATTTTTAGCTCGATTTCATGGTTTAAATAAGAGGCATGAATGACCGTGATTGCATAGTAATAAACATTACATGCAGATATTCAAATTGGATGAGTTAGTAAAAGCGTCTTTTCAACAAAATTCCATTATTTTTCATGACTGTGCATTTTGTTTTAAATTTGAAAATAAATAAAACATTCATTTGAAATTATGATGACTATGACTAGGCGAGAGTTGTCAGAAAACGTGAACATGGAGGCATTCACTTCAGAGTTGGGCAAAATACATAAAAAAAATGTATTTTCGATACAAAATACAACTTACATTTATTCAAACACACACACACACAAAAAAGAAGGAACTTAAAAGGCCTGAAAGCCAAACTGTGGCATGTTTTTATTGAACGTTATTTTTTATTGATAATGAAATGGAATTGAAATATAAAATTAAATATATTTCTAAAGAAGGATGAGTTAAATTATATTTCTACTTTAAGATGCATTCATAGCCTAACCATGCCACAGTGGTTATTTATGTCACTGAAAATGGTAGAAGGCCGAAGTGTGAAGGTCCCAGGTTCCGGTCCCATCGCGCAGCTGTCGATCTAAGGGAGTGGAGTTTTGGTAAGTTTTCTCTAGATGCAACGTGAATAGCGTTAGAACCCCTTAGATAGTCGTCTTACCTAGGCATCCCCCCCCATCCTTGGCAGATTGCCCTACTGTAGCGTTGCCATAATCACACAAACACAAGATGCATTCATGTATTACCACTAAAGAAAAGTGTGTCATTGTATTAATTTACTTAACAGTATGCAACAATTTTTCAATAAACTTTCAATAAAGAAATTATGAAAAGGACTTGTAAAAGATGGTATAATTATTCTATGCACTATGATTTATAAAAAGAATGATTTGCTTTCAAAAAATCTAGTTTTTCGAACTGATTATTGCTTAGTAAATTTCTTTTTGGAGCATTTATAATACCTGCAAATTAAAAAGGTCTTTCGATAGGAGCACTAGTCGGCAAACTTGTGTTAAATTTCATAAAAAGTTCTTTTACTATCGGATATGAATTTAGAACTTTCAAATATGTTGATTTTTCGGAAAGAAACTGTAGCAGTTCAAACTCAACCGCATTTCGAGAATTTGTGGAATATAGTTCCAAATCATTAAATTCAAACCAATCATCATCATCAGTAGTTTTATCGTCAACTTCTCTCGTAATTCTCTGAAATTACTTCAATTTGATAAGGACAACATTAAAAATTGAAAAGTTTACTGAAATGTTTCATTTTTCCAACCAAGCTAATAAAATAAAACCTTAAATTATGTTAAGAAGCATAAATTTAGGGTTCAAACTCTTTTAGACCGAATTCAAACCCATATCTAATATTTCTTAATACAGACATCAATGGTGAGGTTTAAATTTCTGAGAACTCGAATACGATCATCCATGATTCTAAATATCTGATGAGGAAAAGATGAGTAAATGATGATAAATTAAAATTAATAAAAGAAACAAGGTTTAATTAGATTTCCAAACAAGACAAAAAAAAAAAAAAAAAAAACAATCTCCAGGGTTTGCCTTACAGAAAAAAACTGGGTGAGAATTTCTCACCCTTTCCTCCAAACTGAGTGAGATTTTTATAAAATGGGTGAGAATTTTTTGCTAATAGATTTGGGTTGAGTAAATATCCAGTGGGTAAGGTATTTATAAATGGGTATTTATTCCTCTGTAAGGTAAATACCCAAAATCAAGGTATTTTATGATTTTTAGTTATTTTTATTGAGTGTAACTGGACCTCCAAGTCTAATCAAGCACAGGTACATGCAATAAAAATAACCCAGTTTAAGATCCCCCAGGATCAGAATGATCCCAGGAACCCCCAGACCCCTTCTTTTTTTTTTCTTTCATAGACTTTAGTTCTTGAGAATCCACTTTTGCACTCAGTGTTCTTTATTATTTTTTTTTCTTTGAGAAACCGATTTGTAGGGTGCGCAAATTTCTCGCAGTAATAATTTTTTAATGCGAGAAAAAGAAAAAAATGCGAGATTCTCGCGTTCTCGCGCTCTAGTGAAAACACTGATCTCTATATATAAAGGAAGATGTCCTGACTGACATACGATCATCGCACAGCCAAATCTACTGGAGATATTGACATGAAATTTTAGGAGCTTATAGCTTTTGTGCCCAAAGCGTCATTTAAGAAGCGATTTTTAAAAATTCGAACCCAGACGGGGGTGGCGACCCAAAACGTTCTTTTCACGTTTTCCTTCATATCTCAGAGGGGAAAAGAGACAGCCGTAAAATTCTTGCTTTAAAATGTAACTAATACAAATACCTAAAAATCAATTTCGGGGTTGTTTGAAATTCGCACCGAAACAAAAATAAGGGTTGTCAAAACGTTCTTTAACGTTCTTTTAACATTTCCCTTCATATCTCAGTCACAGGGGCGTAGCCAGAAATTTTTCATGGGGAGGGGGGGGGTTACGACTACTACAACTCATATATATGTATACGTGTGTGTGATAATGTAGTGAAGAATATACATTTTGTATGGCAAAAAATTCCTCATGGGGGGGGGGGTTATGACCCCCTAACCCCACCCCCTTGGCTACGCCCCTGTCTCAGAGGAAAAAAGAGATAGCCGTAAAACTCTTGCTTTAAAATGTAACTAATAGAAATACCTAAAAGTCATTTTCAGGGTTTTTTAGAATTTTCATCCAAACGGGGTTAAGGGGCCAAAACGCTCTTTTCACATTTTCCTTCGTATCTCAGAAGAGAAAAGAGATGCTGCAAAATTTTTGCTTCAAAATGTAACTAACAGAAATTCCTAAATATCAGTTTCAGGGTTTTTAGAATTCGCACCCGAACGGGGGTAAGGGCCAAAATGCTCTATAACGTTCTTTTCACATTTCCTTTTATATTTCAGAAGTAAAATGAGATAGGAGACAAATTCTTGCTTTAAAATGTAACTAGCTGAAATACCTAAAAATCATTTCCAGGGTTTTTTAGAATTCCCACCCAAACGCCGGGTAAGGGGCTAAATCGTTCTTTAGCGTTCTTTTCCCATTTATCGCCAAAATTTATCGCCAAATTTGGTTTGATGATTTGGTTGATTTATCGCCAATTTGGTATAAAAAGAATTAAGTTCCTGAAATTGGAGCCAGCTTAGCTGTATCTTCCATGTTTGTCGAGAAATTGCCTATCCCTACTGTTTATTTAATTGGAATAATGGTGTTATATTCATGAAAATAAAGGTGAAGTATACTTAGAATATGCCTCGCGAGAATTAAAACAGTTTTAGTAGGTGATTTTAATAAAGATTTCGATTTTAAAGAAGTATTTTATGGAACAAGAAAGACAAATGCAACACACTCGCGGATTATGATGCACATTCCAAACAGTATATAGAAAGATCAAGTACAGATAGAATATGCCTAAAAAATACTGTAAAACAGTTTTTAAGATCTAAAAATGTGTTTAATATTTATTTATTTACTAGCGGCTACCCGCGACTTCGTCCGCGTCGGCTTTAGAATTAGGTCCCGAGAGAAACGAAGCATGTGTGAATAACAAATATGTTTGCGACTAAAGAAACTGCATTTAAATATTATTTGCTTTTTACTTATTTTAAATGAAGTATAATGCATGGTAGTATACTTCATTTAAAACAAGAGAGTATGCAGAATTACTAAATTTAGATTTTTTTCAGGCATTTGGCGAATGAGACAGTTACGACAGTATTTGCGAACTGTTTTGAGTGTTCTTGTAAAAGAAATATTTATGCTATATGCATCAATTTTAGCCTATGTTAATCAGGAATAGTGCAGCTTTCTATTAGCGAAAAAGTTTTAGAATCGGTTCTGTAGTTAAAGAGATGCCCATAGAGCGTAATGTATTACAGTGCGCACCGGTTACAACGGACCTGGGATATAACGTACTATCGGTTATAACGTACCTAGAAGCTAGGTCCCGATTGAAGTCCTATATATATAACGTTATTTAACTTCGGTTAAAACGTACTTAACAAAAGTACGTACTTCGGCTAAAACGTACTTTATATACCAACGCCAAAAATAAAATTTTGCTTTTCTTAAGAATTTATTTCCTTGTGTACTCGGAAATTCCAGTATCTTCAAAAACACTCGTTGTCAGTTTTCAGATTCTCCAGCGAGATGGATTCTGTATGAATGAAGGGAGCGATCTTTTATCTTTTTCGCCTGCTAGGTAGGGCTAAGAACAAGAGCATGTTTTCTACTTGTCATTCATCCATGCCAATGCCTCCTGAAAAGCCCTATCCATTATGATTCTGATGATAGTGAAGAAGAAACAGGGGAGCCTATACCAAGCATACCCGACGGATTCAATGCTGCAAAAACAGGATCACGATTTTTTGAATGTCGCATTGATGATGCAGAGACTCTACAAAAGTCTATTATGGATATCCAAAACGGTATCTTTAAAGTAGCATCTGCCCATTTAAAACAAAAGAAATTTACAGATTATTTTTCTCAATAAAAATTGTAGGTAACAAAGAATTTTCTCAGTTTAATTTAAATTTTAAAAAAATCAGACCTGTTTAAAACACATATTACAATGAAATGATGAGCCCACTTTCTTTTTTTTTTTTGTGTAATATTGAATCTTACCGGCGGTACTGCTTATAACGTACTTCGGCTATAACGTACTACTTTTTTAGGTCCCGTGAGAGTACGTTATAACCGGTGTCTACTGTATAATTATTTTGAGTGTTCCTGTAAAGGAACTATTTGCGCTACATGTATGAATTTTAGCCTATAATACTCAAGAATAGTGTAGCTTACTATCAGTGAAAAAAGTTTTGGAATGGGTTCAGTACTTACAGAGATATACATAGAGCGTAATGTAATTCTTTTATGAGTATCCCGGTAAAAGAACTATTTGTGATATATGCATAAAAGGTATCCTATAACACTCAGGGTGCCCCCAGTGTCTAAGAGGTTCTGCTCTCAAAACTGGAAGGCGGGAGGTGCCAGGTTCAAACTCCGGTCGCGCCTGTCGACCTAGCCGCTCGCAGTTTTCCGTGTTTTTTTCCAAAACCTCGCGAAAATACGGGCTAGGATCCCTTAGAAAATTCCACACAGAGGAATTCCCCATATAGGCCTAGGACCCTATAGGCCAAGGACCCTATAGGCCTAGGACCATATAGGCCTAGGACTTTCAATCAGTGAAAAACGTTTTAAAATCGGTTTAGTAGAAACAAAATATCCATAGAGCGCAATGCATTAGCATTATTTTGAGTGTCTTTGTAAAAGAACTAGGGGCCAAGGCCCCCAGACTCGCTACGCTCGCTTTTCGTATGAGGCATTCGGCCCCTAATAAGGCTTATTCGTAAAAAAGACATAATTTCAACAGACAAAACCCGAAGATTGGATCAGATAGAATGTTACTGAGCTACACATTGCTTGGTTCTTGCAGGTTCATTGGTACATAAAAATTTAAACTTCACACTACAGTAGACCCCCTCCCCCTCATGACACGAAAGATATTTTGTTATGGGAATCCGTGTTGTACGGGTCCTGAGCTATTCTCCACCTGGAGTGCGGACTCCGCTTATAATAGCTGGAAAAATTATTTGCACTCCTCAGAAACACAATGATATTTAATGTTGCCATTAAAAAGTTATATTAATTAGGATCTAAACATAATAAAATCAGAACATCTGTTTCAGCTGTATTTTTAATAATGTAAAACCTATTGGACACCTTGCGAATTTGCCACCCATGGCGATTTTTCATTATTTGGCGACTTGCGTACATGTAAAGTTAATAAAAGCTACGGAACAGATAGGATAGCTTACCACCAATGGCGACTTTTCATTATTTGGCGATTTACACATGCTCACAACCTATATTTACTGTTCATTTAAGGTTACCGGAAAACCGTTATCTATATTTTCATTTACATAATCGTTTGCAGATTGGCGTACTTAACACCACGAATTATACCATCTCGTCGCGCTAGCAAATATCCAAAGTGTACTGTAACTGCTATAATGGCATAGTTAACGCCGCCAAATATTTCTACTGGTAGCAAATAATACAGCTGGACCGAACCGGCTTTAAAATAATCTGCATTTTAATTATTTTTCTTTTTCAAGATATTAGTTATTCTGTTTTGAAAAAACGGATAATCGCTAATTCTAAACTCCTATTGTCTAAGCGAACTTACTATTTGAAAATTGTCAACTTTGTGTAACACATTTTGAGTTACTTATTTCATGTACTTTTTATTTTGGCGTAAAATGGGTGTATTTCTACTTCATGTTTGACAATTTCACGTGATACTACATACTTGGAAATGCTTTGTTGCAAAGGAATGAATGATTTAATGCCAAATCTGGCAACCATTCTATTTATTTTTTCAGTTTTTTATTAATATCTTCTAAAATAATTCGATTTTCGAAATTTAAGGTTCCTCGTAATTTTTCGAATCTGTGAGCACCTTAGTCAAAACTCAAATCCCCACGGTTTAGGAGGAGATAGGCCAACAAGCTTTGACAGCGCCAGCGGCCTTTACTTTTTTTTAGAATAGAGAGATACCCAAATTAAATTTCATGCTGTTCTGGAAACTCGTGGAATCTTTTCGCAATCGAAAGATTTCGTTTTGTGTACACAGCTATTCTCATGTCCATGCAAACGATTTCTTTGTGAAAAAAAAAAAAAAATGATAATAAACTGTGTAATCTGGAAAATCTTTTTTATGCGAATTTGAATCCCAATTGTATGACGTCATATTCACTTGAAAAGGGAAATTTTGTCACGCAAATGATTTACTTTTTTGATTCTCGGAAATAAAATGGTGCTGAAAATAGCGAAAAATCGCTTAAAAAGGAGGGAACGGGTGGATTTTCGGATTTTTAAAGTAGCGCAGATTGTTTTCTATATTTTTATACATGATCATGAAAATTTTCAAGCGGATCGTGCAAACGGTGAAGAAGTTATTAGGCTTTTTGTGTTAACTTTGTAAATTTCACGCGATTCTAGATACATGGAAACGCTTTGTTGTAAAGGAATGAATGATTTTATGCCAAATCTGGCAACTATTCTGTTTATTTTTTCAGTTTTTTATTAATATCTTCTAAAATAATTCTATTTTCGAAATTTAAGTCAGCTTAGCAGGTTCCTCGGAATTTTTCAAATCTGTGGGCACCTTAGTCGAAACTCAAATCCCCACGGTTTAGGAGGAGATAGGTCCACAAACTATTGACAGCGCCAGCGGCCTTTACTTTTTTTTAGAATAGAGAGATTATTTATGCTATATGCTTGAAAGGTTGCCTGTATGCTAATCCAGGGCATAAGCTATCTTCATTACAAATTTTTCCAACCATTTTTGTGTGATTCAGTCACAAACATCCAAACACATAAACGTACACATTTGTATTATTGGTAGGATTTGGAAATTTACGAACTTTAAGAAACACATCTGGACTTTCCTTGGTACTTATGTGTTATCCCGGCGGTCATTCCCGCCAAACTGTTTTTTCGTCAAATGAGTTGCCAAACTGTTGCCAATCGTATTCAAAACCATTAATAATTTCATGTGCCCGGCATTTATCTCGGCAAAAAAATCGCTCGTCTTGGCGGACCGCCCGGATAATACGTAAGTACACTTTTCTTTATTTATGCTTTTTAATTTGGCGTAAAATCAACATAATTTCCATACTAATTTATGTTTCCCAAATGCATGTGATTTTGCAAATAGAATTTCTGCTTTAATCCAAAAGCATAAATCATTTTGTGCGGGCGATAAAACGGTTTTTAATTAATAGTCAGAAAAGTAATTAAAATTACTGAGCCTCAGGTACACTTTACCGAAGTCATGGACCCAGTCATGCTCAAATTTTCAAAGCGCTGCTTTCTGTAGATTTGTCTGGAGAACATTCATTTTTATTATTAGAGATAGATAGATTTGGCATAAAACTGGCATAATTTCTGTATTATTTAATGTTTTTCAGATGCACGTGCTTCTTCATTGAAGTAATAGCATTCTTGTTAGCTCAATACATGAATCACTTGATACGGGCAAAACTTGCCAAGCATGGCAACGTAAAAACGGTTTTTAATTAATAATTAAAGAAGTAATTAAAAATCTAAAATTCTAAGTAGCCTATAACCTTCTCCAGAGTCCCATCTATATCTAAAACCAAAATTCATCATAATTTATTCAGCGGTTTGGGCGTGAAAGCGTCATAAACAAACAAACAAACAAACAAACTTACTTTCGCATTTATAATATTAGTTAGGATTTTCCATTTGTATTTTTTGGTTTAACAATATTCTTTCCGTGCGAAGAACGGGTACTTCAGCTAGCCTCTATATATAAAGGAAGATGTCTTTATTGAATGAATGAATGACTGACTGACAGTCATCGCCCAGCCAAATCTTCCGGATATACAGACAAGAAATTTTAGGAGCTTATAGCTTTTGTGAAGCTATTATTTAAGAAGAAATTTTAAAAAATTCGAACACAAACGGGAGTGGCGGCCCAAAACGTTCTTTTCCTGTTTCCCTTCATATTTCATTTGGAAAAAGAGATAGTAACATTTTAAAGCAAGAATTTTAAGACTAACACAATTACCTACAAGTCATTTTGAGGGTTTTTAGAATTCGCACCCAAACGGGCGTAAGGAGCTGAAACATTCTTTAACGTTCTTTTTATATTTCCCTTCATATCTCAGAGGGAAAAAAGAGACAGTTATAAAATCCTTGCTTTGAAATGCAACTAACAGCAATAAATAAAATTCTTTTCAGGGTTTTTAAAATTCGCACCCAAACGGGGGTAAGGGTCCAAAACGTTATTTTCACACTTCCCTTCATATATCAGAGGAAAACAAAGATAGCCGTAAAATTCTTCCTTAAAAGTACACTGTTATAAATATAAGTTCAACGTTTCACCAAATAACCGGTGAAATCAGAGAGCTACAAGCAATGTCATATACGTTGAACCACTTTTGCGGTTCATTTGAAAATGCCTGAAAAATGTCAAGTACAGTCAAACCGAACTCTCGCAATTTTCGGTTCGACATTCGAAAAGTCGAATTTCCGGTGAAACCAATATGGCTGTCCCCGCTGTTCGCTCGCGTTAGGATAGAGGTGATCCCGTAAAGGTAAGAAAAGTGTTAATTTTTTCTCATTTTGAATTAATTGAGTCTATGAACAATGTTTAATAGTTTTTGAATAAGTGAAAATGTGAAGATTTTCACACTTATGCCATGATGATGGGCATGGCATAACCCTAATCGTACGCGATCGACTGATGGCTCACAAAATGAATCAATTATAATATTATTTTGGCAAATGGTCACGAATAACAGCTTGATAGTATTTGAAATTGAAACGATATACATCTAAAATGGGTCGGCTAATAAATTATATTACATTACTGAATACTTCTGTTTGTCATGCTTAACTCGTAATTGCGGTAGTACCTTAACGACGACTGGTGTTGTTTACAGATACCGTACCCCTTGGAAACTATTTGTATTGTATTTGATTATTTTTGTCTGTTTGTATTGTACTTGATTATTTTGTTTTCTTTATATATAAGATTGTATACTTAAGGTTGTATTATTATCACAAATATTAGTGGCAGACTAATATTAGACTAATAATAGGCATGAAAGTTTCCAATCTTTTTCAACATCATTGATGCATTTGAGATGTAGTATTTAAATTAGTTTAATAATTTAGTTATACTGAATACAGTGTTATAATGAATATTAGTTAATTTAATAATGAATACATATAAAAGAATAACAGGTAATGTGTTAAATGCATAATAATTTATTTGGTCTTTTTTGATCCTCAGCAAAGTTCAGTCTTTTGTGCTGTCATGCCTCTAATAAGGAGGGAGGGACATAGACTTAATAAGGGCAAGAGGGACAACTGCCCCCCTAAAATTCAAGAAAATTTAGATATCACTTGTTTGAAAACAGTATTTTCTATAATAGTAAACACCCCTCCCTTCTCCCCAATGTTGCATGGCCATTTATTCCAATAAGGAGGGCAGTCTGCGCTGTGCCCTGACTGTACCTAGAATCAACATATTAAAAAAATTTGACGTAAACACTGTTACAGAAAGAACTTATACATTTTCAGCTAAAGACACTAAATCAATGACATTTGCTATGCAAAAAAAAGTAAATAGGAAACAAAACTAATTTATACAGTGCATGAATAACATATCAGGCCTAAAAATATGAACACTACGTATATGTTACGGTAAATGTGATTAATCAGGTGATTATATATAATAACCGGTAATTATGCATAATCACCACTAAATTTGGTAAATATGATAAATTTTTGGAAATTTATCAAATTAACCGGTTTGTTTGCATAATTCCCAACTCGTAATGGTAAATGTGATAAAAATCCCTAACTTTGCGAAAATTCGTTCAGTTTGCGCAACTGCTTGGCTTCTATCAACACGTGACAACCAGATGATTTCAGTAGTAGTTCTCATTTCGTTGCATCTAGACTTTTTTTCGACACTCTCGTATTTTATAAAATATTGAATAATGGCTAGTATGCTTGAGCGTTTTAATTCCAAATTAGTTAATATTATGGATACTAAGAAAGCAAACAGTAGTTTTCTGACGAAAGAAAGAAATGATGATTTGTTAAAAAGGTGAGTAATAGTAAAAACAAAAGTAGTGAAAAAAACCGGAAGATTACCAAAGACTAAAAAGATACGATGCAATGAAAGGAGGCAATGTTGAAAGACTTATCTTTCCCTAAGTAAAGACAGCTCCAATTTTAGATTTTACGTGTACTTTGAAGAAATTTTTACCATAATTCATGAGGTACACTTATCAATAGGCCATGGTGGTAGGCGCAGGATGTTAAAAGAACTTCAAAAAAAAAGTACAAAAACATTAATAACGAAGAAGTCATGATTTACTTAAATTTGTGTGAAATTTGTCAAAAAAACAAAAAAAAACAGGTTACCTAAGAAAGGATTTGTTGTTAGGATAATGGTCTTTCAAGAGATGAACTCAAGAAGCCAGGTGGACCTAATTGACATGCATTCGCAACCAGATAATGACTTTACGTTTATATTTGTCTATCAAGACCACTTGACGAAGTTCGTACAGTTGCGTGCCCTCAAAAGCAAACGTGCACAGAAGAGGTTGCATATCACCTAATCGATAATTTTTGTATATTTGGAGTCCCCAGTGTACTGCAAAGTGGCAACGTTCGTGAGTTTAGCAACAAAATCGTAGAAGAAGCTTGTGCAATGTGGCCGGATCTGAAAATTGTGCATGGAAAACCTAGGCACAGCCAGACTCAAGGTTCGGTTGAACGTGCAAACCAGGATATTGAAAATATGCTAAGTTCTTGCTTGGAAAGCAATCACACCAATAAATGGACCGAAGGGTTGCATTTTGTGCAACTTATGAAAAATAGAGCATTTCGTGAAGGCATAAAGTGTTGTCCTTATGAAGCAATGTTTGGGACGCCTGTAAAATTTTGCTTGAAAACGTCTTTTTTCCCGAATGACTCTATCGAACATCTTACAACTGAAGAAGAGCTTCAGACATTAACTGAGGCAGTTAATAATGCTACCGAAAACACCAATAGCGAAATAGAAAATGTTTCTAATATAGACAATAACGTTCTATTGCAAAATGACCCTCCATCTGAAGTTAATTTTAAGACTCAGAAAGAGGATGAAGAAACGGTCGCTTTAATCCAGGCAGGTATTTTATGCAGGCAAGAGCAAGTGCGAAAACATAGAATGAGTGCTAAAGAAGGTTTAGAATTACAAGCAAAGAAAATGTTGAAGGTTTCAAATCTTAAATTTCCTGCTGGTAAAGATGATAACATAGTGAAACTACGAATACCAGACGCTGACATAGCAAAAAGTTATCCCCGAAATTTATTAAATATTAGATATATGATATTAGAAGTTCAAAATGAAGAGTTGTATCAGTTAGGAACGAATTAAGGGAAACTTTCCTTGTATAACAGAAATCAACTCACAATTTGTGAAGAAAAAATTATTTTGCTTAGTAATGTCTAGTAATAGCATGTAACGTTATGTGAAAAAATGCTTATTTTTTCTCTTGCTTAGTTTGTTTTATATGTAACTGCAGTTTTTTTTATGTGCAACTGTTTTGTAAAAGTTCATGTAAATTGTATTTTTTCATTTCACAACACCTGTCAGTCCCTTATTCAAATTTCGTCCAGGCTAAATGAATGTATGGGATTGAAAATAACCATTTATTGACTTGTAAAATATAAAATAGCGTAATTCGTGGTCGCTTACGCCATAGTGTCCAAAGAAAAAGTATCCTTCTGAGTAGTAACTACACAGAAAAAAAAAACTGCTCTCCATTTTACTGGCCCATTCAGTCATGATATTTATCACATTTACCATTACGAGTTGGGAATTATGCAAACAAACCGGATAATTTTATAAATTTTCAAAACTTTATCATATTTACCGTATTTAGTGGTGATTATGCATAATTACCGGCTATTATATATAATCACCAGTTTATTACTTTTACCGTAACATATACATATCATAAACAAATGGCTCAGTGAGAGGGTCTGTTTTACATAATTTTTATGTAGATAAATAAGAATGAAAATTTGGGCAATGTTTTCATAATTAGATCTAATAATAACAATAAATAGATAGTACTGCATTGCACATTAATCCGAATGTTATTTCTTTAAAAATTCATAACTTAAAAAGCCTTGCCAGCTTAGAAATTTGAAATCTTATAAAGCAATAATAGGTGATTAAAATATAAAAAAAATCAAGGAAAACAAAAAGGGCAAGTTTTGAAATATTCAAAATCAAGTCATAAATTGTCAATCAGATGAAGCGTTGTCAGACAAAAGAGTAATTTTATGACTTGATTAAATATTGCTTTTATGTTTTACGCTGAATAATGATCCGGATAATGATTTTGCCCGATATCGGATATATCCAAAGGTCTTTTGACTGGCATATATGGATATCCGGCATTAGATATGCTTTTAATTATGGTGTATGTTTATTGATTTTTTTTAAATATAATCTCAGTAACAGAATTTTCTACATCAGTCTTCAATGCGGATTTACAAATACAAAAATAGTCTGCAAGGTAATCTTGGTTGAAAAATAAAGGCTCATACAGCTACACGAAATCTAAAACAAAATTCACCAGATGGTTTATTTTTTACAGTAATTTTTTAATCTCCCGGGCCTGAGAGGCCAGGTACACATCTTCCCGGGTTAAATATGAAACAGTAACCAGGAAAAAAAAAACTCATTTTAAGTTTTCATAAATATGAATTAACTGCTATTTTTTTAATAAAATATGCAAGTAAACAAAAATTATCTTTCCACAAATATTTAAAAAGATTTTAATATATTAAACAAAACATTTGGATATTAAATTTTTCAATATCTTAATTTGTCATGTTTTACACCATATGAAATTTAATATTTTTTTTAACATCTAACTAATTAAATTAATATAAACAAACAATACTTATCTCATACCTTGATTAAAATCGCTAAATTATTGCAATATTGAGATAATAAAATTAAAATATCTAATATTATTTCACGGCATAAAATATTAATTTAACATAATTATTTGTTGCTTCTACCCTTAACAAATAAACAAAGGAAAACAAAAATATTAACCTAAAAATTACTATCAAAAGAATGTTAATTTATACTAAACTGTAAATAAACAGTCAGTATGAACCTAAACATCCATTTTAAATTTAAAAAATAATTAAACAATGTAATTTAATTTAAAATAAAGCCATTAAAATCTATATAAATAAAATTAGACTTTTGTCTGTACATTTCTTGGAATTCAAAAATTTTGCGATTTCTATCCGTTTCAAGCACCCGGGAATCCGATACGACCCTCAAAAAAAAGTTTCTCTGTCTGTCATTCTGTCATTCTGTCCGTGACGCTTTTTTTGTTTACATCACGTAAGCAAGCATCACGTAATCATCCCGTAAGCAAGCATCACACAAGCAT
This sequence comes from Cheiracanthium punctorium, assembly GCA_038373885.1. Lineage (NCBI taxonomy): Eukaryota > Metazoa > Arthropoda > Arachnida > Araneae > Cheiracanthiidae > Cheiracanthium > Cheiracanthium punctorium. Next base: position 42,250 of record JAWZYV010004478.1, read on the forward strand.
CACGTAAAAACGACTGAAGTGAATGATATCAAATTGGGTGTCATGATAGGTGGTCACTCAACTTAAAACATAGGCGTCGAATTTTTAAAAAATCTTGATTAGATTTTCAGATTTTGCGAAAATCGTTTCAAACTGCGTAAATTTGTGTTCAAGCATCACGCAAAAACGACTGAAGCGAATGATATGAAATTTGGTGTCATGATAGGTGGTCAATCAACTTAAAACATAGGCGTCCAATTTTTTAAAAATCTTCATTCGATTTTGAGATTTTGTGAAAATCCTTTCAAACTGCGTAAATTTGTGTTCAAGCATCACGTAAAAACGACTGAAGGGAATGATATGAAATTGGGTGTCACGATAGGTGCTCACTCAACTTAAAACATAGGCGTCGAATTAAAAAAAATATTGATTAAATTTTGAGATTTTGCGAAAATCATTACAAACTGCGTAAATTTGTGTTCGCACATCACGTAATAACCGCAAAGGTGAAAAAATGATATTTGGTGAAATGATAGGAGGTCACTCACCTTAAACTATAAGCATCTAATTAAAAAAAATCTGATCAGATTTCGAGATTTTGCGAAAATCGTTTAAAACTGAGTGAATCTTCGTTCACGCATTACGTAATTACGACTAAAGCGAATGATATGAAATTTGGTCACATGATAGATGATTTATCAATATAAACTATAGATGTCCCTTTTTTTAAACATTTTTATTAGATTTTGAGATTTTGTGAAAATTCTCTCAAAATACGTTTATATTTCTTCAAACATCACGTAATAACGACTAATACGAATGATACGAAATTTGGTGATATGATAGGTAGTTGCTAATCTTAATTTATAGGCGTTGAATTTTTAAAATATTTTGATTACATTTTGAGATTTTGCGAAAATCGTTTTAAAATGCTGAAATTTTGTACCAGTATCACGAAATAAAGACTGCAGGGAATGAAGCGAAATTGGGTGACATGATAGTTTGTCACTCAACTTAAATTCTAGGCTTCAGATTTTTCAAAAATGTTGATTAGATTTTGAGATTTTGCGAAAATTATTTCAGTATGCGTAAATATTCGTTCGCGCATCACATAATTACGACTAAAGTGAATGAAATGATATTACTTAGTTACTCTCTAACCTGTAATATTTTCACAATACATAAAAATTATAACTTCGCTTTTTTTAATTTGGCAACATACTATTAGGTTGTAACGAAAGTTTCCCGCCACCGCAATCTTCGTCAGCACACAGTTCTCGTTGGCGTATTTGCTCATATTTTGTCGAACGATTTTTGGCATTTGAAAGATAGAGGTTTACTTTATAACACTGTGTTGTGAAATCTGTAAAAATTATAGTTATCATTAAGTATAAGGGGTCTCAAATAGAACTATCACTCTAGAGGATTAGAACCATCATTTACTTCCAGTTGTGTTGCAAAAAGTCAGCTACATAATATCAACGAATTATGAGTACAGCTTTAAGTACTGTTGTTGTATCATGTGACACTGTGCAGGTTTGGTACCGAAAGTTCAAAAACAGTAATCTAAGGAGTTAGAAGCCAGGCAGATATGGCGGAAAACTTTCGTTACAACCTGATACATCCATTCTGTGTACTCCTAGAATGCTGACGAAAGTTCTTGCTTTTTGGAAATTTGCATTCACTAACCCGTCAAGGACGGGTACTTCAGCTAGTATAATGATAGTTTTCTTTTCACCAAAAGTTAATCTATATAAATAAAATTAGACTTTTGTCTGTACATTTCTTGGAATTCAAAAATTTTGCGATTTCTATCCGTTTAAAGCACCCGGGAATCCGATGCGACCCTCAAAAAAAGTTTGTCTGTCTGTCATTCTGTCGTTCTGTCATTCTGTCCGTGACGCTTTTTTTGTTTAAACATCACGTAAAAACGACTGAAGCAAATGATATGAAATTGGGTGTCATGATAGGTGGTCACTCATCTTAAAACATAGGCGTCGAATTTTTAAAAAATCTTGATTAGATTTTCAGATTTTTGCGAAAATCGTTTCAAACTGCGTAAATTTGTGTTCAAGCATCACGTAAAAACGACTGAGGCAAATGATACGAAATGGAGTGTCATGATAGGTGGTCACTAAACTTAGAACATAGGCGTCGAAGTTTTAAAAAATCTTGATTGGATTTTGAGATTTTGCGAAAATCCTTTCAGATTGCGTAAATTTGTGTTCAAGCATCACGTAAAAACGACTGAAGCGAATGATATGAAATTGGTTGTCATGATAGGTGGTCACGCAACTTAAAACATAGGCGTCCAATTTTTAAAAAATCTTGATTGGATTTTGAGATTTTGCGAAAATCCTTTCAAACTGCGTAAATTTGTGTTCAAGCATCACGTAAAAACGACTGAAGTGAATGATATGAAATTGGGTGTCATGATAGGTGCTCACTCAACTTAAAACATAGGCGTCCAATTTTTAAAAAATCTTGATTAGATTTTGAGATTTTGCGAAAATCATTTCAAACTGCGTAAATTTGTGTTCGCGTGCGCACATCACGTAATAACTGCAAAGGTGAAAAAATGATATTTGGTGAAATGATAGGTGGTCACTAACCTTAAACTATAAGCATCTCATTAAAAAAAAATCGATCAGATTTCGAGATTTTGTGAAAATCGTTTCAAACTGAGTGAATCTTTGTTCCCTCATTACGTAATAACGACTAAAGTGAATGATATGAAATTTGGTCACATGATATATGGTTGCTCAACATAAACTATAGGTGTCCAATTTTTTAAACATTTTATTAGATTTTGAGATTTTGTGAAAATTCTCTCAAAATACGTTTATATTTCTTCAAACATCACGTAATAACGACTAATACGAATGATACGAAATTTGGTGATATGATAGGTAGTTGCTAATCTTAATTTATAGGCGTTGAATTTTTAAAATATTTTGATTACATTTTGAGATTTTGCGAAAATCGTTTTAAAATGCTGAAATTTTATTGCAGCATCACGAAATAAAGACTGCAAGGAATGAAACGAAATTGGGTGACATGATAGATTGTCACTCAACTTAAATTCTAGGTTTCAAAATTTTCAAAAATGTTGATGAGATTTTGCGAAAATTATTTCAATATGCGTAAATATTCGTTCGCGCATCACATAATTACGACTAAAGCGAATGAAATGATATTACTTAGTTACTCTCTAACCTGTAATATTTTAACAATACATAAAAATTATAACTTCGCTTTCTTTACTTTGACAACATACTACATCCATTCTGTGTACTCCTACAATGCTGACGAGAGTTGTTGCTTTTTGGAAATTTGCATTCACTAACCGGTCAAGGACGGGTACTTCAGCTAGTAAAATCATAAAACACATCGTCATCATTAGCAGGTAGCTATTTTCGGTAATAAAAAGCCGGCTTTAGGATTACCATGCCCTAACTTCCGATTCTCAAACAGCAGGATTACCATAAAGGCTTCCTTTTTCGCGGCAAGAAAAAGTCGCCAAAATAAAAGCGCACTAAAAGGATACTAAAGCTTTGCCATATTTTCCAATTTTTATTGATCATTATTGCTTGAAATACCTGTAATAGGCAAAACGTATTACATTTTTACTGCTCAGGGGCAAAAAAAGCAAAGTTGAGTTATAATCACAATATTACAGCTCATGTTAACCAGAGATCGATCTAAGATTTTTTCAGAAGAGTAAAAATACTCATTAACCTTTGTTTTCGAATTTGCTATCATATCTCAAAGGGAAACATAGTCATAAAATTTTTTATTTTAAAATGTAGAGAACACGCATACCTAACAATCCTTTTCAGGGTTTTTTAGAGTTCGTGTCCAAACTAGTATGAGGGGCCAAAACGTTATTTTCATTTCGACTTCATATATATAGAAGGAAAATGGAGATAGCAACGAAAATCTTGCATTAAAATCTAACGAACGAACATTCATTAAATATTTTTACTTCCTTGTACGGAGTATAAGGAAGTAGTGTGATCCCGAAAAATTTTGGGGGCCAAATTTCGACAAAAAAAAACGATTTTGACTACCTCTAAATTTAATTTTAAGAATTTTTTCGATGCATCTCATCGTAGGCTAGCATGCACGATCATATTAACGCATCTGCAACTCATTTCGACCAGCGGTGAGTCTATTGTGGTCAGTTTTTCCATGCCGTCTCTACGTACGTACGTATGTACGTACGCACATACGTATGTACGTACGCACATACGTACGTATGTATGTAACTCGCATATCTCAAAAACTATTCGTCGTAGAATGTTGAGATTTGATATTTAAAATTTTTCTATGATCTAGTTGTGCACCTCCCCTTTCGGTCGCAATCGAATGTATAGTTTATGTACAGGACCGCCCAAAAGATTCGAAATACATTACGCTCTATGGGCCGAAATTCATTAAACTCGCCTAACTCAAAAGCTATTAGGCGTAGAATGTCGAAACTTCATATTTTAGATAGTTGTAACATCTAGTTGTGCACCTCCCCTTTCGGTTCCATTCGACTGGATAGTTTATCTACAGGACTGTCCAGAACATTCGAAATACATTACGCTCAATGGGCCGAAATTCATTAAACTCGCATATCTCAAAAACTATTAGGCGTAGAATGTTGAAACTTTATATTTAGGATTTTTGTAACATCTAGTTGTGCACCTCCCCTTTCGGTTCCATTCGACTGGATAGTTTATCTACAGAACTGCCTAAAAGATTCGAAATACATTACGCTCTATGGGCCGAAATTCATCAAAGCGTTTTTTAGAGGTATTGGGCTATTTCAAACGACTCAGAAGTGATATATGCTGTAAAGAGTTAGAAAATGAATTTCTCCATTTTAAAAAGTGTCTTTATCATTTACAGTTCTGCTACAGGAACACTCAAAAGATTTCCAATACAGTACGGTCAATGGTAATTTTAGGGGCATTCATCCATTTCAAGCACAATACCGTCCTACCACATAAGTTAGGTAATAGTCCGACCACGGTCACGTGCTTCCCTCAAGAACTATGCCAAAAGTCGTCAAGCTTGGCGACTTTTGGTGTACGTGTGTGCATATTTAACTCTGAAATCTCAAAAACTATTATGAAATTTCATATATAAGATTGTTGTAACATCTAGTTGTGCATCTTGATTTTTGGTTCCAATCTACTGGAGAGTTTATTTACAGGACCACCGAAAAGAATTTCAGTAATTTAATGTCTATGGACATCTTCAATATAATACAATTGTAGACAGTCACATGCCAAAATCTCGCCGTCTGTCCTCGACCTTGGCGAGCTTTGCCGAAATGTCGCCAAATTTGGGGATAGTCAGTCATTTGGTTCATGCCCAAAGTATCGCCATTTGTCAGCGTTCTTGGCGAGATATCGCCAAATTTGGCGATAATCTGTCATTGTTGGTCTCAGGCTTAAAATCTCGCATTGACGAGTTTCGCCGAAATATCGCCAAATTTGGCGCCAAAAATTATTTCGTATTTTGTATAACTCTAAAACTTTAACCCGTAGAATTTTAAACTTTTGTATTTAGAACTATATTATAATATCTAACTGTTTTCAATATCTTTTTTGACAGCAATCAACTGGGAATTTATTTACAGAGTGAGCCAAATGACTTTAAATACATTAAGGTGTATGGATGCATTCAATTCATTGAAAGTCTGTGGTCAATGACTACTTTGGCTACCCCCAAAATCTCGCAGACTATCTCAAGTTTGTCGGCTTTTGGTGAAATATCGCCAAATAAAGTGTCAGAAGGAAATCTTTCAAATTGAACTCAGCTTGGCGATATCGAAATATTTGGCTAGAAATCGCTAAACCTTACTGTTATTGATATTTTATCTCTTTCAAACAAATAAGTTTAGAGGAAGTGCTTAGAAAACATTTTTGATTTAATAAACGGGCAAGGAAGTCATGTGTTGGACACATCAGATTTTTTTTTTTTTTTTCAAGTTCTTTTAAAAATCGACCTTAATAGGAGATAGTTGACAAAAAGGGTTTTGGTCCCGTACTTTTTAGCTCTTGGGTGCTATTAATTTTAGACAAACATTTTTGTGTGCCGGGTGAAAGGGCGAATTATTTTTGAAGGGTTGCCAGATTAAACAATAAGTCAAAAGGTTTGACATTTTTGGTGATTTGCCGCGAAGTTTGGCATAAAAGAAAAAAGTTCCCGAAGCGATATCTTCCATCTTTGTAGAGAAATTGCCTAACCTTACTGTTAATTGGAATATTGGTGTCTATATTCGATTAAGTAAAGGTGAAGTATAGTTAGAATATGCCTAGCGAGAATTTTAAAACAGTTTTAGTCGGCGATTTTAACATAGATTTCAATTTTGATGAAGTATTTTATTTAACAAGAAAACAAATACGGCACACTCGCGGAATATGATGCACATTCCAAATAGCATTTAAAAAATCGAGTATAATTAGAATATGCCTAATGAATATTCAAAAACAGTTTTTGTAGGCAATTAAATGTATAACCAAAATACATTTAATATTTATTTACTTATATTTCATTTGTATTTGTTTGTTTAACAATATCCATTCCGTGCAAAGAACGGGTGCTTCAGCTAGTAAATAAACATATGTACACTGTTTTTCTCTCATACTTTTTAAAAATGTAACACAAGCATGCTTTGATGGAAAGAGAAGTAAGTATGACTTGCCCAGCATTCAATTAAAAAAGTTTTCCTCACTTGAAAAAAAAAGGAGCTGAAAATCTGTTATATTAATATTTATGACTTATTGATTTCAGTTAAACATTTGAACAAAAGAACTCAGCTTAATCAATTTTATGATAATATTTAAGTTTTATCTTTACGTGAGTTTTAAAATTTATAGTAGTTTTGAATGTTCCACATATGATAGACCTTTTGGGTTGGCAAAACTGGCACTGCGCCTTGACTTTCTCATTTGCATCTACAGATAAAATTTCAAAAATTTTTCCACTGAGAATTTCACGACTCCCAAATTCATCTAAACTGGAAGCTTGATCCATCTCGTAATATAACTTCAGAAATGCTGACTGGCTTATTTTTCTGTCACTTTGAACGCATTATTTATAAATTCTCTTTCAGAAATCCAATGAATATTACTCAAATATGTTTTCTCCTTTTACAGCTTCATCCACATTTGTGAATCAGTTATCAGCAATACAGAAAGCCTCCTAGACTTATCATTAAGACGCATTGCAGGGGTAAATCAGGCAGGGCATTCCCATCACCATCTCAGAATTTCATGATATTTTTTTTTTCCTTGTGTGAAAGGAAAGAACAAATCTTGGAAAAAACAAATCTGAAATATTTAAAATTTACCTCTTTTAGTTTTGGAGTTATGGGGGGGGGGGGGGGACAAAGTACCCCAGACGAGTGACGTAGAAATAATTTAGGGCCATTTTTGGCACTTTATTGTCCCGACTGTGACTGGCTCATAGGTGCTTCAGCGAATTTTTTCACTTTATCCTATAATATACCTTGGATATTAACATCTCAAATTGAAAATTCATTCGAAAATAGTCAGAGCCCCCAAATAAGCCCCGCCCCCAAATACCCCCAATTTCATTTTAAAAACACTTTAAATCTTGGCTCTAACGTGATACAGTAAAAATTTTTGCGCAGAGCAGTTACACATCTTCATACAAAAAACAGCCAATGTTAAAAATTTTTGAAGGCCCCCAGGGCCCCACGGTACGGGACCCCAAACATGGTCCTTAGCGCTAATTTATGCCATTTCGAAACATTGGTACAACTGAAGCCGACTTCCCACAGGAGAACCATTGACATGGAGATGTACTATCAACATAGTAGTTTCATATTATGAAAAAACATTTTTCGAAGGTACAATTGTTTCCAAGAAAAATCTCAAGAAATACCTCTCTATTTGGGACATTCCACTGGCACGCATGGGAGCATTTCGGCATTACTTTTAGAAGTTTAATCGACTGTAGCAATGTTGAAAATTAACTTATTCTGCATATATCACAAATATATCCTCTATATATCACAAATAGTTCTTTTACAGGGGCACTCATAAGAATTACATTACGCTGTATGGGGATCTCTCCAACTACTGAACCGATGCGAAGATTTTTTTTCAATGATAGATAGCTACACTATTCCTGAATATTACAGGCTACCTTTTAGCATGCAGCATAACTAGTTCTTTTACAGAGATACTCAAAAGAATTCTAATACATTACGCTGTTACACTAAAAGTTGCGAAACTTTTGGTTTTTGTTTTCAGTGTGCATGTATTTAACTCTCAAATCTCAAAAACTATTAGTCGTAGAATGTTGAAATTCATATATAAGATTGTTTTGTTGTAACATCTAGTTGTGCATCTCTATTTTTGGTTCCAGTCTACTGGAGACTTTATTTACAGGACCACCGAAAACAATTTAAATACTTTAATGTCTATGGACATCTTCAATATAATACAACTATAGATAATCATTGTTTGGTCCATGCCCAAAATCTAGCCGTCTGTCGTCGACCTTGGCGAGTTTTGGCGATAGTCAATCTCACTTGCTATAGCTAGCTTTACATAAAAAGATATTTCATATTGGTCAACTTTTACTCACTGGAGTATCGGAGAAGTACTTTGAACGTGAAAATTGTAAAATTCACTAAAAATAGGAGAATTACTTGATTTTCGAAATTATAAAGTCGCCTGAGGCGTTTTCCATATCGTTTTAGAAGTCTGTTGAAATTTTCAAGCCGATCGATCGTGCAATGTGGATTTGTATTCGTATACTAGATAGAGAGACAAACTTTCACATTTATACATTTAATAGTGCTAGTTTATCAGGAGCACATAAGTATTTAAGTATCACATCAGTTTTTAACACTTTCCAACAAGGTTGAAAAGTGTTTATGATTTCGGTTTGTGTGTCTGTCCGTCATTCCGAGCTCTAACTCTCGTAAATATACATAGATTTCGACGAAATTTAAATATGTTATTCTTATTTACAGCACCATGTACCCTATTAAAAATGGTCTATGTAGCATTTATAGTTTTTCTACAGGAGCACTCAAAATATTCCCAATACATTGCGCTCTATGGGAAGTTTTTCTTTAAAGCGTATCATCCTTACTATATAGTTGCGCTGATCCCTGACTTCAAGATAAAACTTTTTCCGCCATTAGTTCAAAACATTGCAGTGTCAAGGACAAAAGGACTAATAATTTCTGCACCGTTTGTACGATACGCTTGAATTTTTTCATAATTATGTATAAAAAGTATAGAAAACAATCTGCGCCACTTTAAAAATCTGAAAATCCACACGTTCCCTCAAATTTTTAAGCGATTTTTTGCTACAGAGGGTGTTTACACATTTTTAGAACGATTTCTGGGCCCTTTAATTAATGTTTAAAATGTAAAGACTATTTTTTTAAATGTTCGATCTGATAGCCTTTTTTCTGTACTATAAGTCTGCATCGTGATTTACATAATAGAAGAGCTTTTCGTAAAATTTCCAAGGGTATTGCTTTCCATTCCTCTACTTTCCAGAGTCCATCTATCGTGGTCGGTTTGCGTTTAGAAAGAGCTCTTTTTAACGGACCAAAGGCACAATAGTCCATGGGTGAAACGCCAGGGGACTTCACAAGAATATGTTGAAAAGGTATATATGCAATACCTGTATCAGTCTTCATTTTTTCAAGGAATGCAATGGTAGTTTTCGAAGTATGACGTTTCGAAGTTAGCGTTGAGCCACATGTCTCGTCAAAAGCTGGTGAACATTGTTTTTTAGCTGTTTTAAGTTGTAAATCTTGGTGTAATATTTTATTTATTGTTGCTACAGACAGTATCTAAAGACTTTGCAATTGATCTCTGTGTTGGCGGATTTTCTCTTGTTACCAGCGATTTCACTTTAGATAACATTTGAAACAGTACGTACCTTTTTCGGATATTCGTTTGGAGTCTTCTTTCCATGTAGAAATAATGATTGACGGTTTTTACCTTGCCGATTAATAATGTTGCTTATTTTGCACTTAGAAATTGTAATACCATGCATTTCACAACGTTTTTGAATTATGGAATAAGAATATTTCTCTTCGGAAAGCGCAAAAACATATACTTCAATCCACAGCTTGTTTACATGACATTTTTAAAGAAGAATAAATTTAAAAGTAGCAGAGATATTTCTCATTTCAAATAATAAGCTGCTGCCAAAAATTTTTATTCTGAAACATTTACTTTTTTTTTAATTCTTTATCGAAATCGTTCTAAAAATGTGTAAACACCCTCTGTATTTTCAGCAACATTTCATTTCCGAGTGAGTCAAAAAAGTTAATCATTTACGTAACAAAATTAGCTATTGCAAATGACAGTGACTTCATTTTGACGTCATACTTAACAGCTGTTTTCAGATTTATAAGTTTATTTATTTATTTCATTTTTTAATAAAATGATTTCCTCCGGATGTTCACATCAAAACGAAATCTTTCAAATACGGAGACTTTCCGCATGTTACCAGAAGTGCATGAAATTCGATTTGGGTATATATATAATGAAAATTGAATACGAAGTAATTTAATTTAGGTGGACGAAGATGAAATATATTGCGTGTAGACATGCTTTCGTTAAATGTTATTTTTTCCAGCACCCGTTGCAATTGCTTAACAACGGTCTTTGACTTCTAGTTTTAGAGATATTCTGCTATTTGAAATTAAACAAAATTGATTAGATTTTAGCGCGTGGAAAATTAATTTTGGACACCTTTCAAAGAATACATTTCTCACTCTGCGTGTTCGTCCGATATCGTTGTGTTATATAAAGTGAATATTTATATTTTTAACTTACCAACACAAGTTTGAGTGGTGTTTATGATTTCGGTTTGTTTGTCCGTTCTGTTGTCCAGCCCTCCAGTGTTCTGACTGCCGTAAATATACATCGATATGTGCGAAATTTATGTTTTTTCCTATGTACAGTACCATGCGCCCAGTGGCGTAGCCAACGGGGGTTACGGGGGTCACAATCCTCCCTCATGAGGAATTTTTGTCATACAAAGTGTATATTCTTTACTCACTTATCACACACGCATATACATATATGTGAGTTACACTAGTCGTAACCCCCCCTACCTATGGAAAACAGTCTAAGGTAGCAACTGGTACACTTTGACAAGGAGAAACCACTAAAAACACTGTCCGTAAAAATAATATCACTTACCCATGGGCAGTCATTCTTGAAAACGTATTTTAGAGATATTTTCGGTTTTTATGAAAGAAAACAAAGTTGGTATGCATATTATTAAGGCTCTCAGAATAATGCTGTCAATTGAAAATATTGTCTGTATTATTAATAGTTCTTCTACAGAAACACTGAAAAGAATTCCAACACCTCACAATCTGTGGCATTTGAGGGACACTAATACTTTCTAGCACAAGACAATGAGTATAAAATTTTTATATTCTTCAGTTAAACGATGAAAAAAAAAATATTACAGGGTCTTATAAAACTGCATTTATAGTGATAATACAACATTATCTTATTTCCTAAATCTCTCCAGATTTAAAGAAAATACATGGCCAAACATGGTTCAATAATACTGATGTGTTGGAAAGTGTTTTATAATCGATGCGTTTGGCATGATTTATCTTCCTTGTTTAGCAAATAATATGATGGTAGAGTTGTTTAAAGTAAGAGGGCTGTCTTGATTTCAATGAGGAAAGGAATAAGCGTTAGGAGAAATCACACTGTACATTTTTGGATGCCTTCTATCTTTGTAAGGTGTTTCAAAACAAAAATTTTATCTCATGCTCTGCTATTACCTTCAAAAAATGAAGAGTTTTTCTTTAAACGGGCACTTTCCGATTAGGCATTGCCCACTACAACTGCCCAAAGGTATTTTGGCCATTTTATCATGGGGCACCCAGTGGGCGGCCAGCGTTACCCCCTATAAAGGGACGGACAAGTTAACATCTATGCCCAAGCCAGGATTTGAACTCGGACCCAAGGCGTGATAGAACGGTTCTGAAGCCACTACACCACCTGCGCGGAAAAAACGAAAAGTGGAAATTCATATCTATAAGTACTTTATTTTATTTTTTAAATAAATTCATTGTCTGGGGTGGCCCTCTTCAGCAGTGCCATATTACTGGCAGAGCAAACGGGGCAACTGCCCAGGGTCCACAGATTTTAGGGCCCAAAAATCTTACATCATACACTTTTATAGTTTTAAAATAAAATTACAAAGGATAAAAAAATCTCAAAAGTTTAATGATTTTTTAATTATAAAGTATGAGCAATGAAAATAATTCAAATTTACATTTGTATAAATTTATTTAAACATACTTTTAATCCTTCCAAATCCTCTATTGTCGATGTAGCATACCAATATGTAGTAAAATAGCTAACCACATTTTGTAAAGAGAATTTTTAACGTTAAAAGACAGCAAAATTTTTTAATTATTTTTTTATTTTAAGAAATATTTACAAATATGAGTAAAGTGGTTGTATTCCATACATGTTAGCAACTGTGATATAGCATTTCGAAGTAACGTTTAACTATATGTTTCTTTGACACAGGGGCGTAGCCAGAAATTTTTCATGGGGGGGTTACGACTACTGCAACTCACATATATGCATACATGTGTGTGATAAGGGAGTGAAGAATACACATTTTGTATGGCAAAAAATCCCTCATGGGGGGGGTTATGACCCCCCTAACCCCCCCCTTGGCTACGCCCCTGCTTTGACATCATATAACTATATTCGATTATTTCATATTACTTGAAGCAAAATTTGAGTTTGCAAGGGGTAAGATGTTTAAAAAACTTTCAGTACGAACCGTTCGTAATCCTTTTTTTTTTTTTTTTTTGCAAGGGGCCCAAAGTTGTCTTGATCGGGATCTGCTCTTCAGCCGAGCCCCCTCCCTGACTGCCATCTTGAATGGAAATATGAATAACAATAATAATTAACACCTTCCAACATTGTTGAAAAGTGTTGATGATTTCGGTTTGTCTGTCCGTCCGTACTCTAACTCGCGTAAATATACATCGATTTATACGAAATTGATATATGTTGTTCCTAGGTACTGTACCATGTACCCTATTGTAATTGGTGTATGTAGCATTTATAGTTCTTCTACAGGAGAACTCAAAAGATTTCCAATACATTACACTCTATGGGTCGCCATTCTTTAAAGTGTATTTAAGAGATATTCGGCTATTTCAAATGAAACAAAATTGATAAATGTTATTAAGGATTAAAAGATAAAGCTCTCCATCGAAAATAGTGTCTGTATCAGTAATAGTTCTTCTACAGGAGCACTCAAAATCATTCTAATGCATTACTTTCAATGGCAGTTTTGAGACAGGCATCTATTTAAAACACAATAGTATCCTATTATATATAATTAGTTAATGATTTAATGACAATTGCGTGCTCCCTCAAAAGTTGCGCCAATATTGGCGACTTTTGCGATAAATCGCCAAACAGGATGCGCATTTTTTTTTTCGAAAAATGAACCCTAGCTTGGCGATTTGTTCATTATTTGGCGGGAAATCAAAAATATATCTAATGTGATATTAAGCTATGACGATTTTAATGCGAAATTTGAAAATTCTTTACTCGCACTCGAATCAACTGATTTAGTGTGTTGTGTTGCATTAAGACAAAGCTACGCAAGCAAAGGGTTATCTGCCTAGGACGGGGGTTTGCGTTGGTCGGAGGAATTTTTAAGGGTTTCTAATGCATTAACCAATTTACATGCAACAAAATTGCAAACATTGATTTTTTTAGACTGTGGAACATTAATTTTAAACTGCTAACCCTTAAAAGAATAAATTACTCGTTCTCCGTGTTCGTGCGATACCGTTATTTTGTATAAGAGGAATACATATTTATATTTTCATATTTCCGGCAAGACTGAGAGGTGTTTATGATTTCGATTTTTCTGTGTGTCCATTCTTTTGTGCACAGGTTCGTACTCTAACTGCCGTTGAGCACGGAAATAAGAGTACGGACAACCGGTTGTGTGCGTGACTCAAACACCGATTAGTGCGAAAATTATAGGTGTGTGTTCTATGTACAGTGTCATATACACAGTGTCAGTGCCTGGTACAGTGCTGGGCGTTCTATTTTCAGCGAGATCAAAGGAATTCCAATTTGAAAATAGGAATATGTCTCTCTCGTTTCGCACTTCGATTAGCTGGTGTATAATGCCATGAGAGTCAGGTCAGCGCAAAGAAGCACCACGCCCCCTCTTGCTTGCTTTGCTGTGCTTGTATATACCCAATCTTTCGAAACTTAAGTCATATGCCCCAAACAAGATTGTGATAGAAGTGTTTTATAATCGATGCATTCGGCAACACTTATTTCTCTAGCTTCAATTTAAATTTGTATTTCTTCCCCCTTTTCTATAAGCATTGACATATTTTCGACGTTACAACGCCTTTTTCTGATTTTCGGACGCTTATGCCCTTGCACGTTGCTCAGCCGTAAAGACAGGCTCTGAATAGGTATTCTTAATTATTGTAGGGGGCTTTTCTAACGTAAAATTTATCACATGATTTTTCTCATTAGCGTATATAGGTTTCCATTTGTGGGGGGGGGGGCGATCTGATATTTTAAACCTTATTGTTACTAGAGTTAATATGAATGTTTTAAAATTTCTGTTATTAATAATAGCTTTACATTTTCAGAGGGACCTGCCCTCCTCGCTTCCCTTAAATATGCCCTAAAATACCAAAAAATTACATTTAATGTATTTGCTTCCATAAATTCCTATTTAATAAACTTTGCTTAAATTTATTCTATTATTAATTTAAAATCTATTTTACTCTATGCAAGTACATGAGTATAGGGGATTTTGGTAAGTAGAAATTAAGACGGAGATGCTTTGATGAAACTATTGAAAACTATACACGATTGTGCAAGACGATGAAGTGAAAATAATTTCATTTTTTTTTTCGGGCAAAACCCACTCAAAAAATGTCACTTCTTTACCTTAATTTGGTAGAATCTGAGTCACTCATTTCCAGCGGAAACACAGGAGAAGAACCTTAATAAATTTAACATGGGAATTAGTGATAGTTACCGTTTTCTGCACATTTCCATGTTTTGAAAATCATTGTTTTCATTTTGAAAGTGTATAAATGTGCGGTGGATGTATGTTGCTATAATTAACTATTGCTATTCAAGTGTGCTATGTGTGATTGCACTGTAAACAAAACTTACTAATGTATAAATCCTTGATGTCAAAGCTAAAATAAGTAACTTTTAGAAAAGCGAATAATAAAAATAAAAAAAACCACACGTATATAGCTTTTGAAGCAAAATAAAAAAAAAATTATGATTTAATATAACCTGTTTAAAATTGTAACATGTTAACAGCTTTTGAAAAGTTATAACATCTAATTTTACTTGAGTGCTTGTACTCAAACATGCTATTAACAAATAACAAAATGGGCAGGATTCAATTTTTTTAAATCCAGCACACATATAGAAATATGTTCATGTGTGTAATAACAGGGTGTTCCGAAAAAGTGGTAACATGCTTTAATTCTTTATCTATTTAACATAAGTGAGCAATGTCAACTGAAAAAAAAAGAATGTTCAAAATAAGGTATAAAAAACGAACCTGACATTCAACCATGATGTGGTGCTTTAACTCATCAATGGAACTAAATCATGGTGAAACGTTTCTCCATCGCAAGGATGCCGCTAATTTAGCTCCATTTTATGGTGAATCATTGAACTACTTTTATTAACGGTGTGGCACCACAGTCACAACGAATTTGAAAATCTGAATGTGTCTGGCTCTTATTATTTATTTTGTATAATAAAAATATGGATCTCTCTTAAAACAATAAAGCCTTATTATATCTGTTCATACAGGGTGTTTCGAAACTCAGTGGGCAAAAACTTAAGGGGTGGTACAGTGAGCCAAGATGGTTCAGAATCACACAGCAATATGGGGTCGGAAACGTCGTCCTCATGTACCTCTTAATAATCATTTTGGAATAATAGTGAACTTTCTGAAGATGGTTCGTCAAGAACTAATGGATCTTTCACAAAAAGCATTGGATTAAAATATATTACTAAAGTAAGAATTGCATAATGATTGCAAGATTGATTATTAAAGTGGTTGTTAACAGGTAAATGAAAACAAATGTTTCCAACCCACAGTTTATATATATATACATATAAAACTCGGCTGTTCGATCCTCGTCAGGGGGAGACCCCCCCCCTGAACCCCCCTAATGTTTTAGTTTGATTATTGCCATATTAAAACGATGTTAATTGGCTATGTCATTTTATCTCTCATCTTTTGTGTATTTCGCCTGGTACCCTATGTTGAAATTTTTATGATTGTAACCTATTTATAGAAAAATACATGTGATGCATATTCTACAGCTTACGAAATATTGTAGCAATAGATTAAAGCTGTTGGGAACTAACTTAAATATACTAGTGGTCGCCCAGTGGTCGAAATTCGACCGTAATATATTAAACCTCTGTATAATCATTGCTTATACTCAATAATCATTTCTTATAACCTTTTTTTATTTTGCTCTATTACGCCAGCTGCGAGCGTGTACAAATACGTCATTATGCATTAATTTTCCAGTTATTTGAAAAATGTGAACGATAGGAGAAATAGTGCGAATAAGATTTATCTATACCGAACGATAGGAGAAATAGGGTATAACTTGGCTAAGCCATATTTTAAAAGCGGCAATTCGTTTTTTGATATTTCCCTGTTTATTTTATTTACTTTATTATTTATTAATTTGTTTTATTGCTATACTGGCCAAGTTTCGTCAAGACTACACAGTTATTTCGTCTGTCTATTTCGAATTATATAAAATTTAAATTTTATATACATTCGATGGTTTGAGAATTTAATATAAAATCTCAAACCATCGAATGATAGAACACTACTTTTCTACGACGTACAAATCAAAAACTGGCTGCCTCAATAATATTCAAATTATTTCGAATGATTGTCCTTGAGATTTACTTATTGTCATCGCAAATGCAGGTATAACTGGAAATTGATTACTTTTGATAGATAAGTGGAAGATAAAATAGCTCCGGAATATGTTGTACGTGGGACATAATCCGAAATATCCGTTTATTTGGAATCCAAATTTTAATACTGCATGTGGTTCCAGTTAAAACATCAGAATCAATAGCATTACGGTGCATAAAATTGAAGCGCATTCTTGTTCATTGACTAATGGTTCCTTTGTACGGAAATAGGTTAGTTGCACCGAGTGAAAAGAGAAAAGGGCGAGTTGCACGGCTGATGAATTTAATCCACGGCCGCGAAATGGAAGGGAGGGGACAATTGATAGAAGAACCCTGCGGTCTCGCATAGGGCCAGCGGTAGCATATTTTCGAAGAGGCCCTACAGCTACCACCAGACTCAGTGATGTTTTTTGGGTCTCTCAAAGGGCCAGCAGTAGAATACTTTTGAGAGACCCCCTACAGTGATAGCCAGACCCAGTGATGTTTTATCGGGTGCCGCAAAGACTGGCGGTAGCATATTTTTGAGGGGTAGCAAGATATGGATTCCGGTGCATGGTTGTGTGTGATTATGGCAACGCTACACTAGGGCGATCTGCCAAGGGGGGTGCCTTGGTAAGAGGACTTTCTAAGGGGTTCTAACGCGTATTCACGTTACATCTGGAGAAAACCTACCAAAACTCCAGACCGTTAGATCGACAGCCGCGCGATGGAACCCGAACCCGGGACCTTCACACTTCGGCCATCTACCATTTTCAGTGGCATAACCACTGTGCCATGGTAAGGCGGATTCCGGTGCAACTCGCCACTCGATTTGATTGATAGCTGTTGGTGCAAGTGCAATTGGTCCTCGTTCGTTTGTATTACTTAAGTTTCTAATCAGTAAAACTATGCAATTAACTTTCAACACTAACATGTGTGGTGGCAAACTGTGGTACTTTTCGGTTCTGATCAGTAAAACTTTACAATTAACTTTCGACACTAACATATGTGGGGGCAAACTATGATAATTTTCGATTAGCCGGGCGTAAATACCATCAACACTTTTTTCTTGGCGACATTGAAAGACTACTCTAAAACATCGTTGTTCCCCAAAACAAAGCCGAAAATGTTAATCATTATACAAAAAAGTACTTACATAAAAATTATAATGTATAAAAGTATCAATATACTGAAAAGAAATTTGTATGTTTATTGGATTAAACGTTTTTTTTTTTTTTTTTTTTTTTTTTTTTTAAATATGGAAATGGGAAAAACATATGGAATTAAATTAAAATTCCAAAATATAGCAATTCGGATGAAGAACTCTCTATTGGAAATGATGCTCAGTGAATCTCGTAAGGTTCATTCGCAATTGGCGCAGATTTGAATTATTTTTTTTTTTTTTTTTATCGGCTGACTGAAAATTATCCAAACTATTAACAGTCAAAGAACTCAAAAACTCTACTGGGTAATTATTGATTTTACTGTCATCATGGCAAATTATTTTATCGTACCTATTTGTTTTCAGTTCACCATGTATTCAATTAAGTATATCAGTATTAATAAATGTACAACCATCATTTTTAGGTGCTAACATAACTGATTTCAATGTGTTATCCGAGAGTATGTTTTGTCGGAAATATTTCCATACACATCATTAACAATGTAATATTATTTTCATCTCCTATCAATTGCTGATGTATTTCGATAATATTTTCACTAAACTGGCGAAAAATTTCTTTTTTTTTTTTTTTTTTTTTTTTTTTTTGCGCAAATTTTGTTGGAATATTATAACCCTATTGGATCGTTGAAACTTAATGCTGTAATTTCAAAATGGACACAACAATGGAACCATCATCTGACTTGGCGCAAAATATTGCTCGCCAATTTACTTCTCTAATTTTTTTTTTACCGTCCATGAACATATTACACAAATATTTTATCATTCGCACAGCCACCTCCATACGAAGTTTAACTGTGACAAATTAAGCGCTCGTTCATTCGCTCAATGACCTGCAAAAGGGACACAAAGGTTTTGCTTAGCGTATTTATATATACATTAGATGTGTAAAATTATGTCGCAGTTTTGGGACACATTTTTCGGACAAGTTTCAATAAAGGAGGGGTGAGAGATAAAATGACATAGTCATTAATATACACACACAATGGCATGACTTTCACTGCAAATCAAATAATTTTAAAATCTGCCTTGGAAGAATTTACTGAATCTAATTTTTATTTTTATTCTTACCTTAAGGTAATACAAAAGCATCTTGTTCACAGATTATTAACTAATATATATATATATATACAGGGTGTCCAGCCTTAATGTGACCCAATAGCTAATTCCCGAACCGTTCGGTTTAGATATGCACTTCCAATTTAAAAAATGTTTTAAAAAGGGTAAAGAATGTTTTTACGTGCTTTTCGAACCAAAAAACCCATTTCGAAAAAAATTACAAAAATTAAATTTTTATACGGTCCCCAGGTCCTATCACTTATATTTAGGAAAAGATGCAGTACACAAAAACAAAGTAAACACAAAAAGTTTCATTTTATTACGATAAAAACTGACCAAGTTATGGAACTTTGAAAATCATACATTTCATCCATTTTCTCGGCCAATTTCAAGAAGCTAGTAAGGGACCGTCTCCAAAGTGAAATTAATTGGAACTCTGCCAGGAAACTTTCGCTCTTGCACGTCACTCTTATGTAAATCGTTTTTAAATTTAAAAGTACATACATTACGTTAATATTACAATAATTGAGTACTTAAGAAACAAAATTTATTCTGTGTACGTGTAAAACATAGATAAAATAAAATATTTTGGACGAAGAAAACTTTTCAAAAGCAGTTCCAAAAAAATAGACTTATTTGCCTGCGGCTTCAGACTGATTTGCTGCGATACTGATCATGGCGAACGTTAAAAATCTGTTGTGTAGTCGCTTGCAATTGCATACAGCCGTATTCTAATATTACGAATTCTAGTATGGGAGAACGAGATGTATACAACTGGTCTCCAGGCATTAGCTCCTGCGCCAGGACTGGACGATAAGGAAATGCACCGTACGTATGTAATATGTTCCACACCGTCGATTTTGAGTAGGAACAAGCCTTGCTAATATCCTGGACACTACTTTCAGGATGAGCCAGGGCATATCCTAGAACATCCTCAGCGGGTATCCGCAAGCTTGAAGGTGTGGCACGAGACAAGGGAATACGTCTATGACAACTCCCAGTTCTATACAAGCGTTGAACAGCACGGGCAATTGTACAATAAGATAGATGTCTTCGACTGGGAAATTTAATGGCATAAAGTCTTGCCGCCTCTCTCTTATTTCGATTACACTGACCATACAACAGTACCATTTCGCAGTATTCTTCATTTGTATACATCTCGTTCTCCTGTACTAGAATTCGTAATATTAGAATACGACTGTATGCAATTGCAAGCGACTACACAACAGATTTTTAACGTTTGCCATGATCAGTACCGCAGCAAATCAGTCTGAAGCCGCAGGCAAATAAGTCTAAGTTTTTGGAACTGCTTTTGAAAAGTTTTCTTCGTCCAAAATATTTTATTTTATCTATGTTTTACACGTACACAGAATAAATTTTGTTTCTTAAGTACTCAGTTATTGTAATATTAACGTAATGTGTGTACTTTTAAATTTCGGTTTTTTGGTGACGTGCAAGAGCGAATGTTTCCTGGCAGAGTTCCAATTAATTTCACTTTGGAGACGGTCCCTTACTAGCTTCTTGAAATTGGCCGAGAAAATGGATGAAATGTATGATTTTCAAAGTTCCATAACTTGGTCAGTTTTTATCGTAATAAAATGAAACTTTTTGTGTTTACTTTGTTTTTGTGTACTGCATCTTTTCCTAAATATAAGTGATAGGACCTGGGGACCGTATAAAAATTTAATTTTTGTAATTTTTTTCTAAAGGGGTTTTTTGGTTCGAAAAGCACGTAAAAACATACTTTACCTTTTTAAAAACATTTTTCAAATTGGAAGTGCATATCTAAACCGAATGGTTATATATATATATATATATATATATACATATATATATATATATATATATATATTAAGTCTCAGACAAATATTAAGAAAATATCAGAATCAAGAATGAAAATGCAAAAATGTAATATTTATTTGTAATAACTTCAGAAGATTCAACGATTAAAAAAGAAAGGGGAAAAACAAATATCACATACAGATCAACATTTGTTTCTACAACAGCTATCCCAGTTAAGAAATACGTTACAGAAAAAAAAAATTAATAATACTTAAAAAGCATTTTAAGTCATAGAAACACAACAGAAGTCAACAATTCAACAGGAAGGTACATTTTCCATTGGTTTATGATAAAACACTTCTGCTTCAACTTTTTTCTTTCTTGCAAAGCCCGAAATTAGTACAATATATTTTAGGTATACATTTAGGCATAGTGTAATGCAAAGAATCTTGATTCTTTCAATCAAGTGAATATTAAAAGAATAAAAGATAGGTGAATGAAATTTTGTTAAGTAACAATCATTGTTTACAGGTTTTCCTTATAAAAACTAGTGAATCTTCTAAAACTGCATAAATAAATGCAGATGTTTATGATTATATACAAATAAATAATAATAATTTTTTTCAGTAGTATTCTTTGTCATATTTTGAATTCATTTCGGTAATGTAACTAAAAATGCATGTATTCTTCTTGAAATTATTCAAATAAGAAATGTTGAGCAAAAATTCCAGATTATTAATAAACATTTTCAAAGCAAAATAAAAAAATCCTTTTTTGATTCAATATTTTAAATAAAAACTAATAATTAAATCCATATACATATATCTACAGTTTTAATACACTCAACCCATAATAATAGAAATTTCCAGGCTATTAATGTTTAGAATTTGACACATATATTGTGAAACTGCACAATAAATATTTACTTAAATAAATTTTAACAAAATAAAAGTAAAGTAATACACATAGAACATTTACCAATATACAAAAAGAAAAGAAACTAAAGTTTTGGACTTTCATAAAATAAAATTTTAAATAAATGATTCAAACAATATTAAGAAAATGAGCAGGGATCCAATTACATATTTTAATGGGGATTCACTTGTGCAACTTTATAAATTTATAAGGTATGTCTCTACCTGATTTTTAAACATATGATCTAGTATTACAAATGTTACAGAGAAAACAGCTTTCAAGGGTCCAGTTCAAAAACAGTAACTACTACTCAAGTGTATTATATTAATATGCACAAATAATAACTATTAACATCTTCAACCCTGAATTTTGAATAGAGGAGATAAAAAAATCAATGAGTGATTAGATGTGTTGCACTGTAAGTAAACTTAAATATGTAAGATTATAGCATTCAGCCAATTACTAAACTAATTAAGAAATGTCCTGATAATAGGACACAGGGCTATAATTGAGCAAAATGAGAAAAAAATTACAGTTATTTTGTAGGAAACCTTTTGAAACAATTTCTTTGTATGCGAAAACATGAAAATACTTCACACTTCTCATGCATTTTGATTACATGTATACATTCATAAGCTGCATTTAACTTTTGGCTTCAAATGGCTTCACATGCCCATTATCTTCCCTGGTGAAGATTTTCGGCCATTTACAGAACAAAAATGATAATGTTCTGCTATTCTTGAATGTATTATTAGTGGGATACTAGGTTTTGGTGTTAAAATTCTTGAAAATGAAGACTATAGAGTAATGCAAAAATGTGTTTTAATATTAGGATGTCAGGGTCAAAGGGGTTAAGATTAAAAATAACTTTTTCCGTAAGTCTTTTGCAGTTTTGAAAATGTCAGCTATTTTGCCATACTTTTGGGTGAAATATCTTGCATGTACATCAAACAAGCTGTGAGTAGTAGAGGGCAGACTAGCTTCATGCTACGTGTTCAGAAAAAGTGTGACAACAATATGTGTTTATACTGGGAAGGCAATAACTATTATCTTCTACCACTTTTCTGGAAAAGTAATGACATTTGAGTAGGTGGTGTTTTTCATCTTTAGTAGTTTTTGCCATGAAAAATCATATTAGAATGTCTTAGTCCTTTCTGGACATGGATAGTTTACAGATAATCAAAGCCAATATGTTCAGGCAGTAAAATGTGCTAAAATATAAAAATATTTATGACCCATAAAACAGAAAATATGCACTAAAATGAATAAAATGTACATGTATTAATACTGAGGGATTTACAACACAGATATAAAAGATAAATATAAATCAATCTGTTACTTTATATATAATAATTTAATGGATAGGGAGGCAAGAGAAGTTTTGCCTCCTGGGAACAAAATCTTGTTTATACACTACACAGTAAAGGAATTCTCAACTTTAACTAATGTGCTACTAGTGATATAACTGGATTTTTAAATACATTTTATTTACAACAGAAAATTAAGAAAATTCATCATAAATAATAATTATACCTTAAAATATGCCTTTCAAACTGAGAGGAAGAAAAAAACCAAAAACACTTTGTTCTAAAAACTTAAAAACAATGTAAATACAAAATAAGCATTTTTCTTAAACAGCCAAATTACATGTATACCTAACTATAGAAAATAATTAACCTATCTTTAGATAAGAAACAATAAATTGAAGCAAAACAATAATTGAATATTTTACAGTGTAGGTTAGAAGGATTATAACATAAATTCATTTTGCTTGAACATCCAGGTATTAGTGATGTCTGGTGATTTATAAGAGACTTAACAGCATTAATCATAGTACATTTTACATATAAACCTAACACAATTTATTTTTAGAAATTATTAAAGCAGTACAAGTTTCTCTTAATGCAACTGAGCATTATTCACAAGAAACTTGCTTAGACATGTTTTTTTTTAAATTTTACATTTAAAACTTATTTTGTGGTAACAACATTTGTACACATTAAAACAGATTAATTGAAATTTTGACCAAAGTAGTCACTGATACATTTTATTCACAAGCACGAAATACTGAAAAATGTTTACAATTGACAAATTTATATTTAAATTAAAAAACAACTTTGTATAAAAAACACCAGGATAACTGAACTTCAATTATGTGTGTTTCATAAAAGGTTGTTTAAAAATGTAAAGAAATATGAGTATATTTTGATATTTATCCAAAACATCACGTTTCTTTTGAAGTAGGCTGAAAAATTTTCACAACATTCACTTCTCGAATAATATTAGAATTAGCAAGGATTTTTCATTAAATAACAAAAATATAAAAATGAAGAAATGCAATCTCTAAAAACAATGTGCCTGTTGACTACTCTGGTCATAAACTCACAGGTCAGGAATAGTTAAACTTTACTAGGAATTATTGAAAATTAACAAATTTTAAGGTAAAATATTCTTCTCTTAGTAGAGTACAAGTTTAACTCTTAACAATTCTGCTTGATTACATTATATACACTCTTTTAATTTTATAATCTTTTACATTTTCACGAGTATTCATTATTTTATGACAATTAATCTGTTTTCCTACAACAGCATACTACTTTTCTGCAAAAGATGGTCGAATCCACACAGGATGTTACATATGAAACACATTCATATATCCAAACTATTTTGTAGTTCTACATGGGATATGAAAATTATTCAAGACACAAATATGTAAACAAAAAAGTTTCACTGTAGATTTGACAGTAAACACATTAAGAAGTAGTACAACTACTTTTTAGACTAACAATAAGTAGGAGACTTAACAGAATTTCTAAAGTAAAAGAAAAATGTGGGCGAGTATAAATTCAGTGATCAACCATTTAAATCTGTTTCTCTATTGAATGGGTTGCAGAAATAGATTGCAATAGAAGCAACTTTTATTTATATATTTGTATTTTTGTTGTTTTTCATTTTAACAATTACTGACCTGTTTTGAGTAGCAAAAAGCCGTGAACATTCAATTTTCGGACTCATTAGGATTATGAGACCCCCCCCCCCTCCCCCCAAATTCTGACAATAGCCACAAATATAATTATTTTTACTGTAGGAAATCACAGAATGCTATAAAATCTTGCCTTATAAAACTTACAAGATCAGGTTTTGTTTGCTTTTATGAAACTTTGGTATTTCCCAGAATATACAAGCATCTTATTTCACACCAGGTCGAGAGAATTTAAATGTTGCTGTTATAAAGAAGGATATATTTAAGACTGTATTAAAAAAGGGAGGGGTGTACATATTTATTGTTTTTAAAGAGGGGGAGGGGGTCTTGTGTTTTACTCCCTGTCTAAGCTGAAACTACTGATGAGTCCCTGGAGCTAAATTCTTTTTAAAAAGTACTTACAAGATTTGTTAAAATTTTGAGGGTTCTTTGGAGCAGATAATTTAGAACTTAAAAAAAAAAAAAATAAGACTATCAAAGGACTAATAATGTAGATTCACAAAATTATAAAAGGAGGAGGAGCAGTGACAAAGCAGGGGTGGGGCAGAGCAGGTGGCAAGCTAAAAACCAAGATAGGGGGTTGCCAGAAAGACACAATTAAAAAGAAAAAAAGGTGACAATTGAAGAAATGAGATGAGGGGGGATAAGGACAGAATGCCAAAACGTAGAAAGAAAGAGGCGACAAACTCAAGGACTGCCTTGGGCCGCAAATAGCTCTTTCTATACTCCTCAAGGGGAGTTGGTTCTAGATTCACACTCAGACATATAGTGTATAGGCTAACATTTTTTTAAAGGATAGAAAAAGAACTTTTGCCAGTGGACCTATATAATTTCATACTTGTAACTGTTTAAAATATGCTTAAATTTTGACATTAATAAAAAAAAAGTTGGAAACATATTCCAAAAAGCTTTGAAACCCTTTAATTTGAAGCTATTCTAAATCACATTTGCAAAATAATTAAATTTGCAATAAAAAAAGAAAAAGAAAGAAAAAAAAATGAATAAGCAAAGTCTGTTTCCTATCTATCAGCAACATTAAACTTATACTCTACACAGCAGAAAAATATTTTTCTCCAAGAGAAACTAGCTACTTATTGTTATTATTATTTTAGTTGTCATTAGTAAATTTTAATAATTTTGAGCTTCCTTCCAGCATTACTAAAAAGCTACTTAAAACGAGTGTTTCCAAAAATGCCCTACTGATGGTAGCCATACAGCTTCTAACTTTCTTAAACTAGTGACCATTCAACTTTTAAGGCAAATTTATTAAATGAAAAAAGAAAGAAAGAAAGAAAATTATTTTAACTTATACTTCTTATGATCACTGACTAAGATTCTTTATAGCTAACATTCGGCCTCTCTTATTTCAGTTACTTTTTTTCTCCATTCCTTGAATGCCAAGTTATAATCAAAAAACCTTCATTTTTAAAAATGGTGGCCACTGAACTCTAGTGGCGGTGGTGCTTAAAACTGAAGAACTGGTGGCATTGGTGTGCTAATTTTACCTTTTTGGAAACACTGCTTAACAGTAGTGAAACATTTTATGCCCTTTGGTGTTTTGGTGTCAGGTACATTAGGAAAGATATATTACTTATTATAAATTAATCAAAGTCTTACTTCACAACAGTAATTGAGTATGAAATGTGCTATTTTAAAAGTACTTATCAAAATTAATTTTGTACATTGGCTTTACTTACAGATTGATAAGTAGAAAAAAAACTTCTGAAAAATAATTTTTGTGGTAAAAGTTACCAATGATTAAAAAAAAAAGCAATACAAAACAACATTCATCAAATTAGAACTGTTGTATTTTAAAATTTTATCTTCTAGAATCTCAATGATTTGACTTCCCAGAAACAACAGAAAATATAATAGCTAGATTTAATGTAATTTCTTATTTTAAAACATTGTATGATCTTTGCTTACTGTACAGTATAATAAATACATCATATACATAACATCACCTTAGACATAAAAATGATACATTAACAAAACAATCCTATTAAAAAACTTTCAATGAACAAAGTAAATGAATGTACACAGCAAAATATTTACATGCTAAATAAACAGCTTTCAACAAACTAATATAAATTCACTGAGTAAGAACAGAAAAGAGTGCAATCAATTTATGCAAGTTTCTACAACTAAGCATTAAATTAAAAGGTTTCCACAGTTTTCTTTTTGTTGTTATTGTTGTTTGTTTGTTTAACGGTAACTTCCTCATCAAAACAAAATTACAAAATCCCATGTTAATGCTTGTTTTGACTCAATTTCTCTGCATTGTTTGAACACAGTGCAAATTCATGATTCGTATTTTCTGAAATTCTGATACATTTTGATATTCAATTAATGTTTCTCAAACTGATTTTTTTTCAAACATCAATAACAATGTAACTGGGTATATTTTTTTCTCTATATCAACAGATTAAAATAGGATTTTACACTTTGTTTTGGCCGGCAGAAATTAGTTACACATCTGAACTGATTCCACTGTTTTCTTTCTTTCCTTTTTAATGTCTATCACCATGGGTGCCCATAGAAACTTTTTTACGAGGAGGAGGAGCAAACTTATTTTAAAAGATTTAAAAAATTAATTCTTGAAGGATCAAATTTCATACTTGTAAAAATTTGTGCTCTTATTTTGTTTGCATTACTAGACAATATATTAAATACTGTGTTTACTAGTGTAATAGTTACACTTTTTTGTCAATTTTCCATTGTTAACGTCTAAGTGCAACTATTATGCAGGGAAATCTACTACATAATAGCATACTCTTTAATGCTAAAACTTAACTGGTATTATACTAAAATAACTAACTTACCAAATGTTTCCAGTTTATCTGCAATATATTAAATATTTTTTTTTTCTTCAATTGTACACAAAAATAAACATTTTTCTTTTCATAGTAATATTTTTCTGGACATAAATGAAAGTCAAATACGTGGCTGCAACTTTCATGCGGGGAAAATATTTTGATGATTTTTTCTGCTTCAAAACGGGGGTGTGACTATTATGCAAGTAAACACGCTATCTAGGGGGCTGGAAGGAAAGTGCCTAATCTTGCCCCCTCTTATGGGCACCTATGTCTATCTCATCTTTTCCTTTGCATTAGTTAATATAATACTCTCATATCTCAGCAATACAAAAGACTCATAAAATGTGTTGGTTTAGCAGATGCAACATTAACTTTTAGTTACAAGGTACAAATAAATATGATAATTATTATATGGTTTAATAATTCTACTAAACAGAACACATTTCTTATTTACTTTTAAGTGAGTTAAACAAAAAGAAATATTCTATAGCTCATTAGACAAAGCATCCAGAATTGCTAGTGATACAAAGGTACAATTCTAACATATTAGCTATAGTGAATTCTTTAACAGTTTTCTATTTGTAGTTCAAATTCAGAATTCTTTTAAACAGTGCAAAATTTGAAAAGCAAATAATTTTTGTCAAAAATAATGAAAACATTATTCTGAAACCAGAAAAATTACTCTTTTCATTGTAAGAGAATAAATGAAAATGCTTAAAGATATGGCAGTCACTTTTCATAAAGAAAATGGATTTCTTTTCCATAGATAATGCTGGCAAAGTTTCTGAAATCAAACTCAACCATTATGAATCAATTTCTTTTCACGTTGATTTTACTAAGCTATTTGACAACAGCAAAGTAAAACATTCTAGATGTTCTTTAGTTTCAGATTATCCAGCACAAATCTATCATACAGCTGGCAAGGAAACTAAACGGAGGCTAAAATAATTTGTTTTTTTTCCCCTCCTTCAGGGGTGCAGCTCATGAATTCAATTAAAATTGTATAATGTGTAACAATGACTTGGTGCAGTGGCGTAGCCAGAAATTTTTCATGAGGGGGGGTTAGGACTACTTCAACTCATATATATGTATAGGTATTTGTGATAAGGGAGTGAAGAATATACATTTTGTATGGCAAAAAATTCCTCATGAGGGGGTAGCCCCCCTAACCCCCCCTGGCTACGCCCCCAACTTGGAAGTAATGGTATATTACAGAAATTGTCAAAACTATCGTTGATGTGGATTAACATAATTACTAATTACCTTTCACTGCACATGAAGATTATTAAGTTTAATTCTGACTAAAATAGATGACTTTTCTTCTATGCAGGTATGAAGGAAATATGTAGTAAAGCACCATTTATACTGTTTCAACACAGCACTAATTTGTTTGTAAACATTATAATGATAAAATATTTTGTTCAAACAATGTGAAGCACTCGGAGCTTTATTAGTACGTTGTCTATTTATTCTGTTTTTGAAACTGAAAGAGCAGAGATCCTTTCTGAAGAGTTGATATCATGATAACAGTATTATGACATATTCAGTCTAAAGAAACAATTCACTATTGATGAACTAGCTCAAGAAAAATTGTATTGTACTAATTTAAGTGATGACAGAAGAATGTGAGGCTATTCTACTTTCCTTTTAAAATACAATGAAATGCATCAAAATACTTAACTTTTTTGTTAATCAAAACATTTATGGGGGGGGGGGATCCCTCAAAGAGGTTAATTCCATTCATAATGCTGTACAGAGTACTCAGGCAATCACCATGTCCGACAGGCTAAACATTAAAAACTACTTAATTAAACATATTTGCATGTTAGAAATTGCATAAAATGAATATACAAGATATTATGCAATAAAGGATTTTTTTTTATATTTTAGTATTATGAATATTTAATTTAAAAATGAATTGTTTTCAATGTAAAAAAATATGTAATATGATGCTAAGTACTATTAAAAAACTTGTAATTAATAATTTTAGATGAAATTACATCACTATCACTAAATTTCTAATAATCAAGGAATTAAAATTTCAATTTTATACATAGTTCAATTTATATGTTGTTTAGTGGCAATCCCTTGACTAGGGTATATAAACAGTGCTTTACTGAATGAAAAAATTATAAGCACACCAGATTAAAACAAATAATTTTGACTGACTATTCAGACATTTCAAACCATATACTATGCAGCTAGATTAGATAAAACTTTAATACTAACTGGAGGTCATTTACTGTTATTTTACTCAGTGTCTAATACATAAAAATTTCAAACCATTAATTTTGGCAATATCAAATGTATGAGACTTTTTAATGTTTTGGAAGAATATAAGTTTTTTTCTTTTCATAACATTGTTTTATGTTTCATATACATTTACACATATAAATGCATATTTTAAGAAAGAAAGGGGGGACATTAATTGATTTTGACAATAATTATGGAATGATAACATTATTTGTTATTACATTAAACTTATCTACTGCACATGAAAATGGGGAAGACGGGGAGTTACCCAAAATTTCAGTTGGACACAACTTTAAAATTGTTTATTCAAAACAATGTTATAACTCAAACTTTTACATAAAAATGAAAAAGTAAAGTTTCACAACATAAAAAATATTCTGTCAAGAAATCGTCCATTTTATCAACCTTCATTAGTTTCTTAGGATTTTATAAATAAAATCAGGCTTCTCTCATTTCTATTTTGGAGAACAACTCAGATATTATAAATCCAATTTAATTTTGTAGTTAAAATGAGCTAACCATTAGTTAGTATTTCCCATCATGTTCAATAAGTTTCTGGTGTTTCCCCTAACACAAGTTGAACATGTTATGTCCATCATACCACTTTTTCTTTTAAAAGCAGCAAAATCTGCAGTCATTTTGTATGCACCTGTTTCTTTTCCTTAAAACCGTATTTTACCAATTTTTAAAGTTTTTTTAAATGTACATATGTTATTAACAAAGTATTTATTTAAGTTTTTAATTTGAAAGACAAACAGGTTAATGTGTCTACAAGACCAGAAATTAAAAAATTGCAATTTATAAATATTAATATTGTTTATATAACTGTAAACCTGCTACTTTAATTTAATGATATTAAAAATAATAACTTGGTTTAAAAAGGGTGGGAGGCTCTTCAAAAGGGAATTTTTTTTCATAATTGCTATGAAAACTTTTGTTAAGAGTAAATATCGATTCATTCTATCTTACTTGGTATTGCTTTTTTCTTTTTTTTTTTTCAAGTAACTTTTTACACTAACATTAATGGCAACTGTGAAATTATTAGAAAATTTTGGCCTTTTTTTAAAGTTTCTGAAATAATAGTTTTACTTCAAAACTTCCAATCTCTTGATTATTATTTTTGATTCAGCATAAAGACAAATCAATATGAGATGTGATAATGTTACTGGTCATTTTATATCTTGAATAAATTTTATTTTTTGTATTCATTAAAATTTTAAAGAAAAATGCTTTAAATTTGCTAATTCAAATAATAATTATTTCGAAAGTTGCCTCTTCAGTTTTCTGCAAGGTTCTATTTAGTAAAAGAAAGCTCTGTTGTTTTATGCTGTAGGGGAAACACTATATACTGTTTATCAGATAACAAACAAACAAACAACTTTTTAGTTAAAACAATTTTGTAAATACAAGGTTGAATCCAAATTCTTTTTTGTCAGCTACAGATGTCTTAGAACAAGCACTAATCGTGAATTGCCAAACAAAATTTAACAAATGATTGTGTTAAAGGAAAAATATTTAATACTTCATAATAACTGAAATGTACTATTCTGTTAATTAATTACCATGCATGATTTGTATAAAATGCAGCATGAGTGGTGCCCAATAGCAGTGTTTTTAAACGTTAAAATACAACTCAAGAAAAAGGTTGCTACAATGAGCACTGAACAACCCTGCACTTTATTTTGAAATTTTTTTAGCTGCCACTCTAATGAGAGGTGGAGGAAAAAAAGGAGGGGGAAGAGACTTTCTTCAGAGGCTCAAAACTTTCTTCTTTCAAATGCTTATATTTTACTAAGGTACTGTTTTCAAATTCATCTCCCCTGTTACTTAATATTGCATATAAAAGCAATCACACCTTGATTAGTAAGTTGCTTTTGTTGACAGAGTTGCATTTCTCAAGGAATAAACCATAAACAACAATCCCAAAAAAAAAAAAAAAAAAAAAAAAAAAAGTCGTGCTAAATGGAAACAATAAGGAACTTTAAACACACATAAGTATAATTATAAAGTTCTTTATTGTTTTAACCATAAATAATAATAACAAAAACTATATGTGTAAGCTATACTAATAAGAACATCCGAATCCATTTCAAAAACTAAAGACAAAAGATAATCTTATGAAACATATTTTGCCTTAAATTGAAAATTAATGGTAAACTATCCCCCTCAAATTTATTGAATTGCTACATGCTTAACCCTGGTAACAGAATAGTATACTGCTTGACATATGTAACAAAATGTAATTATTTAATAAATAATTCTACATAACATTTAATCAACAGTACCATTTTTAATTATTTACATTTTTAACTGTTCTATAACAGAAAATGTATAAAAATTATATTTCTGGACAAACAGTTATAATTTATTTCCAGATTAAAATATAAACTCTGCAAATATTTATAAATATTTACACACATGTAGATGCTGAAATTTGCGATTGTAATAATTTTTCAACTTCAAACTTTGCCGCATTATCATTCACAGCATCTGCTTCTACTAACCTATGAGAAATACTACGGCAAACAATTTTAAAGAAGTCTTTGCTTATACGCTTTGACTTGTATTCAGGATTTAGATGCTTTCGCACCAAATCAGCAGCCTTTTTAAGATTATCATTCCGAATCTGTGAGGTGGTCTTAGCTTTGTCGCTTTTGTGACTTGCCCTGTCGACCTCTGGCGAGTGAGACACTTTTCGACGCTTATTTTTATCGGGTGACACTGATAACGACCTCTTACCCCTTTCTGATTCGTGTTTTTTAGCAGATTTGTTTGGTGAGGTATGACTAGGGTCTTTAGACTGTTTGGCAGCATTTGAAATAGCAGAGGGCAAACACACACTTTCGAAAAAGTACTTCATAATTGGTTTCTCTTCCTCTACACTACTATGAGAGCTCTCGGAGTTCTTAGACTTGAGAGATTTCCTTGGACTGCGCTTGTCTGTCCTGTCACTATCGGAGTCATGAAATGCCCTGCTGCCCCTGTGCATTTCGAAACTATCACAGTGCAGATGATTCGATGACACTGAGTGCCTTCTCGAGTTTTCTGATGGTGAAAGCGACGCCACAGATGTTCTCTTCGGAGAATCAGAGTAGGATAAGGAGCTACTTACATTTTCTGATGTTTTTGTACTGTCGGATTTTTGTCTGGAAAAATAATCGACAATCGTGTGCAAACGCTCCTTACCTTTGGGGGCCTGAGATGAATTTGGATTTGAAGTGAATTTCATGACAACGGGATGGATCTCTATTTGCCTCGAAGCTTCTCTGAGAGATTTGGTGAGATTAACGATTTCCTTTCTGTACATATGAATATTTCCTTTAGAATTGAAAACATTCCACTCCGTTTCAGCTGCACACCTACGAATCTCTTTCTCACTTAATGTTGGACAGTGATTATTGGTAGCACATGATTTCAGATGGCTTTCTATCTCCTCTACTAATTTATCAAAATACTTTTCTCGCATCGCAACAGAGATCTCGGGAATTTTGTTCAGTGATGGCTGAAGTACTTTACTACTTGAACTTCGTTTGTATTTCTCTGGTTTTTTATCACTTCTTCGTTTTTCAAACTCTTCACTGATAAGATTAGAAAGAGCTCGGGCAGCATCCTTTTCTCTCGATCCTTCATCTCCAGAATCACCATAGTACTCCTCGTATTCTTTACGTGCTCCAGTTCTACCTCCCCCGTATAAATCAGCATCATTATCACACGAACTCCTTGCTTTTATTTTTGAGCCCAAATGCTGGCTCTTGAAAGCAGAAATCTTTTGAGAAACCAATTTCGGATTAGTGCACACATCGCAGTACTTCCTGCAGTCGGGAATATCATCACCAAACTCTCTCGCCAGCAGGTAGTGGCGACATGTCGATTCCTCGCAGTACTTAATCATGGTGTTAAAGCTTTTTATAGTGGTTGCAATTTTTGCCTTGGCTGTATGCGATTTTGCAGCTGATTCATCTTTCTTCAGCAGAAATAAAATGGTCTCTCTATCTTTACGAGAGTAATAAATGCGACACCTAGATGGCTTTCCATCTCTGCCAGCTCTCCCCGATTCCTGGTAATACCCCGCAGGTGACTGAGATACACACCAATGGGCGACAAACCTGACACTCGCTTTATCGATTCCCATCCCAAAACTAACAGTTGCAGCAATCACAGGCACTTTCCCCTCCATCCAGTTACTTTGGGTCTCTTTGCGGACATTGGTTTTTATACCTGCATGGTAAGGCTGTGTAACTAAACCAAGTTTTGTAAGCTTATGCGCCAGTTCTTCACATCCGTCCCGTGTACGACAGTACACGATTCCACATCCTCTTTCACTGGGGGGGCTCATTTCCCAGTGGTCCCCCAGAGCTCCAAAAGCAAACTGGGCAAGGTCTACATAAGGGTCTTCAATAGTCTCCTTAAAAACAACATCATAATAGAGATTTGGACGGAAACAGGAGGTTTTAAATATTGCTATTGGAGGAGAAAATTTCAACTGTAAAAGTATTTCATCCATAACTTTTGTAGAAGCTGTAGCAGTCAATGCTACCCAAGGTACTGAAATATATTTTTCTTTCAGTGCCCCTAGTTTCAGATAATCAGGCCTGAAATCATGACCCCATGTTGAAACACAGTGTGCTTCATCTACTACTATTCTAGCAATATAATTTATTTTATATAAATGGTCCATTATTGAATAAAAACCTTGTGTGCTTGCCAATTCTGGTGTGATGTACAGCAATTTTGTCTTGGGAGCTTTGGAACATAAATCCTTTTTAATTCTCTCTCGTTCAGACGCTGGCATTTTAGAATTTATTGTCTCAGTACATATACCTAAAGATCGCATTTTATTCATCTGATCAGTCATTAAGGCAATTAAAGGGGAGACTACTACAGTTACACCCTTTCTTTCACTTACTAACGATGGTAACTGATAACAAAGAGACTTTCCTTGTCCTGTAGGCATTGAAACAAAAACGTCCTGGCTACTATTTGCAACTGCTTCAACAGCTCGCTTTTGAACCAAACTTTTATAGCTATCATGTTTGAAAACATCCTTAAGTGTCTTGTACAACTGCTTCTCGATTTCTCTTACAACACAGCCTGGCGTCTCGACCTCCTCGGGAGGTGGTGGAGGTTTTGCCATTATAATGATCAGAAGTCAGTACAAAAATAGTCTTGCTTTCTTTTTTTAGGGATAAACAAAACGTTGGACACGAAGTTTATGGTTTGTCAGGATAGTTTTGAGTATAGCTGTTCTAAAATGAGCATGATTGTTTAATAAACAAAGAATCTGAAGATCTTTTACTAAAATAAAATAATTTATGCAAATATTAAATCGCATAATATTTAAAACATGATTAAATTTTTTTCAATCTACAACATACACATAACATACTGTAAACACAACCATATAAGACTCCTATTTGTCGGTGTACGTGAAGTTCCTGTTATTGCGCCGATTGTTGCCTCCATGTGCCTAAGAAATTGTGGACACTTTTTTAAAGAATTTTGAT
The DNA here is from genome assembly GCA_038373885.1 of Cheiracanthium punctorium. Taxonomy (NCBI): domain Eukaryota; kingdom Metazoa; phylum Arthropoda; class Arachnida; order Araneae; family Cheiracanthiidae; genus Cheiracanthium; species Cheiracanthium punctorium. Next base: position 77,712 of record JAWZYV010004478.1, read on the forward strand.
ACTGGTTATACAACTAAGTTTCAATTTTTTTTTAAAGTTAAACTGTCAGTGTCAGACTGTTTTCTTATCACTTATTCAAATGCAAGGCATTTCCCTTGTAAAACTCAAGACCTCCTATATACTACACAGACCTGTTCATCCTAGCCAACTCTATGGGAGAAAATGTCCGCGCACAGAACTAGATTACGCAGCTTAACGCCACTAGATGGCAGTACAAAATCATGCACTTTTTTTGTAAATAGCATGCAATTCAATTGATCCATCTTCTATTTTACGCAGCTTTTGCTTTTAAAATTTACTTTCATAAACTAAAACAGGCCTTTTTTCCGTTTGAGTAATATCGGTTTGTCTTTATAAAATCACTGAGAGAAAATTACTAGATTAAATAAGAAAATTATAAATGCATTTTTAAGCATTGTCATTCGGAAGAATTATCGGCACGATGACAGAGCATTCTAACAAATTTAAATTTACGATAGAGGGCAAAAGTTCATTTTATTCAGTAATATAATAATCGATAAAAGTCTATTTAAGAAAAAACATAAATTTAATTTATTTGTTATATTAAATGTTCGTGGTTAACGTTATTTCGTTCAAAATAGGTTGATCATGACTCAATATGTTGTTTTATTTAAAATATGAATTTAAAAAATTTCTTTAGCATGGTTCTTATTAAAAAGAAAAGACTACTGCATAAGCATGTTTAAAATATATTCTTTAATAATTTATGACTTAAGTTGAATTCAATACGATTTTTCCCCCACAAGAGGAGTGATATTTAAAGAAAGAGATATATAGTAATTTTCATGTATAAAAAAAATAATTTTCAGTGTAAATTTTTCCAGGGCCGTATCCAGAAAAAAATTTCGGGTGGAGGAGGGGAGGGGAGTCTGAAAATTTCGGGGCCGGGGGACCAAAAGGTGAAAAAGGCTAAATTTTTCACAATAAGGCTTCATTATTATTGTTTTGTTAACAAAATTTTAAATTTCGGGCGTGGGGGGGGGGACCAGAGGGTCTGGTTCCCCCCTGGGTACGGCCTTGAATATAGGAGGTCTTGGTAAAACTTTTGTATTTTCCCTGGCTACTCTAAGCTCACCGAAATACCGTTACTTCTCTTGTAGAGTAATTCTGAGTTAATTTGTTTGAGTTACTAATGTAGTTTTAAACTCGTGACATCAAAATAACGTCGATCTCACTCGCGATTTGAGAATGTTAGAGGGTTACTTCAAAAACGAATAGTTTTCGTAGTGGAATCGATATCGCTCGTACTTCAAGGGTTAATAGTTGCATTAGAAATTCAATGAAATTAAAACTTGTAATATCAAGATGACATCAGAGTTCGGCAGTATCGCTAATACATGTATTTTCAAATGTATTTTATCTTGTGTTTTGTATTTTCCCTCGTAAAAAACAAAGTATTTTGAGAATGTACAAAATACAAAAAATACATTTTGTATTCTGACATTCACGGACGTACCTATAGTTTTCCCGTGGGGGGGGTCCAGCGAGGACGGCCATAAAGGGGCCCTTTTTGGCCGTCCTTCGACCAAGAAGAGGCCACCTGTATATTGGCCCCTCTGAAATATTTTGAAGGGGGCCCCTAAATTTTAGGGGGGGCAATTGCTCCCCCCCTTAAAGTTCAAGAAAATTCAGATATCACCCATTTGAAAATAGTATTTTCTACAATGCTGGGAAGCATTTTGTCCCCCAATGTTACAGGCCAATTTAAGCCAGTGGCAACCCGGTCAACAATTTCACAGGGGGCCCTAAACTAAACTACCTTTTTAGTTTTGTTTTATCTCACAGAATGAAAACTTCGAAGATTTCTTTAAATTATGCCTCACCATGGCACAGTCGTTATGTCATTGACATAACGACTGTGGAAAATGGTAGACGGCCAATGTGTGAAGGTCCTGGGTCCGGCTCCCATCGCGCGGCTGTTGGTCTAACGGTCTGGAGTTTTGGTAAGTTTTTCTCCAGATGTAACGTGAATACCCGATACAACCCCTTAGAAAGTCCTCCTACCAAGATACCCCTCATCCTTGGCAGATCCAGTGGCGGATTATTGCAAGTTTGTCGGTGGGGGCGGTCTGTTAGAAGATTGACATATACATCCATTTTATGGAAGTAAAATAGGATCTTTTACATAAATTTCTTTTTTCTCGAGGGGGCGGTCGCCCCCACCGCCCCCCCTTTTAATCCACCCTTCCACCCTTGGGCAGATCGACCAAGAGTAGCGTTGATATAATCACACAAACGAGTATCTTTAAATTATATAAGTTGATTGATAGTTTTATTATAACTCTGCATCGCTGAGAACTAAAACATCGGTCCTTCTACGTACAGTGTTCTTTGACAGTATACCACAGTTATATTCAAATGTCATTTATTTCATCTTTCACCGTGGAAGGAGAGAAATATCGAACTAGACCACTCGCGGACGTAGCTATAGCCAGGGCCGGATTTCCCATAAGGCCAACCTAGGCCATGGCCTAGGGCGCAGTGGTCAAAAGGGCGCAGAACAAAGAACTCCCCTGCAGAACAATCACGGATGAGGAAAAAGACTGGAAAGTTGAAACGAAAACGACTTACTTTAAGTGATTATTGCCCAAGAAAAACACGTTTAAGGCTTCCGAAAAATTCCTTTTTTCCCTAGTACAATTTCTTATCTATAGAAAACCCATGCGTGGAGATCCATTAACCCCCCCCCCCGTCGCAGAACTAAGAGATCCGCTGCAGAACAATCACATTGAGGAAAGGAGGGGTACCGGAGAGAGCAATTATTCAAAGTAAGTAATCGTCGAAAAGGCGTCTGACTGTCTGTTCTCTTCGGATATCCCAACGTTCCCGAAAAAAGAACCACACCACACACAAGCGCAGAACGGTAAATATGTCTGCTCGAGAAAAAGTCTGTTGCTTTGAGTGTAATGCGTCTATAATTTTAAAAAATTTGAAAACGTATTATAAACTCTTTCATCCAAAATATATCGGTGAAACATCGTGCAATTAATGAAACGAGCATTTCTGGTTTCTTAGTTCCATCTAAAAGATCGCCAGAAAATGTGCATTTTGATTCTGATATGTTACCCATAAAAATGCTGACAACAGAAACTGATACCGAAGTTTTGCAGAAAGTTAACATGTCCAAGGACGTCTAACGTGTCCAAAAATCGCACGAAGTTTACAATGCAATCCTCTGTTTTGCGATGACTTTTCATAAGTTTCACAAAACTGAACTGATTCGTGGCTTTAAATTGTAAAATTCAGGGTCTTCCTATCGAATTGATAATAGATAATGTAAATTATCTGCCAATCTTAACCCATTTGTGCCTGGATATTTTTGCGACTTTATTCGATTTTTACTGATAACAGAAATAGTAGATAAATTTCTGATGTCAACTTCTTGAACAAGGGATGATTTCTTTTAAAATCATTATGCATAAAAATAGAAATATCAACATCCTACTTGCTCATGTTAAAATATTTTGTAGAGTTGAGGCTCAATACTCATGAAAAAAGGCTAGGAAAAATAAATAACGTTTTCGACTAATAGCGAAAATGCCGTCCCAAAAAAGGGACACTAGGCATAAATGGGTTAAGAAAAAAAAGCGTTCAAATCAGAAAAAAGAGGGAATTGTAAAGCAAACTAAGATAAGTCCGACAGATGGCGCCTGCAGTCTCTATGGCAAAAAAGCAGTCATTCTCCAGAGTTTTTGAAAACATTGTACAATGGTTTTTTTATCACTTTTGGCTACTTTTATAGCTTGATGGGTGTTTTTCACAGTAGTTTCCGTCTGTTAAAGCACAGAATATTCAAGTATTAGCAAATTTTTGGGATTTTCCAAACCTATAAAAACAACCCTCGTATCCGACATTTATAAACCGGAGTCAACCCTCCGATATTGCGGGGTTAGAATCTGCACCTGGAGTCAGGGTCAATTCTTGGGGTAACCCCTGATTTTTGAGTTGTGAATATCATTTTCTCATTAACCCTTGAAGTAGCTCGCTTTGCTGGGTTAACTCCAGGGTTTAAAGTTTGGGGAATACGGCCCTTAATGTGTTTCTGAAACTGAGTAATAAAACTTTCATCTTTGTATCGATGCTGTTTCATGATGCTTATTGATTCTGCTCTATAAAATTCCAATGAAACTAGGTTTATTTAACCTATACTTGTCTGACTTTTTTGATAGGAAAATAGTCGTTAATTGTTGCGATAACATTAATGATGTTTCATTAATGCAACACTAGATGAATATGGGTTAATTTATTCAATATTTTATAAGTGTCTTCGTGCACGCACACACAATAAATTATTGTACAATAGTGATCTGAAATAATTTTTAAACTAAACTTTTATTTAATAGAAATTTTTGATCACATTTAAGTTTAAATAAGTGAGCTACATTGCAAATACTAGAAAAGTCTTATGTAGAAGCAAATGTAATAATTATGTTCAATGCAAAAATTGTTTTTTCAAAAATGTCAAATAGCAATTTTCATGCTATGAGATACTGATGGTGAAACAAAACATGTAAACATAAGTTACAAAGCATGTTCCGACAAAACTATCTTATAAAAAAAATTTAGTCAGTATTAAGTAATATTTATGACAATATTTTATGTTACATTATCCCATTTAAAAGAAACTAAAGCATATACAGTCATTTGTAAAAATAATAATTAACATTTTGTATTATGTTTACATTATTTGATTTGAAAGAACAAAACTTCACCGAAAAAAAAAATATGTGTCTTCAACTATTGAATAATTTATCCAGTCAGGAAATCAAAATCGCGTATCGGAAATGTTGCGTTAGAAAATAACTTTCTGTAGTACCACTAGATGGCGACCGCAATGCTAGGGTAGTGATCTGAAAACGCAACTAAGATTGCTTTCCCAATACGGCGTCTGTACTCCTCCCCTCTAACTACATGGTTGTGCGCGTTGCAAAATCATCAACTGAATTCGTAAGTTTGTTCTACTGGATTAAGATTCGACTGTGCACTTGGCTCTAGATTGACAGTAAGAGCTAAAATGTCTGTGATATAGTTCTGGTTTTTCAAAACAAACATTATTTCGTTGTATAAATTTTATCCATTCCAAATAGGAATATTTCTTTATAGTTGTCTGTTATTTATTCGAGTAAGGACTTATCGGAAGATTACTGTGTGATCAAAACAGAATTCTCTAAATGTACTATGTAGTTAGTTATGAAGTTTTTTCCAATAATTAAAAATGCGAAATGCGCAAAATAAATTCAACTGTTTAAATATTACTAAGTAACATGATTTCTTATTATCATGCTGTGGGTTTCTTATTATTTTTTAGTCCCTGTTCTCTTAGTACTATAGATACGAACTTTTCCAAATCTTCATTGACAGATGGAAATGAAACATTTCTTCCAGAAATAGGTAAATATATTATTTAAGAACACTGGATTGTTGTGAATAATATATGTACTGTTTTTCAAATCCATAAAAGTGATCACTTAGATTTAATTTCTCACTTTCGAAAATTGCGTTTCAGTTTTACTATTAGTTAAATTTGTTTATAAATTAGATACTGACTTACCTTAATTGAAGAAAGTGTAAAATATTGATGATTTAACTAAAAAAAATTCTGAATTCTTTGAATTCAAGACACAGATTACTTTTAATAAGAATTGCAAATAGATAAACTTTTTAATTATTCAAGCAAGTATTTTATCAGTAAAAAAATGTGGCGGTCTATCACAATACATAGTCTACAGTACGGCCTCTAATTAGGCGATATTTTTTGCTTGCGCAGTGTTTTACACATTATACTAAATAACTTAATCAACGTAATTAAAACCACCATTACTTTTTCTTAATATTATGGAGCATTCCAAACCCTAGCCACTCTGCATGACGAACATAAACAGTTTTTCTAATGTATTTCAGAGGGAGAAACCCGATATTAAACATTCAAAAACGGTATTAAATTCAAGTTGTGGGAGATTGAAATGGATTGAACTGGTTTAGTAAACGTTTTGACTTGCGAAATGCATACCTGGCCATCAATGGCGACTTTTCATTCTCTGGTGGCTTATGCATACACATAATTGATAACAGTGGTGGCTCGTGGGTTATTTATATGGAGATTCACAAAGTAAATTTCGAAAATTAAGTTTGCAGGTACGACACAACTTACACGTAGAAATATATTTGCATTTCCTGCAGTAAAAGGAAAACATGAGGAAAACTGAAAAAACACAAGTTATCTTTGGTCTTACATTTCGTCACCAAGATAAGTTTCAGCAAAGGCGTTGTCTTGATTAATTTTATTTCATTTATTTTTCAAAGGATAAAAATTGAAAAATGTCATTGCTTTAGCTCAGAATACTTATTTTACTCTCATCTTAATTATTTACACTAGTTTTTTAAGAAATATTGTAGTGAAAAATGATAAGAAAATGAACCTACAAAAACATAACTAGCCAAACAAAAGAGAATCCAGAAGAGATAACCATAAAAAATTTCTCTGTGTGCACAATCAAAATGTGCGAATGGAATGATATCAGCAGCCACCTTATGCCAGGACTGTCCGCTTCTGTTTACAGAGGCCAGTTCAGTAGGGAATTATTTCCGCTCACACTTGCGAGCAGAGGAAATACTGTGCTGTAGTAACTTGCAAAACAGTGCGTTAGCTATTAGCGTATTTAATAATAGTGGGAAGGGGGGGGGGAGAGTATAACTCACATTTTAAATTCACAAAATCTAGAAGTGTACATATTTTTAAAATATTTAATTTGTTAATAAATTTCTTTTTTTAGTTTTTTCTTTGGGGGCTCATGTGCTCAATTGGAGGAGCTGCCACTGATTGATAATCATTTCCCATTATGGTTGCCATTATATCAGTTATCCATATATTATGCATAATTCCTGGCAAATTTGATTATTTAGTGCCATGAAATATTTCATTTTTCCATGATGCAAATATCCAAAGTGGGTGATTCCACTGTAAGGGGTGTTACATCTGTATACTGTTTCTTCGTTCCAGAGATCTTTTCCATTAGCTCAGCATTAAAAAATCAAAGTACAGTAGCCGCTGCTTAATTGGATCTCATTTGTGCGACTGATTTTTGATCCAATAAAGCGGCTGATTTGAAAAGGTGGCTGCTTTGGTTGAGGCTTTGAAGAGAATGATCCCATTCCGTTTTCTGTGATTTGATTAAGTAAAGTGGCTGATCCAATCAACCAGTGATCTAATTAAGTGGCAGTCTGTGTATCAGTAATATCTTACTTAATATCCTTTTATAAAACATTTACATACACAATACAATTATTTGAAGCATTTCATAATTACTTATTAACTTTAACGTGTGTGACAACTTATATGCAACAACCAAATAATTCAATCTCTGGTAACTTAATTGTTTTATTTGTATAAAGATGCACTTATTATTGAAAATATTAAATTTTTACATTGTAATGATATCTTCTAATCAGACTTAAATCATGATATTAATCAGTCCATTAAAAATTCATAATTTTCCATTTTTCTATTAAAAAAAAAATATTATTAGGGTCATTCCATATCAAATCACCCAGAAAAAGATGAAATGTCACCCACCACTTCAGATTTTTATGAAACTTTTTTTGCATATTGCTATGACTAAGTTATAAAACCATACCAATTTTTTTTTGTCCTAGGTTAAATACTTTCTGAAATTTAGGAGGTCAAAGTTTAGTTAGAAAGCATTAAAATAATTTTTGCTGCTCTGTGACAGTCATGTAGTCATTAAGAAAAAAAAAAAAAAAAAAATCATTATTCAGTTAAAAATAAACATTTTTATACCAATTTTTTTCTACATTTTGTAAGTATATATATTTGATAGAAAATTCATTTTAATGTATTTCTGAAGAAATAATGGTAGAAAAAAAAAATAAAAATAAAAGCTAGATGTTTTTTTTTTCAGAATTTTGAGTTAAAAACGTCTTTATTTCAAAATATGATTAAGAGGTGAGGCAGTATAGTTACCAAGTCATTTAAAAAAAAAAATAAACCTAAAAGTGTATATTAAAAGGATATGAAATAAAAACAATGGTATTTTAGCCTACTATATTATTTTTAATCATTAATTCTAATTTAAGTTGAAAGATTAACATAGTAACACTGAGTATTCACGATAAGGGTCAGAATTCTTACCTCTATTTTTATATAATAATCAAATCTTATTCCACTTAGAAAGCAGAAACACCATTGTAACAATAAAATTTGTTAAAAAATGTTTTAGAATTCTGGACCAGAACATTATTCCTGCACCCGTGCATCCTGCAGTTGTTTAATCTTCTTCTTTTTTTTTTTAATAGTCAAATACCAGTCAATTTTTTATATAGTAATACAATTTTTATAAGGAAAGATATTAAAAGTAGCCAGAGGGAATGAATTTTCTTTAAGCATATTAATATGTTATTATTCTCTCTCCGTGTTGAATTAGGATTACTGTAAAAAAAGGACAAGATTTTCTTATGCACACATGTGATATTTTTTTCTGGTAGAACTCTGTTAAAGATCAGTTTTCAAAGATGTATATTATTTTAGTGATGGTTGTGCTGCACAGTGTAAAAACATTATCAATATTTGTTACCACAGCCAGGACTAACTTAACAGCAACAAGGAAATATTTTGCAAGAAGCCATGGAAAGTCTGCCTGTGATAGCATTGTAGAGCAATTGTAGATAGCATTGTAGAGACTGTAAAGCACCTAATAGCAAGAGAGAGTCTTCAAAATTATTATGGAAACACAATTGATAGTGTTGAAAAAGTTATGAATTTCTACACATCTAAGATTCATAATATTAATTTCTGGCTGCTAACAAAAACTTAAGAGACACGTCAACAGTTAGAATACAGATTCTCATTGTCTAAGACCATTACTGGAACTCTCAGCTTTCACCACTTTGTTCCAATGTCAATTGATTCCACTAGTGTATAATGTCTCACCATGGCACAGTGGTTATGTCACTGAAAATAGTAGATGACTAAAGTGTAAAGGTCCCGGGTTTGGGTCCCATTGCATGACTGCCAATCTAACGGTCTGGAGTTTTGGTAGGTTTTCTCCAAATGTAACATCTACACACGCATTAGAACCCCATAGAAAGTCCTCCTAACAAGGCACCTCCTGTCCTTGGTAGATGACCCTAGCGTAGCATTGCCATAATCATACTTACAATCCACTAGTGTATATTGGTCTCCATTTCGAGGGGGGTTATTTTAAATCTTATTCTTACTAGAGTTAACATAAGTGTTTTAAAATATCCATTTTTTTATCATTTCTTTATATTTTCGGAGGGGGCCCTGGTCCCTTCCCCCCCTCCCCCTAAATACGCCCTGGTTGATTCCATAGGTGCAAAGAGAGTTAGTGCAGATAAATACTTTTATTTGATATTTAATTTTTCTAAAAACATCTGTCTGCTATAAAGATGTCACAATTATGCACAAATTCATACACAGCATGTGCATATGGCACACACAATCATTAGTTTTTTTAAATCATTATTTAAAAACATGAAGGTGATGTAAAAGTGAAATTCTATCTAAAGTCAGTATTCCAATTACGAAAAGTTCAGGATGAATCTACTATTTCTAAGAAAAGGAAGCTGAATATGTGCTACAACAATACATCCGAAACTTCAGCAAGCATTGCAGCAATTAAAGATTCTGTTGCATAATTTAATGTTACATTTGCTTTAAATTGGAATATTAATTGATTTAATTAATATAATAAGTAATTAAAAAAGAGTAGAAGTAAGCATTACAGTCAAACCATGATATTTTGAATCTCCAAATCTGAAAGCCTTGTAATGTTGGGGGAGGTGGGGGGGGGAGAGAAGAAATGTCCTGCCTTTTCTAATGACATATTTTCTATATAGTTAGCTTGAATTATTTTTTTCTTTTCATATTTATTAAACTTTTCATCTTGAATTTTTGTGGTTTTGTGAGACATTCAAGTGAATGAGTTGAATTATTTGCTAAAATACAACATACACAGGTACTATTAATTTACATGCTATTTTTTTTTAAATATAAACCAAAAATATCTTTTATTAGCAATGGCACCAAAATATCATTAATTTTATTTTATATGCTTTTAGAACACACTTTTAGGTTTATTTAAAAATAAAAATTTAAAAAAGACTGATTTGGCATCTATACAGCCTTACCTTTTAATGATATTTTGAAGAAAACATGCTTTTGACTTTAAAATTATGAAGATAGAAACACTAAATTTTAATCTTTTTTTTTCCCCCTACAATTATTATACAAAAAATATACATAAGTGAGTTTTCTATGAAATCTATATACCTTACAGGAAATGTTATTTGAAAAAAGAAAATAATAAATAAAAATATTTGTTTTTGATTGCACTATGAAATTTTTTCTTACTCCATCCATAATCCATCATAGGCCAAAAAAATTTAATAGATTTTTAAAAAATTAACATGGTCATGTTATATATTTTATTAAATGCCACAAACAACCGAACAAAATGACAAAAATTTCAACTTTGTATGTCAAATAGGTTTTGAGTAACAACCATTTAAAAATTAGTATGGCATGGAAATTTTTTCAAAAATTCATAACTTGGAAATAACTTTTTTTTAAATCTGAAAATTTGTATTTTTTATCTAATGTGCTAGTACTGCATCTAAACTAAAAATCATCAGTATCTGAGAAATGACATTTTAACCATTGCTCGGTTTTATGTGAAAATTACCCAGCAGCGAAAATGCAATAAATATTAAAATACTTGATTAAGCAGTCAAAATACCACTGTTTTGATTTTAAATTCTATTAGATTACACTTTTTGCTGCAATTAAAAAAAAATATGACTCATTACTGCTATGCCTCAGTAAAAAAATGTTAAAACAGTAAATGCTTAAATTTATTTAAAAAGCTAAATTAAGTATGAAAAAAATAATTATTTTTTATTCTTAAAAATATTATATCCCATAACTTATTTTTTATGTTAATCTGTACAGTATAACCTTTATACCTTGAAATTTCTAGGGGGATAAAATAATTATGCACTGAATTATGATTTTTTTTGGAATATAGTGTGTATGAAAATCGGAGCAACAAGGATGGCTGCAGTGTGAGATTTTTGAAAACTTAAAAAATTAAAAAAAAATACTATTTGACCTAGCACACACACACAAAAAATATTGCAGGAGTTAGTTTCTTCATAGTCTGAACGAATCGGCCAAATTTCAAGAAAATCTGAGAGGGTGAGCGACATGGCCTGGTTGAATTGACATGGAATGACCCATTATTTAAATAATGGGCAAGCACTGGCCAATTAGGAATTCACCACCACAACGGCCTGAAGGATTTTTTAAAATATTAAAATCAAATATTAGGATAGTTTTTAAATTTAAAATTCTGAAGTTAAAGAAAATACCTTAAGAAAAAGCAAAATTGCTAACTTGGAGCTAATTTGTTTAAAAAACATGAAATTTTGCTAATGTCTAAAAATAACTGACTAAAATTTATGTTTAGTTACGGGGGTCAATCAAGGAATTTTTTCCAAGGTCCCATTTTTGTAGAAACTGTTTATTTTTGTGAATTTCAACATCTATTTTTGTGAATTTTCATACCAATTTTTGTATAAGGGTTGTCCTTCAGCAGTATTCGGCTTCACAAGTTTGAAAAAAAAATTTTTTTTAATTAAGTGTAATACATAATTTTAAAGTTTAAAATCTCTCCTATTAAATTTTAGTAACAAAAAAATCTTTATTTTTAACTAAACAAAAATGAGAGAATTTTATTTGTAGTCATACAAAAAAATTGATTACGTATGGGACAGTATATTTTTAAGAGCAAGAATCTGAGAAACTATCACATTTAGCATTACAGGGTGATTCTTACCATCTCAGATTTTCACTAAAAAATTCCCATCTGTTATTTATTTTATTAATGAGAAAATATAGAATATTTCATTCCAAAGTTGAGTTGTTCTTATTTTGTGCCCTCCCCCCTCCGAAAAAGACCGCGTAGCACACGAAAATGGCCGTTTTTCTCAGACGTAGAAAATGGTATGGTCAAAAACTCTTTTCAGTAGTAACTTGCTACAAAATTTATTTCATACCTGGAATGTTAGAGGATTGAACTTTATGAAACATATGAGAAATCTGTGGCAGGTTGTTGCTGCAAGATCACTGAAGATCACAAAAAGATACATTTTCAACATTTTTTGCCATGTTTAAGGCTTAACCATAGCTTGGGCCTTTAAGTTGCCCTAGCAAAAGAGATGTCCTTTGAAAGACTTGTATTAGCACTTTTAAAAAATGCATATATAGTTGAGGCAAGTTGAATCACTTTTAGTTTTATAAGACCAATATCTGAAAATTTTTGTTTTTGACCGATATTCGAAGTGTCATAAATTCTTGCAGCACAGGTTCATGGAAAAATCTTTTATGTTATTGTCATACTGTACTTTTCTTTACAAGAGAATTAACATCACAGACAAATTGCTTTGAAAAAAATTAAATTTTTTTAAACATACCCCTGTACTTGCGTTTGGAACTGTTTTGCTTCTCTCAACTATTAAACAAATTACTGTATTTTTAGCTTTGTAAATTTAAAGGACACCGCTGAAAAAATTTTGTGAAATAAAAAGAAAAATAATAAAATAATATTTTATCACAAACGTTTAATGATCAATTACTTTTTGTCCTATGCAAAACAATTTTGAGCTTATTTTTTATTTTTTAACTAATAATATTGATGACAACTGAACTCCCCCCCCCCCCCCACACACACACACTTTAACTAGTGAACTAGCTTCCTGAATTATTCGATTAAAATATTTTAGCTTTTCAGTTAGAAGCTGGGCATCATAAGCAAAAATGTATTGCGCATTTGACAAAATGATGAAATTTTTGAAAGAAAATATTTTTGTAAAAGGTAATCTATTTTAATAAAACTAGCAGGAAAACTGAATAATTCATCAAATTATATATAGCTAGGCACATTACCATAATAGCATGAAATATTTTATGAGTAGTTGAATTTTTGCTTTTTTTAACCTCTTTTTCAACTAATTTCATTCCTGATTTAAAAAATGCTTTTAAAGTTATATAAAATTAACTCGTGTATTTTCAACAAGTTAAAATACAAAGTTGTCTAAAATATACAAATGGAAGACTAGTTTAAACTGTTGGGGGAAAAAAAAACTGGTTTGAACTATCATATCCTGTGAAATTTTAAATAAAAAGCATAAAAGTGCAACAAATTCAGCTTTTAATTTAATTTAATTAATTATTTTTTTTGAGCCATTTTCAATCATTTGAGTGATCCCCCCCCCTCCCCCCAGCAGTGGGTCAATTTAAAACAGCAAAGTACCAACCTTGAAAGTCCCCCCTCTCCTCTTTTTCTGAAAGGGCTTAATTTCATTTTTCATGTTAGCATTTTTCAGTATTTAAGTATTTCTTTTTCTTAGACTTTTCTGACAGTGTACTTAAATTGATCAAATTATTCCTTAAATGAAAGTTATTGGTAAGTATTTTTAAAAAGGAGCAAACTCTCTCTGACAAACTTCTAATTATTTGGGCAGCCATTAAATTGGGCAAAAGTACTTTTGTCTCCATTTTTGCTATTCCCAAAATAACAAAAATGGGTTGTATATATGGTAATTTAAGATTCAGATCCAAAAGAGAACTCAAAAAATCAAATAACATAAATTTCACAAAACTTTCAAATATGAAGATGTTAATCAATTTAAAATTGAGTAGAATAAAACTAATATTAATTTAGTTTGATTAAATTATATTTTTAATTAAATAAATTTAGTTTAATTAAAAATTAAATTATAAATATTGAGAATACATAATGTGTAAATAAACAACATATTAAAACAATGTAAAGTAAAATTCAGTAACAAAACAATTTAGAACTGAAAAAAATTATAATAATTTAATGCTGAAAATAAAGCTTAATGGCTGCATTGTTTTTAAAGCATTTTGAAAAAATATAAATTAATTTTTACTCTTTGAAATTAAAATTTTGAAACAGAATATTAATACTTAAAATTTTTTGTTCTATACAGTTATGATTAGAAATGCAGTCCTAGTTCTAAGAATAACTTCAAAATTAAAATATATGCTGGAGCCAATAGTAAGCAAAATAGTAATCTGTGAAACATATTTTTATTTACTGACTAGCTGAAGTACCCGTTCTTCGCACGGAAATCAATAGCCTTTTGATATTACGATTTGTGGTGATTACTATTCATTGTAATAAACAGATATAGCAAAATGGATATCGCGTTATATTGTGTCCAATAATCATGCATACCGAATTTCAAGGCAATCGTTTGTACGGTGCAGAAGTCCATGCGGTGTAGTGCTATCTAGTGGCGAGTTTTAGCAAAACGGATACGGCGAAAATATTCTTCGCATTCAGATATCAATGTATACGAATTTTCATGATGATCGGCAGGACAGTCCTGAAGTTCATGTGTTGACGCGACATCTAGTGGCAAGTTATAGGAAAATGGATAGCGCCAAACTCTTCCCCGTGTTCAAATATCTATGTATACCTATTTTCATAGCGATCATTTGCACAGTCAAGAAGTGATACCCTGCAGGGCCATCTAGTGGTTAATTAAAGTAATGATTTGCTACAGCGTCGTCAAGTGGCGAGTTATAGCAAAATGGATAACGGCAAAATATTCTCATTGTTCAAATAGCTATGTATACTGATTTTCATAGCGACCGTTTGAATGGTCAAGAATTTGGCCTGCTGCAGCGTCATCTAGTGGCGAGTTAAAATAATAATGCATTGCAATGTCATCTAGTGGTGAGTAACATCAAAAGGAACGCAGTTAGAATATATTCTTCGTGCTCAAATGTGTAAGTATAAAAAATTTTATGCCGATGGGTCGAACGGTATAGAAGTTGATGCATTGCAGCGCCATTAAGTGGCAAGTTACAGCAAAATGGATAGTGAAAAATATTCTTCGTGTTCTAATATTCGTGTGTACCAAATTTCATCGAAATTGGTTGGACGATATTCGCATAGCAAAGGGCTAAATGGAATAGAATTCGACGTTGTGCTGCGGCACTGTAACATTAACTATAATGTCGTTAAGCCAGAAATACACAGTAAGCAAAATATACTAGAGTAAACAAACAGATATTATTATTGTTGTTCTACTTGTACAGTTAAACGGTGGGCTACAGTTAATCTTAGGTACAGTTAGTATCACAGTTAATTCTAATATTATTACATCTTCCCTTTTTTTTTAGATTTAAGTTTAAGAATTTTACAAGTCCAGTCTCTGAGGTTTTCTCACAATCCTTCCCGATCTGGTTTGGGTAGTATCAGTCACAGTTGACTTTGGTCTCTCAGGAACTGGCTCCGGTGGTGTTGGCTGCGAAGGCTCTAAATCACTACCTCGTTGTTCTTCCTGCGGTGGTGCTGCCAGGGTTGGAGAGTCATCAACGAGTTGTTGAGGAGCTTCTTGTTTGGAGGAGTCTGGCCGAAGAAACCACGAATTTCTTCGATAGGTGGCACCTTCTGGAGTACGGATGATGTATGACCTGGGACTTTGAGCCGGGGCAATTACTTCAGCTGGGCTCCATTTTCTGTGTCCTCTACGGAACAATACCTTCTGTCCTACCGCCATTGGTTGCTTTGGTCTCGATCCTCTATCCCTGTAAGCTTTCGATACCTGTCTCAGTATTCCAAGTTTGGACGAAACATTCTTAATTAGTCTCGGCTCAAGGAGTTTGGAGCAGACGGGCAATGTTCCTTTCGTTCTTCTACCCATGAGTCGCTGCGTAGGTGATCCTAGATTTGCTCTTGGCGTGTTTCTACTATTTAGTAGAGCTAAATAGATATCAGATTCATCTGCAACACATTTTGATATTAGAGCTTTTGCTTCTTGAACATAGCGTTCAGCCAGACCATTCGAGCGTTTGTGTTCAGGGCTTGAAACTTGTATGCTGAAGTTGTAGTTTTCGGCAAACGTGTATAATTCTCTCGAGATCAGTTGAGTTCCTGCGTCACAGCATAGAGTCTCTGGAACTCCGTGTGTGGCAAACCAATTTTTCAAGGCCTTGATCACGGTGGTTGAAGATAAATCTCGTAGGATGCTGAAATCAAAATAGCCAGAATAACTATCTGCTATCACTAAATAATTTTTTCTATCAAGATGAAAGATATCGATCGCACAAATTTGCCATGGCCTTTCAGGTATTGGGTTTAGCATCAAGGGTTCTTCAGGCTCGTCCCTTTGACGCTGTTGACATATCTTGCACTTCTTGACGTAAGTGGTCACATCATTGTTCATCCCGTACCAATAGACATTTTCTCTTGCTCTATTCAGCGAACGTTGGATTCCTAGATGTCCAAGATGAATTGTTTTCAGCGTTGCTTCCTTCAGTTTGTCAGGTATCACTATCCTATCACTTCTGAAGAGAATGCCTTCATGCACGGCAAACTCATCTCGAAATGTCCAGTACTTTTTTATGCATTCTGGGACATTTTTGACATCTTCTGGCCAACCTTCAAGAACTGCATTCATTAGAATGGACAGTTCAGGATCCACCTGAAGAGCTTCAAGTAACTCACTTGTCCTTGCTTCTGTCATAGGAACTACGATATGGATTTCCATTTGTAGTTCAGGAGTGTCATTGTCTATAGATGGTGTACAGTCTCTGCTCAGGGTATCAGCAATGAACATCTCAGTCCCTTTCTTATACACAATTTCTGGACGGTATGGGATTATGTCAAACATTATACGCTGTAAACGAGGTGGGGCAGAGTGAAGAGGCTTCTTAGCAATTGACACAAGTGGCTTGTGGTCAGTTTCAATGACTAGCTTGCGACAACCCCAGATATACTGATGAAAACGTAGACAACCAAACTTGATTGCAAAGGCCTCCTTCTCAATCTGTGAATAATTTTGTTGCGTCTGATCAAGTGCCTTTGTTGCATAAGCTACGGGTCTGCCTTCTTGCATAATTACTGCTCCTACTGAATGCTTGCTGGAATCCACTGATAAGGCAGTTGGAGAGTTCATATTGAAATATTTCAGCGTTGGAAGATCTTTCAGTGTGTCTTGTAGCTTTTTAAAAGCTGCTTGGTGTTCTGGTGTCCACAGCCATTCGACGTCTTTCTTGCACAGCTCTCTGAGTGGTCTAGTAATTTCTGATAGATTTGGCACAAACTTAGCCAAATATGTGACCATGCCGAGGAACCGTTGTAAGCTTGTCACACTATCAGGTATTTTCAAAGAATTGATTGCTTCTACTTTTTCTGGATCAGCTTTCAGTCCATCAGCTGTGACAATGTGACCTAAAAACTTCACAGTTTGTTGTGTGTACACACACTTGCTTGTATTGAGTGTTAGACCAGCATCATAAAGGATTTTTGTTACTTTTGATGTCAGAGCTTTTAATTTTTGCACTGTTTCAGCATGAATTAATACGTCATCCATGGCACATTCTACTCCTTCTATATTCCCAAGTAAATGTTCCATTATTTGTTGAAACACCTCAGGGGCAGAAGATATTCCCATGGGCATTTTGAGGTATGAGAATCTTCCCCAAGGAGTTGCCATTGTGAGATATTTACTGGTACGCTCAGTTACCTTGACCTGCCAAAACCCTTTATTACAGTCCAATACAGTGAACCACTTTGAATTGTTGAGTCTAGAAGCAATTTCTTCTAAAGTGTTTAACGGATACTGTCTTCTCTTAATATTCTTATTTAAACTTGACGGATCCATGCACACTCTTATTTTTCCATTCCGACAAACTACCACCATGGGCGAAACTGCTGGTGTTGGGTCAGTTACGGGCTTGATGATCCCCATCTTTTGCATTCTATCCAGCTCATTTTTCACTTTCTCTCGCATAGAATGTGGCACTCTTCTTGCTGGAAAAATCTCTAGGTGTGCATCTTCTATCAGGTCAAGCTCATATTCAAAATTTTTCAAACATCCAATTTCTTCACTGAAAGTTCCACTGTTAGTTAAATTATCTGATAAACTTACTGAGTTTATTCTCTTAATCAAGTTCATTTCTACACAGGAGTTCTTACCCAATATTGGCTGAAGGTTATCTTTTATCACAGTAAATTTTACAGTGTAATTTTTTCCTTTTACCTTAATATTAGCATCTGCTTCACCAATTACTTGCATTTTATGGCCAGTAAATGAAACTAGTTTCGTAATTTTAGAGTTATTAATTCTTAAATTTGCTTTTTTAGCAATGTTTAAGGAAAGTACATTGCACTGGGCACCTGTATCTAATTTAAATGTACCTTTAAACTTGTTCTCGAATTCGACACTTTCGAACCAATCTGTCAGTATACTAGGTTCATCTGTAATGCTGCTGATTACGAAAGTGTTTTGGTTTCCACTTGATTCATCTTGATTAGTAACTGTAGCTACCACACGCTTGGATTTACAGAATTTAGCAAAATGACCCTTTAAATGACATTTGTGACACTCTTTATTGTATGCCAAACACTCTGCTTTCTTGTGCACCGTTCCACACCTTGTACACGATTTTCCGTTGTTTACTTCTTGCTTACTCTTTCGATAGTTTTGGTTCGCGTTTCGATTTAGCGTCTTCTTAACAGTTTCGATTTTCAGCGGTTGTTCTTTGATGACAGTCATCTGTGATCTTGCTAATTCACCAGCCCTGCAGATTTTTACGGCTTTATCCAGGTTTAAGTCATCTTCTGCCAGAAGCTTTTCGCGATCCATATCGTTATGAACGCCGATCACTATTCGATCAGTCACTAAACTATCGCGTAGAGTTCCAAAGTCACATGACTTACTTTTATTTAGTAGTGCCGTAAAAAAATCGTCGAATTTAACATGTTCGTCTTGCACCACCTTGTTAAAAACGAATCTCGCGTACGTTACGTTGACTTTTGGAGTAAAGTAATTTTCGAATGTCTCTGTCAGGAGCTTCAACGTAGATTTCTTTTCCTCACCGAACATGTTGTATATACTGATTGCATCGGAGCCCAAAGAGGACATAAAGACAGCAATCTTCACTTTTTCATCCCTGTTTTCCAAGTCGATTACAGTGGCGTACCAAAGAAATTGTTGGTACCAATCCTTCCATGCTTTGGATAGGTTCGCTACCGCCGTTTAGGCTTAGCGGATTTGGTGCTCTTGCGTTCATCGCGGTGCTATTTGCTCTGTCGTCTGCTGGCATTTTCTTTTAATACTTAACGTTAAGTTTCCGAATAAAATAGTTTCGGCACCATGTAACATTAACTATAATGTCGTTAAGCCAGAAATACACAGTAAGCAAAATATACGAGAGTAAACAAACAGATATTATTATTGTTGTTCTACTTGTACAGTTAAACGGTGGGTTACAGTTAATCTTAGGTACAGTTAGTATCACAGTTAATTCTAATATTATTACAGGCACCAAGTGGCAAGTTATAAGAAAACGGATAGCATAAAAACCTTCTCCATGATAAAAGACTTAGCTGAACCAAATTTCATGGTGATTGTTCAAACGGTGCTGGAGTTCTTCAACCTCATACACACATACCAACATTCATTTTTATCTATAACCAGTGTTATTATATATACCAGTCTCAAATAAAATCCAGTTTCAAATCTAAGCCTCGCCAAAGTGCCAACATATGGCATTTTGCAAGAGTTTTTTCAGGGAATCATTCGAAGCATTGACTTAGCAGCAATCAATATGGGAAATGGTTCGACCGCCAAAAAGTAAAGCACACATTTATTTGAAAAGTGGAATCCCTTAATACAGCCGAATTTTTTAAAATTATCAACTATAACGTGTTTTATTCATCGTTACTCCGATGTACTAAATGAGAAGATTTCAATTTTCTGAAATTTGGCGGAATTCCCCAACTTAAGTCAATGTACTCAATTGGCGAGAATTCTGAAGATAGATCGCTTGAAATCCCTTAATAACTGCATTATTTCTTCACGGATCATTAAAATTTAACGCTGTATTCTAATAAAACCTTTGCACTTGTTTTCAAAAATCTATTTCCTTAAGCTCTCAATAAATTGCGCCAAGCCAAAAACTGTGCAAACCTCTAGAACTCACTTTCTGGGCATTTGAGCCATTTTATTTTTTCGCCAAACTAAAAAAAATTACCTATTAGCCTCGGAAATCGTCAATTCTTATTGTTTTGCGTATAAAACATTTCATTCCTGCTCTGATTTCCCATGCACACGATATTATAATAAAAAAATAATAATCTTACAAATATAAACTAACAAAAAAAATCATTATTATTCTTTTATTTTTACTTTGAGAATTTAAAACATTTTATTCGGCAAAATCGCCACACATGGCAACCACAATGCTTATTTCAGACTTTTTTGACTACAGGGGTTACAATTACGGAAAGCTTTTTGCATGGAGAACATAAAAAAATCTCTTAAATTCCGGGAACGGGTGGACTTTCAAAGTTTTAAAGTGGACTATGATTTATTCTATATTATTTTACATATCTGTGCAAAATTTCAGGCTGATAGGTCCATTTTTGTGGATTTGTATACGAATCAAATCCACAAACAAACAAACAGAATTTCATTTTTATTTATAAGGATTATGACTCTGAATGGCTATAATACTCTACTGATGGTATTTATGAAAGTTTATTTCTATTCAGACTGTAAAAATAAATAAGAATTTTGAGACTTTTAAAAATAAATATCATATTTAGTATCACCTATGAAAGTGCTTATTTACAGAATATTTTCTGTGTGTAGCTCACTAAATATTACTACATTTTCTTATTAGTTTTAAATTTTATTATAGTATGTTGCTACAAGCTTCAATGCTGTCTTCTAATAATTAAAAAATAAATTACCTAATACTTGTATCTTGTCTATATTGTGGTATGAAATGTTATAATGACTGCTATATTGAGTAAAAATTTACCATATAGTATTAATATTAAAAAATTGCATAGTTTCAGATGAAACCGATTAAGTCCAATTTAAATGGAAGTATTATAATGAGTAGAAGCAAATTAGTAAATGTTTCCTTTTTTAGTTTTTAAATGCAGGGTTGTTAAAAACCTTAATTTGTATTTCTATTCAAATTGTAAAAATCTTATGCGTCTTTCACTTGACACACAAAATTTGATCATGTAAGTTTTTATCTAAAAAAGCATACCCCTGGCAGAGTTTTATTAAGCAGACCTTGCTTTTAATAAGCTAAAGTAAAGTATTTTCTCTTTAATTCAAAATTCAAACACATGTCTATATGTATATGAAAGAATGTACAGTCAAACCTTGATATCTCAAATTTTTTGAAAATAAAGAAAAGTATTTTCTTATCATTTATTCTATTCTGTTTATGTTACAATCTGACAACCCTTGTCAAACAAGGCCATATTTTAAAAATTTAATTAAATTAATGCTAGGTATTTTTAGAAAACTTTAAAACTGACACTTTTCTTTTTGGAAATTTATGTGTTTGTGTTCAGATTTTTCAAATTTAAGATTGTTTGACATATGTTAGTATTTGTGCATATAAGCTTCAATGCATTATTTCATTTACATACAGACATAAATGTATAAACTTAAATGAATTGAAAAGAGAAAATATTTTTGTGTAATTTGAATTGAAAAGAGAAAATATTAGGTTGTAACGAAAGTTTCCTGCCACTACAAATATCGTCTGCAAACAGTTCACATTGGTATGTTTGCTCATATTTTGTCAAACAATATTTGTCATTTCAAAGAAAGATACTTGCTTTAGAACACTGTGTTGTTAAAAAATATTGTTATCAGTAAGTACAAGGTGTCTGAAATGGAACTATCACGTTACTGGATTAGAACCAACATTTACTTCCAGTTCAGTTGCAAAAAGTCAGATACAGAGAATGTTAAATAATTATGTGTGTAATTTATATTATACTACTGTTTCATATGGCACTGTGAAGGTTTGGTACTGAAAGTTATAAAACGGGGTCTGATATTCAAGGAGCAGAGCTCTTTGGCCGGCCTACTGATGTTGATGAGGGCCATCAGCGAGAACTTGTGGAAGAAGATCAGTATTTAGAGTTAGATATTAATGCAATGCCCATTAGCCGCTATGCATCACATAAACTTCATGTACAAGTTCAATCGCTGGGTGCCGCATGAGCTGACTCAAGCAGATTTGGCGGAAAACTTTCATTACAACCTGATATTTTGGTAGTATTTCTCATTTTTGTCCATTAAAAATCCATTTATTTTTCTTTTTTGAGTAAAATCCAGGTTTTTCACTTTAAAAAAAAGTAAAATCCAGGTTTTTCATAACACTGTTTTCTGTTCTGTTGTAGTTTTCATATGTCTATTTTTACTCTGAAATATATTTTCTTCTCTACTTAGGTATATCTGTTTGGAGCAATGTTAAAACAACAAAAAAGCCTTTAAAGTTTAAAATCAAGAAAAGGGCTTCACGAAAAAATTTAGGAGAGAAGTGTTCGACATTCAGTGAATGTCCACCTGCAGCATTTTGTATGAGTGGAGTGTGTTCTTGTCCCTATGAATTTTATACTTATGTACCTCCATCTGAACCAGGACTTGCTGTCTGTCGCAAGAAGATCAAATTTGGCTTTAATTGCAATCTTACAGATGATTGCATTGGGTATGATGCAAATTCAGCATGTTCTGATGGTGTTTGTAAGTGCATAAATGGAACACATTACATTGGATCTCGAAATTTGCTCTCGTATCACAAACGTTGCTATAAAATTTTAGAAAGGGAAGGGGATATTTGTGAAATTGATGAACAGTGCAGTCGCCTGGCTGATAATCACCATAAATGCCGCTGCATTGGAAGGTGTGACTGTGCCAGCATAAACAGGTATGGGGGATGCTCCATTTGCCATGAAAATATCAAAAGAACGTTTTTTGGTGGAGCTGCGTTCATCGTTATTTTGCTGTCATCACGCGTGTTCTCCAAGATGAGAAACCGAACTAGCTCCCGGCAACAGCAGAATGCCCCTACCAGTGGTTCACGGTTTTACAGACTAAATACTAGTCGAACTGTGCCTCTCCGATCGGTATCGTACACACGTAGCAATTTACGTGCAAATCGTCATGTCACCACTTCATTGCCAGATGTATTTTTAATAGAGAGTCATAGTCTGATAGGAATTCATTCATCAAATACAACTGATTTTTATCCACAGACCAGTCCTTCGACTACTGAGAGGTCTGCTGAGAGGAATAATGATGCACCTCCATCCTATGAGGACATCATTGGAGATGATTGTATTGTGTGGAATGAGCCTCCACCAGCCTATCATGAGGTTACTGCAAAAAATCCATAATTTAGTGTCTTACATGAGATCTTGTCATGTTGCAGTGAATCATTCATTTCAGTGTCTTCATATTTGTTTGGGATTTTAGAGTGTGTGATGTCTTTTATGTACATTTCAATTTTGTTTGATTTTATGGGTTCTTTTGTGCTTTTGCTGTGATTTTATTCTGAAATATTATTACTGATTTTTGAATTGTGAATACAGGTGATAGGAAATCCTCAGTTGTGATTACTTTGATTGATTTGATAAAATAAAATGCATATGTACACTTCTACATATGCACTTTTATTTAAAGTTTCGCCAATCCTTTCGCCAAATTAGATTTTTCTGGACGTCATTAAGAATTGCAATTGCCTATATTTTTGCCAAATCATATATTTTTCTTTATCCAAACTAATTTTATTATCGCAATTTGCGACATTGGCAATCGACAGTGCGACCCCTGTAAATTTCTACAGGGGTCGCGCTGTCGATTGCCAACGTCGCAAATTGCGATAATAAAATTAGTTTGGCAAAAGAAAATACGATTTGGCGAAAATATAGGCAATTGCAATTCTTAATGATGTCCGGAAAAATCTAATTTGGCGAAAGGATTGGCGAAACTTTAAAAAAAGCCAGCGCGACCCTTGCTTCTATGATGATTGTATTGTACATAAATGTAATAAGTTATCTTGCAGTTAGAGAGAAAAGTAAAATATAAGTATAAACAATCATTTGACTTTAAACTGCATAACTAAGGCACTTTAGTGATGTCTTGTAAGCAGCACAAATTTTCATTGCAATGTATATTAATACAAAAGTCAACAACTTTTCTTGAATTTGGTTTTTGTCTAAATGCATAGATAACTTCCTAAGACAGAATTTACTATACAGACTTATAAAGAGCATTTATTAAAGTAAAATAATACATTTCTTTCATTTATGTAAATTTAAACTAAAAATAATAACACTGAAAAAAGTGTTTAAATGTTAATATATTAATTAAGAGCAGTACTTTTCCGTTATGTTTACGCCAGTGAAATTTGGAAATTTTTGTTTGTTGCCAAGTATTTATGATGTTTTTTTCTCTCTAAGTAACTGCAATGCTTTGTTTTGCCGATTTCTTTTTTTGCCATGCAATGCCTGAAAATCATAGAATTAACAATTCTACAGGAAAAACACAAATAAACATAAAAAGTAGACTCACCATGGCACAGTGGTTATGCCACTGAAAATGGTAGATGTCCGAAGTATGAAGGTCCCGGGTTCGGGCCCCATCGTGCGGCTGTCGATCTAACGGTCTGGAGTTTTGGTAGGTTTTCGCCGGATGTAATGTGAATACGCATTAGAACCCCTTAGAAAGTCCTCCTACCAAGACATCCCCCCCCCTTGGCAGATCGCCCTAGTGTAGCGTTGCCATAATCACACACAACAACAACAACCTAACGTCAACATAAATGCAGGTAATTAAATTTCCAAAATTCCAAACTTTTTTAGAAAACATAAAAAAATGATAGTTATTTAAACAAAAAGCATTGCTTACTCCTTGGAATAAGAGCAGAAATCCAAAAACCTTTTATCCAATAGTATTAGACCTCAATTCCAAGCAGTTTGATCATTAAAATACCTATGGAAAATTTTTTGGGCCAGGTTCCAAATAGGCAATTCTACACAAAAACCATATATTTCAAAACATACTCACATTTTCAGCTTTTTCTTTCAAATTTTTACTGATGTCAATTCCTCACATGAACAATACATAAAACTTTACACTGTTTTGAAACTTACTCATTAATTTTCAAACCATTTACCGTTTCAAATCCCACCATTTCTTTTACATTTCATGTTTCACTTCCATTATCAAAAATATGCCATTTCAAAATGTGTGGTGGTAAAATTTAGCCTTGTCTGGCTAAATTGCCAGGAGGGCTATTTAGTCATTGGAGATTGCATAATAGCCAGCACTGCTTCTGTCGGGATTATAGTGTGTCTGTAAAATAAATTAGCATTCATTCTTTAAAAAACCCTTCCTTCAACAACTCTGACAATATTGTATCTTCCTCATTCATCGGCATTTCCTATAAATCAATATTTATTAAAAAAAAAAAAAAGCTAAACCAACACTCACTAAAACTAAAATAAATATGGCAATGCATGCTAAACCTCGCGGAATAATACAACAACAGAATTGCAGAAGACAGCGGAAGAATACAAAATAGACACTATCGGCTTTCGTTTGCTATTCAAACACATGCTTATTACCTACGCATGATTAATAAATCAAATAGGCTGACGAATACCAAACAGGAAAATACATTTCCTCTGCTATTCAAACATAAGCTAAACTACTATGCACAAGCAAGCAAGGTTACCCCCCCCCCAAAAAAAAAGGACACTGCATGATCCAGGATGGGTTGCCAGAAAAAAACGTCAGCTTTGCCCTCCACTCCTGGAAAAAATCGCCAAATTTCGCTGCCATTCACATAATGGAAATGTACCCTAAAAACTTTGTAAAAACACACACATACAAAAAAAATAGTACCATGCAAACATTTTGGTCTGGTTCTCACTTTCCTGCTTTTGTAGCTTTTTCCAGCTGACCTTTTGTACCACCTGAAACATTCATGCTGTACATTTTAAAAATTTATTTATGTGTTTTACAAAGATCTTAATTTGTAACTGAATGAATTTGTTACAAAGATCTTAATGAATTGCGGGTGAGGGTGGTAGTGGTGCTTTAAACATTTCTATTTAGAATCAGATAGGGTTGGCTATTTCACAGTGATTATTTTTTCAGTTATAAAGGCATTTTTTGTTTAGCTTTGAATATACATTTTATTGAATGGATGTTAACTTTTTTGTTATTTGAATTATTAATTACCCTTGTTAGAAGTGGACAGTAGAAGCCTAAATTTGCTTTGAGATTTGTGAAAACTCATTTTAGATGCTTCTGCTTATATTACATTTCTGTTACACTGTAGAAATTTGTTAGTCAAGTTATGTGTCCATACTTTTATTTACATCATGCTTTGCTTTATGTATTAAAATTGTTAATACAACATTATTGGTGTTGTATATTATGAGATGTATAGGCGTGTACAGTAGTCTCAGTATATAACAAACTCCATAGGAATGAAGATTGAATTCCTTGTAAAATTGAAGTTTATTGTAAGATTTTAATGGTGCAGTAAAATTCATATAAATATCAAATGATTATATAATTCTAAATTGTTTTGTCAGTAATAAATTATTTAAAGCGATTCATTGTAACACACAAGATCTCAAAGGTTTCTGTTGATTTGAAACATGGCCATACTTTTGCCTTTCATTGTACACAGCCTTAATAAATGGGAACACGCTGACTTCATTCTAGTTACATACATACTTGTTCCTGTTTTTCAAGATTTCAACTCTTAGTGTAGTGGAATTGATGTAAATGTTTGCATGTCATTTAACTAGTCATTTTTTCCGTTATTTATTGTGCTTATTTTGATATGATATTTTATTTACCATACATTGTTTTTGTTATGTGTATGTTCCTTTGTGCTCACGCATCTGAAATAGCACAAAATTTTATATGTCAATTTATTTAAGGAATTTTTTCAGTAGTAGAGTTTTGTTACTATTTAAACATGTATGTTTTATATTTAATTTATTTATAGAAATTTAGAGTCTTTGTTTCAAAATTATATATAATTTTTAAACTAAGCTTTTGAAATTATTAATCAATTAGTTAAAAGTTGATTTCACATGAATCTCATTTTATAATAGCAATAGATGGAATCAAAATTTGAATTAAAAATGTACTTTTAATTTTTATCTTACTGTAATAAAATAATTTATTCTTTCACACACACACATATATGTACTATGTAGTAAATAAAGAAATTTACCTATATATATGAAACTTAAAAACTCAGCAACTTTAAAAGTATGGTTCCTTTTTTAAAGATTAGTATTTGAATGATTAATATGGTTGCTTAAATTAAAAAAAAAAAGTGTTTTTTTGAAATAGTTTGTTAAATAAAACAATTTTCATCTTTTATACTTTCTCAACCACCTTCCCTAAAGGAAAATGTTGTTGTCCACATTAATACTAATGTAAATAGAGATTCATGTGAAAAATTTCATTGCTGGTGTGTTTAGCTTAGTAAGCATATTCAAACACATTTCATACATTCACTTAAATCACCCCATATTAATTTTCTTGTAGTGTATTTAATTAATCTAATTTTTTAAAACTTTAGTTCATTGTTCATTCAATAATATCATTATATTAATGATAAAAACGTTATAAAAACCAGATCCAAATTTAAGCATGTGTCATATATATACGTAAGAACAAAACAATGTTCAGCATTTATGCAAAATTTCTATTAGCAAAGAATGAATTTTACTCAAAAAAAGCAGTTGTAGTTGCATTGCAGTTTACTCAACATTTTCTCTTATTAATCTAGTTGTCTAATAGTTTCTTGTTACAAGTTTGAAAATGGGCTAAAGTTTTTTATCTCTTGTCTATTACACCCTCTTGGCGATGAAATATCCTTATTAATTTCTCTTTTTAAATTAGACTAAAATTTTTCCTCAAGATAATAGATTTTTAACAGAAGTATCATAGACAGCAATTTGCAATCTGGTTATTGGATCATCAATATAGAATAAATTTATATTTGCAAGATAAACATAGATTTTTAAAATAGTTATTTTTAGCATGTTTCTTCTATTTAGTGACTAAAGTCTATTTTACTTAAAATTCACCTTTGGAAAATTTCTTATAATAGGTTTTTTAGTAGTAGGAACATTAAACTTTAATAATAAAATTAATCTAAAGCTCGTAACTACTATTTAAATGTAATTTATAACAGTTTTAAATTTAACTTTTTAAAGGGATGTTAATATAACTTACGACAGTAAAAATATAAATGCTGTTGGATAGAAGTTTTCAAAATGTTCTCTTAGAACTGTGATCTGTGATGTATTTTAAACTCAGGTGGGATGGGGGTGGGGGTTAAATTAACAATTTGAATGTAACAGACTTCAAAGACGCCTGTCTATTATAAAGGTGGATTCACACATTTGTGCCCATTATTTTCTCAAAAGCATCTGCATTGGTATTTGAACTGAGTTGCATTAGCTTACCTTCCATTTGCAAAAATTTTTCATATATATATATACATATATAGAGACAGAGAGAGAGCATCATCATCATTTAGACTATAATTGAGATGTTGAAATTTAACTTAGCATCTTTATATCTTTATTCCTTTCATTTTTAAATGGGCACTTGATGATTATATACTCAGATATTTTACAGCAAAAATGCTGAAGCACTGATAAAATATTACATTTTATTTCCCATTAGTTTTTCAAAATGAAATTAGAAAAAACTGAACATAGTTTAATGTATAACAAAAATGTTCAATAGATTGGAGATGATGGTATGATTTTATAATAAGATATGTATTTACAGACGATTTATTTTGGAGAATTTGAGATATACATTTGTCAGAAGAGTTTTGAGATAGGGGATACCTGTAATAGATAAATGTGTTTAAGTCTGAGGAACCAGCAGTAATATTATTCAGTTTTGGCATTCAAAATATGATCATGTTTGAAATCCGTAATCAATTTGGGTGAAATAAAATCATGTCTAGTTAAAATGAAAGTTTTGCAAGGTTTAGACGCCAAATTAAGCATAAAATTTAAAGGCAAAATTTGATGACTAGCATCTATTTTCAAATACTAAAAGCAGTTATGTTCTCACCTTTTATTTGCATTGTTTAATAAATAAATAAAATAAAAAGTGAACATTTCATATAACTCTTGCATCTTATGTGTAAACTTAAATACTACTAATAATTATTATAACTATCCAGAAAAATAAGTAGTCAATAAATAAAATAGTATTATTGTTTTGTAATACTTTCAGAATTATGGACAGCTGCTGCTTTTATACTATTACTGTTCGTTTTGAAAGCTACTGTTCATTAAATATTTTTTTCTGGTTTTATAAAAAGTACTTATAGTAAGAAATTACAAATGTAGTACTGCAAATTATTTTAGAACTTTTATAGTATTTGTAGTTGCTACTTTTTTAATGATTACACTGCTCTAACAATGAATGTAGATTATTGTAGTAGAAATGACACTTCCTAATAATTTACAAGCAATAATAATATATCTATGCAAAATACAATTAGAAATGATTTTGATCTATTTTTAATAACAATTCAACTATTCTCTATTTAGGGCTCAATAGCCCTTTAGATGAAAAACTAATTTTCTACTGTTTCACATTATGTTTTGAAAATTTAAAAACTAATGCCTGTGCGCACAAATATTTAATGACTTAAGACACCAGTATATTCTCTCGAGTGAAATGAACATTGCAATGCTTTTCTGCCTACACATTTTTCTTTAGAAGGACTAATTTTCCTCCCCCCCCCCCTCTCTCCCAAGAAAAAAAGCTCAACAGGTCAACATAGTGTGAGTTTTCCTGAGATTTGTATTTATATCTTAATAAAAAGTATACTCTACACAGTAAGCTGTGTTAATTTAACAAGTACTATCAGAGAATGGCAACCACTAAAAAAATCAAAATAATATAAAACATTTTAGAGTTAAAATGCTAATTGTTCCATATTACTGTTTATCTAGATTATTCTCCAACTATGGTTTACTGTGATTGTTTTTTATTTTCTGATCTTGTAATGCTAAGACTTGCCTTTTAGATTTATGCCCAGTCAGAACTAGCTTTTATAAGTATTTGTGACAGATTTTTTAATTGTTTAATTTACATTTTTTTCAATATATATATGAATTATGTGTTATATAAAATGCATTTTGATGAAGACATGAAGATTAGTTTGACATGTATATACATTAAATTTATTTTGAAGAATTTGCTTAAATGTAAAAATACTTTTTGTTTTAGAGAAAAGCACAGAATTATAAGCGAAGAGAGAGAGAAGTTAAAAAAAATAAAATAAATAAAAACCTAGCCTTAACTATTTTTTTAATTATTTTTTTCTTTTTAAATAAAATGAAAGCTCTTTTTTTTTTTGGTTCTACAAGAAATTTTGAATTGAAATTCTTTTTTTTTTTTTTTTTTTTTTTTTTTTTTTTTTTGAAGGTGGATATAATGATTTTTCTCAAGAATTATCAAATAAATTATTTTACATAGAAAAGTCTGTGTTGCAGTTCTGAAATTATTATATATTTATTTTCTTTCAAAATAATTTTTTATTGCATTGTTTTAGTAGTATTTAATTAAATTGTAGTTACATTCTGTGTTCAAATGTTATTAATAACAGAAAGATGAGCTGCAAAAGCAGTGGTATATATGACAGTGGAGGTAAGAGAAAATTACAATAAAGTAAATTGTTTTTCTTTTCTATTTTACATTTGATGGGCACTATTATGATTATGAACTTGTGTACTAATATCAGTGAACATGAATTGCGATGTCCTTGGATTTATTAATTGTTATAATCGGGAATTCTCCCCCTTTTTTTCACTGAGTTAATAGGTGTATGTTTTACAAAAAAAAAAAAAAAACCCTCCTTTTTAAGGTATTTGACAATTATGGTAATATCATTGGAATTTTATAAAAAAAATGAATATGTATATATTTTTTGTGACGAGTTTAAAAAAAATTGATTTATGTCAAATCAAATTCTTGCAGAGGAATCTCTCTTATCTAAAATCAAGATGGTCAAGATAAAACCTTGTTATTGTAGAAGAAAGGTTTAATTTAACTAATTGCGCATTAATATATTATTCTGAGATTTATCATAGTTATGTTAAAAAGTATTTAACATTACATAAAAAATAGTTTACTGAAGAATTTAAGATATTTTATTTATTAAAATGGAAAAAAAAACTTGAAATATGTTTTTGCTATTTCTCACCTGCCGAAAAATGAAGGTTAACTTTTTGCTGCAAAGGCCTATAATTATCTTTATTGATATAAATATCAGTTGCTGTTCCACATAAAACAGATACATACATAATATTTTTATTCTGTTGCTAGTTTGATAATGAAACATATGAATTTATTTCATGTAAATCAAATTCAAACCTGGGTGGTAAATGAGACTTCACTATAATATATTTTTACAGTACATATAGAATAATTTTCTGTAATCTAATTTTGTAAAGTTTGGAGAAGCTAAGGTAGTGAGAGAACTGACTAGACTGTGATATATCAACAGAGCTGCTAACTCTCCTGGTTTTTTTTTTTTTTTCAGAAGATTTTCTCACCACTAAAATTAGTGGATTTACTTAAAATTTTAATGTAAAATAAAACTGTTTAAAAATTGTAGTGGAAAATCTCTCCCACCGCCCTCAAAATCCCGCTGGAAAGCTGGCAGCTCTGTATTAGGGTAATCTAATAAATTTGTCATAAATATTACTCCAAAGAAAGCACCTTTGGCTTGTCTTTCTTTTTCTGTAAATTTCAGTTAGACTTTACAGCCAAAAATATTTTGAGAATTTAATATGTTATGTAATGTGTAATGATTTAAGAAGCTACATTATTACATCACTTAAATAAATAAAACTGCTTTGGAGAAATTATTGGCTTTTGCTGGATAAACTTAAGCTTGTAATGTGTTAGAAATTTATAAAAATACTCTTTAGCTGAAAGGGAAATACTTTAGAATCTAACACTTTTTAAACATTTATCATTATGTTTGATATTGTTTTTCTTCTAGTGATACCACACTTTAGTAAATCGAATAGCTTATTTTAAGTTGATCTCCCCAGTAGGATAATACTTTAGTATCACCACTTTTCAGAGTATTTGACTTTACCATTAAAATTATGTAATATATATTTGTTATGTCAAAAAAAAAAAAAAAAAAAAAAAGTAAAAGGTATTTTGTGTGTGGTGCAGTTTAATAGTTCCATTTTAATGTTATTTTAATAAATTTTGGTATGTTAAAAAGTATCAATTATCAAACAAGTAACTTCAGGAAAAAAAAAATAGTAAGATCAGCCAAGACTATTCATAGAAACCCTGTGATGTAATGGCACTGCTATACCACAACTCCAATGTATACACATCCACTATAGTTTATAAGCAGTTAAATTTTTGATATTTAAGCTGGGCAGGGTCGACTCAGCTTTTCATCCCTTGAATAAGTTAATAAAATGATGACGAAGCTATCTTAAGAGACTAAATTCTAGGGGACTCGCATAAGTGAGGCTGACTATTCTGCCCAGAGCCCATGGTTGAGGAGGGATGGCGATGCATTGCAGGCCTTGACTATTATATGAGCTATTGTGCCACTGAGTATAGTTTAGTTTTATCACTGTAAACATATTTGTAAAATACCAGTCACATCTACTAATTTGATTGGAAAATTAACAATTTGGTTACTGATGCTTTCTTTAGTATATTATATATACTTTCTTTAGTATATTATATATATAATAAGTAACAAGTTTAAAAAAGAAAATAATCTCTAAAGTTGTAATTTTAAAAAAGCTGAAGAAAAATAAACAATTTTAAAGCCAATTTTTCTATTTTGTTTAATTTTGAACACTTTGATTGCCACTTTATCAGAATTAGGTGACATCGAAAGTTTCTAATGTGTTGCATAACCAGACTCAGGATGACGGATGTATTGGCTTGACAGAAGGTATTGGAAGGATAGTTACTTTAATGCATAAAATAATAAAATATGGGAGGCAGTACAGAAAAATATTATTTCAAACTTTTTAATTAAAAAGATTCAACAATAGATAGTAAAGAAAATTATGATATGCTTTTAACAAAGAAAAATAATAGAATAACATAGTAGTAGCTTGTTTACATATGTAATTTAAAAAAAAAAGTATTTATTTATTTGTATTAGAAACAAATTTATTCAGTTGACTGCTTTTAAAAAAATTACTTATTTAAAGAAGCATCACACCATGAGTATATTTGTCTGATAAATACTTGTTTCTATATCATTAAAAAAAACCATTTTTGTCCCATTAACCTTTTATATTTCCTTATCAATATTTTAAACAATAATTTTATTTCATTGCACACAATTACTATAGTTTATAATTAGTTAAATTTGTCTAATTAAATAAGATAAATTTCACATATATAGATAACTTTGCCGTTTTAGTTTAAAAAACGGAAAAAATACTATACATGTGCATTATGATACTCTAACATAGTGGTTTTCAACCTTTTTTGTTTGCAAATTCCTTTAAAAAAAAGCAAAACCCTTATGTATTATGCTACCTCTTTTTATTATATATTATGTATGTTATTTTTGTCAACCCCACATATACACCTTGTGAACCACTAGTTCAGGAACCAATGTTCTAAGGTAAACTCATGACAACAAAAACTGTAAAGCCTTTTAATACCACAAATTGAAGTATCGAGCTAAATTTTAAAATCTTATTATATAAAAGATGAATATATTTTATTACTTCCAAATACCTTAATTTCTAATAACTTCACACACACACACACAAAAAAAAAAGACAATGATTTGTTCTCTGTCTATTGTACAAGAGTTGCTATGTTTATGAATGTTGCTATTATATTGTAACATTATATTCACCTCAGTGAATTTTATTTATTTATCCATTGTAATTACATTAGGAATTGTTTTAATTTGTGCAATAAGAATTTTTTTTTGTACGTTGTATGTAGTTATTAGAATAAAAAATATTGTTATTATTGGAAAGATATGAAAATTAAAATGTTAAAAATGTGTTTTATTGTTACATCAATATTTTATACATTGAAATATGGCTAAAAAATTGTTATGAAATACATACATGCATACATACATATAAGAGGTGTGTCTAAACAGTTCGGTGAATGGTATTAGAAAAGAAACAAAACAGAATATACAAATAAATTACCTTTATTGGCCTTCAAAGTTATCGCCATTGTACACAACACACTTTTGACAACGTTCATAAAGCTTCCGAAAACTGTCAGAAAATGCCTCTTTCGGAATCAATCGTAAAACGGATGACACACGTCCTTGGATGGCCAACACGTCCGCAAAACAGGGCCTTTTTAAGACCTCCTTCATGCAGGGAAACAGAAAGAAGTCCGCAGGTGCCAGATCAGGGAAGTACGGTGGATGATCTGAAACATTGGCATGCTGAGCCAAGAATTGGCGCACACGGATTGCAGAGTGAGCAAGCAGACACGTTATCGTGCGGCAGTTGTAAACACATTTTCTGCTCACAGCTTCCGTCCCGTACACTTGCACCAACATTCCATGTGTCTCCGTAGCAGTTTTTTCCAATTTGTAAAAAATCGTGATGTTCACTCGTTGCTCCATTGCACGGTGACACTACCTCTCACACTGATTGCGTTCAACTGCCTGTAGCGGATTTTCCCATGACAGTCACGAGGCTTCCTGTTAGGTGGCACTTCTTGACATGTCTCTGGATCGTCATATGCAAGCACGTGCGCATAGCACATGTTGCGGTTGAGATATAGGACCATTCACCAGACTTTTTAGACACACCTCATATATATATGTAACAAATATCGGGCACTCTCTTCGCAAAGACTTTATATCTTTTCCGATAGAATGGCAGTCGAGGCTGGTTGAGATTAATCTAGATCTTTATTATTTTTTATATTTGGTTGGAGAAGACCGACGACAGACCGACACACTTGTTGCATGTTAATTAGGTAGTTACTATATCAAAAGTCTCCACAAATTTCTCGCTCCTGACCTACGTATCCCCTAGTTTCTCAATTTGTCGCTAGGTGCAACATGCATTAGCCTTTTCTAATTCACTCTCAAGAGTGATGTCATTTACTTACTTACCCCAAGAATTTTAGGATGGTTAACCACAAACTGCAAATTTAGCTTAATTTGCACTTTTCATTCTTAAGTGCTCGCAAAATCTCTCCCTGAACATAATATTTGTCTGCCCGAGAAACAAACCTTACAGTGAAAGTACTCTGTTTTACAGATATTAAAGAGGGTTTTTCAGATGACTTTAAATTAAATTAGATTAATTATCAAAGGCTATTATTTCATTGTTACATATGTGTATATAACAGAACTAATTTCTTTTGTAGTTAAAATATTGATCCAATTTTCTTCTCTTTTAATAAATCTGTTGAAAAATTAATATTTATCTGATTAGTTTATATGTACATTATTGCTTAATATTAACTATTAAATGGGACCTTCAATTCATTAATAATATTTTAAAATTAATTATTTGACTAAGTATAGCATAAGTCAAATGACTTAAATCATCATTATTATTAGAGTTCTGAGTAACATATGTAATGTTAGAAAAATTTAAAAAGAAATGAATCCCTCTCTCATAACATGATATGCTCTGTCAGTATTAAATTTTACACTGACTGATGACTAAAGATATTTTAAATATCACGGTGATACATACTTAAATAAAAATTACCCCTTTCCCTTTCCTTAAGAATTCATTGGCTATGTACATTATTTACTGCTGTTGATTCAGAATGCATTCAGCTAAATCCAAAACTTTATTAATTTGACATAGAGGGTGTATCAACAAATTCAGAAAGATGATAGTACTCAAGAGAAACTGTAATGCAACATGATGTTGCAAATGAGTGAAATTGCAATAGTGTTCAAGCACAGCCCATCATAGCAAGACCGTTTTTCTACGGGAGGCTCAAAATTTTCCAAGGGGAGCCATCAAATTTATGCAGATGCACACACACAAATGTGTGTGTGTGTATGCATGATGCAAAAAGTAAATCTTCCTTTTAAGAGTCCCTAGTCTTGATCTAATTTTGAATTGGAATACAAAAGCACTTGACAAAAAGACTTTTTTTTTTATGAAACCCTGAGTGAGCAGGGTTCCTCTTTTAAAGACATCAGAAGCATAGCTTCCCATATGATAGTTTATGGGAGAGGGGCAAGTCAAGGGTCCTGCCCCAAAGCGAAAGAATATTTAGTGTTGAAGTACTTCTGTTATACCAGTACATAAATCATAATATGGGAGCTTGGGAGGGGGGTATTATGTCCCCTTCCTGCTCATAGGTATGGGTGCCAATGATCACTTGTTCTTATTCTTAATCTTCGTCACCTTTTCTTTGTTTTCATTACCCTTTTCAAGGGTGCTGATGATTTGAAAATGCAATCCCTCTGTTTTTGGTTCTGCAGGATTTTAAGATTAAGATTTATTGATCGGGCTGTAATGCTAGATTCCATGGGAGCATTGCTTGATGAACTCTAGATGAGTATTTCCCTCAAGTTTAGAATTAATTTAACAACTGCTTATAGAGAGAAATAAGAAAAGGAAAGTGATTTTAATATAAAGTTCAATTTTATGTAAAGAAAATAATTTACAAAAATATAAAATTTATAGTTACATTAACATACTTACCATTCTTAGTTGCTGAAAAAAGAACATAAAAAATAGAAAAAGTCCAATGAATCATTACCTAGTCTTCAATTTTAATAAAATGAAAGCATGAATTAAAAAAGTTTAAACCTAAAATGAAAACTCATTATAATTGATTCGTGATATTCGCTAATAGATAAATTAGTATGAAATATTTCAGTTCATTTAGAGATTGGGGTTTAAATTAGCGTTTGATCCAGACTCCCATTGGAAGATAATTAAAAAAAATTAATACTTTGAATTAAAATTTGTAGTTATTGATTCATGCATTGTTAGACAAAATACATAAAAATGCAAAAATTTCTGGTCAATTGATTGGAAATGTGGCATGAAATTGTAGTAAAAATAATTTCTCAGTTTCAATACTGCAGAATTACAGTCCTAATCTCGCTAACATTAGTGCAGAATCCCCTTCCTACAGGGTCGGGATCGTAATCCCTAATTTTGCATCAGTGACTGCATGTCTTATGAGCTACGTTTTCACAAAATTTCATTCAAATTGGTGAGGCCAAGGTCATGTCCTCTCTGCAAGTGCACTTGTTTTTCCTTATTGATTACTTTTTCTAAGAATGATGCAAATGCTATATCTGGATGATGGATTATGATGGAGAGCAGTCTTGAGATTGGAAGCTGGTCAATCCCAAGTAGAGGTAGCAAGATGGCTCAATGCTTCCCCCCCACCCCCTCTCCAAATGGTATGGAACCAGCTCCAGGAGACTTGAACAATATCCAGAAGAGGAGATCCACCACAGGGCCAGATGATTGCTATTTGGCTTACTGCAAGGTGCAATAGAGGTGCGAGAGCTACTCAATTTACAATCGAGCTTCTTCAAATACCTTAGTTTTGAGGTAAACTGTTTACAGAAGGGCCTTTTATTCTAGGAGACCAATGGTCAGCATTCTACTTATTGTAACTCACAAGAGAGCCCACCTGAGCTGGTGCAAGCAACATTAACTTTGGACTTGGCCACAGTGAGGCAATGTTCTCTTTACAGAAGAGTACTGATTCAGTGTGAGCAATGGTTTTCAATGTGTGTTCATACAGAGAGAACCAAGGACCTTCCAACATCATGGAAGTGCACCACTCAGGAACTAATGATGTCAGAGTGTGGGCCAGCATGCAGGGACCGATCTACACACTTGGGAATAGATACTCTTGGGGGCCCCCTGCACAAAAATATTTTGCAGAATATTACTCAATTAAATTAAGTTAAAACCCATTATCATTCCTCACTTAACTATATGTAAACATTTACAAATCAGTAAAATGTCATGACCAATACCACTTTTATGAATTTTTCGGTTTTGAAATGTTTTTATGGGTATTTACAGTTGTCACACACCTTAGAAACGATAAGAGGAGGAGCATACTAAGGTGTTCTATCGAATTTATCAAATATCGAATCGAATGGATAATTTTTAGCATTACAAGTGACATTAAATTAAAAATTTTGAATATTTGTGATGAAATGAAGTAAGTAATCAGAAATTTTACTCTTCAGAGATAATTTTAGTAGCTATTATGATTACATAAAAGGAAGTTTTGGAGGCCCAGGGCACGCGCCCCGCCGTAAATCAGTCCTTGCCAGCATGATGTTAGATGGCCACAGAGATTTGCACATCTTTCAGGGAGGTACCCTGACTGCTCTTAGCCTTAGGTTAGATTGTTCAGATGCCCTGTTGGTCCTCAGTTCCTTTTTATGTGTGAAAACATGCATATACACAGAGTTGATCTGATCAAGAAATGCCTTGAAGCTGAAGATATTCAAAGGAGGGTGTGGCCAGTAGAGATGAGTTCGGGCTCATTTTTTGAAGCCCGAGCCCGAAGACTTTTAATCCGAGCCCGCCCAAGCCCGAGCAATATTATTAATCGTGAATTACAGAGCCCGAGCCCGACTCGGGCTCGGGCTGAGCCCGTCTCATCTCTAGTGGCCAGACAGATCTCCAGACCAGCCTGAATCACATAGAGCATAGGTCTTGGTAGAGCAATTGTAACTTGCTATCCCCCTTCTATAGGCCCATATCCTCCCATATTACGAATATTATGAGCAATGGCAATTTGTTGGTCTTGAATATCATTCTCAATGGTTTATCTTTAAAATTATATTTTTATATCTATAGAAATGCTGCCAATAATTTACTCATGTGTGAATTAAACAGTGGGCTACAGTAACTGCAGAATCTACAAGGAAATTACATTAGCTGTCTGAACATCATCCTATAATTATGATTCAAGCTGAGAATCTCAAAATGTACTGATAGCTAAATTTTCTTTTACAGTAACACCATTCACACACGGATTCTGTGTCTTAACTCTTTCAGACCCTACATCCACAATTGAGGACACAAAAATTACCTATACTTGTACAGTATGGATATCCTAATTTGTGCACAAAAAGTAAAACCAATATTTCTTGAAAGTTTAATAATCAGGATTTTTATTTTATCTTTTTGATTACAAATCTATATTATCAAAAGAAAAATGATCTAATTCAGAGAGAAATTATTTAATCAGGTCTGAAAAGGTTAAATAAATAAATATATACAGGATATCCCAAAAAGGTGGTAGTATGCTTTAATTCTTAAACCGTTTAAAAATAAGAGGCCCAATGTAAATGAATAAAAGCTAATTTCTAATTAAGTTAGGAAGAAAGACTTATGAAAAAATTTCTCTTATTAATTTTCAAGTTACACTTTTGAAATTTGTATACAGCCCCTGCACAAAAAAATTCACTGTTAGTGAAATGGGCTTCATACACAAATGAGATGATGTACAAAATTTCAGCTTTTCATTATAAAATGTCTCCGAGATATCTCAAAAAAATTATGATGATCAGGGGCTATACATGAATTTGAATGTAATAAGTGGTTTTCTTCCGTAATTTTTCCACGACCCCTGAAATGCAATCATCCTACTTGATTTTTTTTTACCTTTTGAAAGCTATTAAACCTCTTTTCAAGTCGGCATATATTTATCTTCATATCTTTGTGGCATTTTATGATGAAAGGCTGAAATTTTGTATATCACCTCAATGTATAGGGCACACTTTACTAATTGGAATTTTTTTTGTACAGGGATCATATGCAAATTTAGAGAGCATGTCACTTTTAGAAATTTGAGAGAATTATTTTTTAATGCCGTCTGTTTTCTTACCTAATTAGGAACCTTTTCTCAATTCACATTGCCCACCACCATAATAGATAAAGAATTAAAAAAGCATGACACAGTCGAAACCATATAAATGCACATCTCTTAAGTGCATAAACCTCTTAACTGCACAAGATATGAAAACCCCAAATTTCTCCCCTATGCATCTAAATTTTTGTTAACCCGTATAAGTACACAAACCACTATAGTGCAAATTTTTCACATTAAAAAAATTGTTTTTATAATGAAAATTCGACCTCATAAGTGCACATTCATCCAAAAACAAACAAAAGAGAAGGAAATTGCAGTTTATTTAAGAAATCTCGAGAGAACGCTCCGTAGTAATGAAGCGTTAGCTTTAATGGTTTTGAGTGATTACTGTTTCTCCAATAACTTTGATATGAAAAATATTAATGCATTAACTGATGAGTTTTTGAGCATACTTCAAGAAATCTTGTACAGAAAAAAATTGACGGTTTCTTCAACTGATTATGTAACAATGTTTACGTGAGTATCTTTGAATATTTACTAAATTAGCATTATTCCATTTAATTGATCTATATTTTTGTAATAATCAAACTTAAAATTTTCATTTTTTACATTAAATGTTTTTAGGTAGTTAAGCTTAGTATCTATGCATACTAAGCATCAGGTAGCTCTGTTTTCTATGTAGTTACGTGTAATAAACTTTGCTATTTAATTACTTTTACTATTTAATATCAAATACACAGATTTTCAATGAGAAATTTCGTTACATATGTTAATTTAAGAAAGCCCGCTTAACCTGCTTAAGTGCACAAACCGCTTAAGTACACATAATTTTGTTGCCACATCGATATGCACTTACGCGGTTTCTACTGTACTACCTTTTTGGGACACCCTGTATATATATTTATATCCATATGCACACCAGCTTTTATTACTTAATGGGTATGTTCA
The DNA here is from genome assembly GCA_038373885.1 of Cheiracanthium punctorium. NCBI lineage: Eukaryota > Metazoa > Arthropoda > Arachnida > Araneae > Cheiracanthiidae > Cheiracanthium > Cheiracanthium punctorium. Next base: position 118,467 of record JAWZYV010004478.1, read on the forward strand.
ATGTTATAAACTATGATAGTGGCCATGTTTCCTTGTATAAACTCTTCCACATAACTCTGCACTTTTCAAGTGGTCTAGAAAATTCAACACGTGAATAGTACTGCTACACACTTTTTTTTTTTTTTTTAGTGCTGCTATTTTTAACCAGTGTAAAGAGAGAATCTGGTGTAATAACTTTCTAAACAATAAAGTAATAGAGACTTATCACATAAAAACATTTATTTACATTATTTGTAAACATTACTAAATAAATAATACTTTCAAATAATTCAAACAAAAATAATATTTTTTTAAATATTAACATTAATAATTCAATACAATATTAGCAAAACTTATAATCTGCATTATAGACATGAAAAAAAAAAGTCCATTAAAAAATAAAAATAATAATAATTCTACTCTAGCACAGATATTCTGAAATAATGAATGTACAAAATTTTATGCTATACAAAAATGTTGCGGTTTCTTATTTTTACATTTTTACCCCTATCAAGCAAACAATTTGTAATATAATATATACAAATATATCATAATATATTCTGTATTATACAAAATGAAATTAAAAAAAAAATTATGAATATACAATTTCTAAAACCAAACTAAAATAAAATATCACTTACGATATAGCTTAGAATTGAAATACTATCACATTAAATACATTCTGATCACAGCTGAAACCACACATAATTAAACAACAGCATATAAATAAAGTAAACTGAGCTGAAGGCTGTATTCAAATTGGCATCTATAGCTGCATTTGAATTTTAAATTTTCTGTCACTTTTACAGAAATTCATATACTTTTTTTTTAAAAAATTTTTGGTAAGGATTTAGGCTTAAATGATTCAATTTACATATCAACTAACAGATTTTTAAAATTTCAAAATAAATATTTAATAATTCTTTTAAAAATTAATTATTTAGGCATGTTGTAAAAAAAGAAATCAGTTAATCAGGGAATTCAGTTCTTGAAGTAGGGGACTTTTAAATGTTCTTTAGACCAGTGTTTCCCAACCTTTTTGCATCTGCTGGCCGGCAAAAATATTTTACAGACTAACATTAACCAAAAATAATAAGTATTATATGAGCTTGTATTTTATTTATGAAATCAAATGTTATACACAAATATATTTTCAGTAGACCGACATTTGCTGATGATTATCTATATAAATAAAACAAAGTCAGGCTAGTTACACCATTTATAACATAAGAATAGCTGGACCGATTTTAATGATCTCCGATTTGTTGGATTTGTCTCCTCCAAATAGCACAATAACTATTAAAATATCGGAAAGATTCATGTAAAAAAATTAATCTAGAAAGATATCCAAATACATAGAAGAAATCCTAATTATGTTACCAAGCTTTGACAAAATATCACACTTCGAACGAAATAATAAACTCTTAGATTATCAAATGCTGCAGAAAGTAAAATATGAGTTTTCTTTCACTAATTCAAGTTAGATATCACAAGTGAAGAATGATGCCATTTTTACGTCATGAGTTAAAAAAGAGTTAGAAATCTAATTAGGTTAAAAAGCATTGACGTAAAAATTTACTGTTATAAAAATTCAAAAGTATTTTGTTTAATGCATGAGCTACCCTTGGTGATTTTTGAACACTATGATTTTTCAGCAACCATATTAACGAAAGGAAACTTGCATTTTTTAAAACTGTGTGAAATTCGAAAGTTGTCACAACGTGGGAAGTAACGCAATACATAGCATTTGCTATTAGTTTGATGACGGCCGTCGTATGTATTCCTAAAAACAGCACAAAATGTCGCCAAGTTTTGACAACTTTAGATAAAGCTCTGTTGCAAGTGAGAGTTTTTTAATGTTGGAAGTTTCAATATTTGTTTGAAAACTACTGTGTGAATAACCAAACTCAGCTACCTGGGCCAGAACGTGATGTCATAAATTAAAAATTGCGTGAAACTATTAAAGTCTGCAGCACAGTTTAACCTGTCCTATTCGCAATTTGAGCTATTCTAAATAGTTCCTCGAGATTACACAGTTTGATATTTTCCACGAGACTGAACCATGGAGGATTTAAATATTTAGATTGGAAACAGCTTAGATATTTTCCATCACGGTGAGATGAAATATTTTGTAGTCCTAAATATGCATATCTGACAAGAATTATGCTTAAAAATATATGTAGAGTTATTTTAATGGCAATCATTATAAAAAATGTTTATCATTTATGTAATGCATAAATTGCAAAGAATCACCAAAGAGTAGAAAAGCAACCAGTGGTTTTAAATATCTAAGCATATTTCTTTAAATTGAGCATTAAAGAGAGAGAAACGAAGATAAGATAAAATTAATATAAGTAATAGGTAGTATTAGTAGATTTGTAAGATTAATATGGATTAAAGCGCAGTATAACATGTTAATAAATATTTAGTGAAATTAAAAGTGTTCTATTAATCATTTTTCAATGGTTGTCTTACAACTAACTAAACTATAATCCTATGCTGCGTTAATATATCCCACAATAGTTTCAACAGAAGGGACTACCTGCACTTTTTTAAAATTTTAATTTTGTTATGATCATATTTCAGGAAAATATTCCTTTCCTACTGTGCAGAGAACAGGCATGCAGCTAATCTTTTAATAAATCTTGAATACATGGACTGGCATTAAAGTCTTGTAAAAGAGTGGTTGGGAAACACTGCTTTAGACTATTATTTTCAAGTAAAAATTATTACTATTATTATTGTATACACAGACAATTTTATTGTAAATTTTGCTGACAAAGTTTCATAATAAATATTTATTAATATTTAAGTACTTAATAATTTTTAGATGATGATGTTATTTATTTTAAAACTTCAGATGCATAATGCAATTCTTTTATATCCAGATATACTTTTTTTTTTTTTTTTGTTTTTTCAATATCTTTAATGTTGCTTCAATGTATCATAGTTAAATATTTTTTTCTTGACTAAAAGGGGGAAATGAGTTTAGAAGGGGAAAAAAAAATAACTTTATAAGGAAAATGCATTAAGGTCACTAGTATTTAAGTAACCTAAAATGAATTAATCCTGTATTCTTCTTCTTTTTTTTTTAATATAAAGAATTCTTTATTTCTGATGATTGATAAAGGCAAATAAATCACTTGCTATTGATAGGTAGGCTGTATGCAGAGGTATAGAAAGGTTTCTGCATGTCTTTTCTAAAATGTGATTGCTTGGCATGGGTGACAGTAGAACTGCCTAAAATAAATTCTTAACTGTTCTTTTGCATAAAAGATCCATTACTATATTTAAAAAAAGATTCGGTACTAGATGTCCACAAACTTTCAGGTTTAAAATTAAGAGCACTGTAGTGCTTAATAAATAAATAAAATAAATATAAAAATTAAATTTTTACTAAATGTCAAGCATGATGTACTCTATATGATTCCTCAAGTGATGAGTTTTCATAGATTATTTACAAAATGAGACTAGTTTATTCTGATCTTATGATATAGTTTACTCTTGACAAGAGTTAATGTAACAGTATGCATGCCATCATTTTTTGTTTTAAGGAAATTAATTTCTGGGAGATAAAACTTGCTAGGAAAAAAAAAAAAAAAAGACATTAATAAATTAATATTAACCTTAAAACTTATTTTATTTTTATATTTATTTTTTTTTGTGCCGACATGACACTATTATATACAATAAGGATTGGGTACAATTGACACTTAATGAATGTACTTTGCGTTCTTCACTGGTGCTTAGTAAAGCCAATAAGATAATTTTATAATTCACTATAAAGCTGGTTCCCAATATAAAATAATTTCATTTTAGTAAGAAGCTTGATGCAACAAACTATTTTTGTTTGAACATTGCATTTATAGATATATATATAATAAAATTCCTTATATATCATTATTAAACATAATTCAGTCAATTTAAAAAATAGTTTTATGAATTGCATTTAAAAAAATTGGAATCATAAAATAAAAGATTTAAGTCCAGTATTATTTGCATACATATGTATGGAATTCAGCTATGGTTCTTTGTGGAAGTTATACATGATTTGACTAGTAGGCACATGATAATGAAATATATGCCATTCTTCCGTATAACAAACATATCATATAAAAAATTAAAGAAATATTTTGAAAATACATATAACAGTATAAAATACAGAACAATTAAACAGCAACACCTATAACTTCTGCTTACAAAACAATGTATGTACAGTTACAGTATTTATTTCTCAACAATTAATTTGCAAAATTTATAAAAAAATATTTTAATTTGTTTGTGCTTAGTATTTCTTAATTTTTTACTCATGTATAGTGAAGCTTAATGATTTTTAATATAGTAAATATATTATGAACAAAACGCTCATATCAGTTCACATTGTGATAAACTAATAAGTGCCATTATTGCAATGATTTATAAATTATTGGATTGAGATGTAATTATTTTTAAAAATTTTAAATCAAGCTTTAAAGGGAAGCAATATAACAAACAACTCTTTTATAATGAGTGGTATAATAGTGGCATGAGATGAAGCAGATAAAAAAAGGGGAATCTGTAAACTAATACCCCACCCCCTCTCCTTGTTAGTCTGTTCTTGTTACTGGTATCTTTGTCAACATGGAAAATATGTAACAGCAGAGATTCGTCTTCTGCAGAGAGGTTTGGAGTTTAAATACTCCACTGACAATAAGAACAAACTGGCTAAGTGGCTCTTAAGTTAAAAAATAAAGCTTAAGTTTTTGAAGTTTATATGAACATTTTATTTAATGATACACTCACAAACACACAAAATAGCATTTCCTTGCCCCTTCAAAAAATTCTATGTATGCTACTGTTGTATCTTAAAGATGGTAAAAATCTGTTAATAGTTTGAAAATCACTATACTAAATACATGAAATTAGAATCTCAATTCAGATACTGCAGGGTTAATACATATTTTGGCTACATATGAAAAAACAAAATCTATTATGCAAAAAATAATTATTTAGCTAATAATTGTTTTTTTAATGATTTTTTAGTTTTCCTCCTGAAAATAAAAATTTCATAATAAATTTTAAATGTCAATTTAAATTAAGTAAATTTTTAAAAATCATTTTACTGTAGAAAACAAGAAGAATGTGAAAGGAAAATTGGTTAAATAAGTAATTAATAGTTTAATTTTGCTAAGCTTATTAAACAACATTTGTAAAACAAAACTCCCATAAATCATTTTCGTAGTACTTCTAACAACATAATTTGAACAGCAAAGTTTCAAATCCCCCCCTCTCCCTCCAGAAAAAATCAAATTATGTCTTTTTAAATTAGCTATTTTAAAAACTGATTAAATTAACAGTTTACACCATGTAAGAAAATCATCATAAAGCTTAAAATTAGTTGACAGTTATTAACAAATAAATACACCTGCAAAAATACAAAAATATTTTTGGTAAATTAAAAAAAATTGTTAGTATTTTCATTTAATTCTAAATAATAATTTTAACAAAATTAATATTTCAATACTTTTTTAATTTATAAGTTTAGTTTTTTAGCATTAACACCGTTTGGACTAAAAACAAATCTTCAAGGGTTTAATGATGAAGCACCACCATACTTTGTACAATATATCAACATGTATGCACATTTAACTTTACCATTTTAAATCAATATAAGTACATTTTACTTTCAAAAGTGCATACATACTTTCCTAAACTCAAATTGCTAACTTCTTTCAGTTTTTCACAAACATACACAGAATTCTTATACAGCAGACGCTTTAGCAAACAGAGATCTCACGATTTGTACTTTACCCTATCTGTTATGCATTCATTCAGAAATCTGCTGTCCATTCACATCGTTAACACAGTTAGAAAATGATTTTTGGCTTTACAGTACAAATGAGTAGTCTTCAAAATGTAGGGTTGTATGAGTTATGAACACAAGTGAAAGCTTTTCCTTTCAAAATTAAAGATACACTTTGGGTTAGGCCTATCTTTCTGGGTCTTGTGATGTGGAATGGTACGATGATTCTTCCTTGTAATTATCAGAGAAACAATGATCTAGGAAATCATCCATAGTTTGATAAAGATGAAGCTTTACATGACCAAGTCCATGATTTTCATCAGGATATACCTATTCGAGAAAAAGAAAATAATTCATAAAATTGATATCTTTCAGCGCACACACACACACACACACACACACACACACGATTGGTGTTAATATAGGTTCAGATTTTACAATTTCACAAATTTTGAATGTTTTAATTATCGTTCCCAATTATTAAGCTTCCACTATAAACAGAATAAATGTATAATGCATGATGCGAATAACATACTGCTTGCAGCATTGAAGGTTGAGGATGCAGTTAGCATAATAAAACAAATGAAGAAAAAAAATTAAATTTTAATATATGCATAAATTTATAGATATGTACAAATAGCTTGTTAATTGAAATGAAACATTTAAATAATTAGTAAAGGTTGGCACAAGATATTCTGAAGTTTTTTTTTTTTTAATTTTACTAGGGGCTGTCCTGTAGACTCGCTGCACTTACTTTTCGTACGATACAACAGTAGCATAAAGTGTACAAATAGAAAGTTTGTTCTAATTGAGATTCTAATTTCATGTATTTAGTATAGGGATTTTCAAACTATTAACAGATTTTTACCATTTTTAAGATACAACAGTAGCATACATAGAATTTTGAGTATGCTACTGTTGTATCACACTCATGCCTATATCGCTACTTATATAGTATTGTTGGGGTATTCGACTCCTAATAAGGCTTATTCGTAAAAAGGCATGATCTTCACAGTCAAAATCCAAAGATTGTATCAGATAGAATGTTACCGAGCTACATATTGCTTGGTTCTTGCATGTTCCTTAGAACATGAAAATTTAAACGTCACAGTTCACTTCAAGGTTGCTATTAAAACAGTTCTCCATATATTCTTATGCATAATCCATTGCAGAATAGATTTCAAGCTGTACCAAAACTGTTTTAACACTGCCAAATATTTCAGCTCGGTAATGAGAAGCAAATACCGAAGCTGGGCCCATTTTTAAAAAAAGTGCCTTTTTGATGTGAAAATTAGAAATTATGTCAAGCCACTGGAAACTGCAGCTAATGCCTTCTTTGGAACATAAAAATTTAAACTTTACAATATTTATAAATATGTAAAATCTGTTGAACACCTTGGAACTTATGCATGCATGTAGTTAATAATAATTTCGCCTCAAGTAAAAAAAAAAAAAAAAAAAAAAGTGCTTCATATGATTTCTTTGCTAGAAACTACAGAACAGCTAGAACATGTTTCCACCAATGACAACTTTTCATTTTTTGGCGATTTACACATGCGCATAATCGATAATAACTTCTCATGTAAGGTTGCTATGAAAATAGCTCTTCATATATTTTTATACACAATCCTTTGCAAACTGGCATATTAAGCGCAACAAAATATTTCATCTGACCATGCTGGCAACTATCCAAGCTGTACTAAAATTGCTAAATTAATGCCGCAAAATATTTCTACTTGGTAACAGGTGGCAAATATCCAAGCTGAACCTAACTAGCATTTGAATTATTTTTCACTCTCAAAATACTGGGTGCTAACATTTTGGAACACGTGCATTTTAGATTCACCCTGCTTGAAGAAAGCCTTTTGCCAGATTGTACCTGGTACTGAAATGGCGCTTTTTAAATCAGTTACAATTACTTATTTTGTATTAGGAAAACACAATAATCTGTAATTTTAAACTCCTGTTATCTATTAGAACAAACTTTCTGTTTGAAAATTGTGAGCTTTGTGTAACACAATTATTTATTGCTCATACTTTTTAATTTGGCATAATTCTACTTCTTGTTTGTCAAGTTTATGCGATTCTGCATACTTGGAATAGTTTTCTTTGCTTTGTTGGAAGAGCATGAATGATATTATGCTGCCAAAAATTACAAAACTTGGCAACCATGATACTCATTTTTTCAGTTTTTCATTATATCTTTTAAAATAATTCAAATTTTAAAATTTATGTCAGCAGAATGTCTGTCCTGGAATTTGCTGCCTGGAATCTATGGACAGCTTCGTCAAAACTACTCTCCACAGTTTCAGAGGAGACAGTGTGACAAGCTTTTGACAGCGACAGCAACAGTAACTCTTTTTTTAGAATAGAGAGATTTGAAATTTAAAAACTGGTGATAATCTGTAATTTCCAAAATATTGGCATTCACAGTACATACATAATTAAAAAAAATTAATAATTTCTTGATCCATTAAAGTACCACTAATAAAATTACCTGTATTCTGAACAATACTCCAGCATCTGTTAAAGCTTTGGCCAACATCATTGACTGTTGCCAGTGAACATTATCTATAAAATAAATATGCGATAAGATTAAAATGCATTTACTATCTTAACATTCAGTAACACTAGCATACAAAAATAAAGTTATTATAATACCTTATATATTTTTATTAACATCAGTGAAAAAGATATAAGTAAAAGAATTAACATTTTCATGGTAAAGTTGCCTTTAAGGATGAACAATTCAAGCAGCATTTTAAAACTGTCTGGTTTTGAGATCTCCTTTTTAAGTTATGATTTCAAAAGTCTAAAAATTCAAAGAGGTGTTTCTATTAAAGTTTTATTACATAAAATATTTCCTCTTACATGGTGAAGAAAAAAAAAAAATCAATGCATCCAATTTTGTGTACTAATAAAATATTATGGGAAAACTAAATTTATGCTTTTTGCTCGGTACACAGCCTGGATTTTGTTAACAATAATTCATAAATATAAAAGGAGAGTGGATCGAACAGGTATATCAACTTTAAAATAATTTTGTAATTATAAACTAGATATTTTAAACAAATACTATATGTATATATATTACAAGGTCTTTTTTTCCCCCCTTAATTTTTGAGGGAGCACTAAAATATAGCAATATTTTCTGTAACAAACTATTTAAAGTAAAATAATAAGCAGTAAAAATTTTTAATTACTAAATAAAAATTAATTTAGTTTTACACTACTTATTTTTGACACAGATTTAAAACATATTTACCATCTGCTGTCCCATGTATAAGCAGATACTTCTTTCTTTTAAAATTTTGGGCTTTTTTCATAACATCTGAAGTTTCATAGTTTTTCAGATTATCTTCTTTTGTTGGCATTCTCATATACCTTTCAGTGTAAACAGAATCTAAAAAAGAAATATAAATAATTAGTTATTTACATTTCTGTATAAACTGTACAGTACATCAAGGGTATCAAACTTATAGCTTGCAGACTGCATGTGGTCCAGGCCTAGATACTATTACAATATGTAAACATCATGTCACTTTATATATAGATACACAATCCCTCCAATCAGAAAGCAAGAACATTAGCCAACTATGACATATCTAACAAGTGTTTTATCGTAGAAGTATTACATCTTGAACCTCAAAATATGAATTATGAAAAAAAAAAATCCTGTTAGATGCAGAATTACTAACAATCACCTTGGGTTAGTATTAAAAGTAATTACTGAGAACAAGCTATTTCTCCTGAAGTAGGATAGATAATACCAAAGAGATATCCAGTGTCAGGAAAAATACAGTAATATTATCATTGCTTTTAGTTCTTTTAAAAAAATATACTTTTTAAAAACAAATCCATGTTTAAAATTATTAAAAACAATACACACATAAATAAAAATAAATACAACACTATGATCATTTCAGGCGGTACTAAAGATGTGCCTTTTATCAGCTGCAAAAAAGCTCTACCATCCACACAAGCAGGAAGATTAGAACTAATTTTTCAGCTCTTATCTTCCTGCGGATAGTGAAGCTTTGAAGCAATGACAGATGTAATTTAGGATAAAAAAAATCAAATAAGATTGAAAAATAGTTACAACTGTACACATTATTATAAATAAAAATTGTTAATTGCAATATATAAACATATTTTATACAGAGTGTCCCAAAAAGGTGGTAATGAGCTTTAATTCTTAATCTATTAGAGATAAGAGGGCAGTGTAAATTGAAAAAATGTTCAAAATAAGATCGGAAATAAGACTCCGTTAAGAAAAAATTCCTCTTGTTCATTCTTAAAAAGTTATACTATTTAAATTTGTATATGACCTCCGTACAAAACAATTCCCCATTAGTGCCCCATACACTAATGAGGTGACACAAAATTTAAGAACTATATCTTAAAAAGTGTCAGAGATATGAGGATAGATATAGCGCTGACTTAAACCACTTTTCAATGGCTCTCGAAAGGAAAAAAATCACATTGAATGATCGCATTTCAGGGGTCGTACAGAAATTATGAAGGAAAATCTTTTCCTACTCTAGCAATAAATGTTTACATTCAAAATCATGTATAGTCCCCTATCATCTTTATTTAAAGATATCTTTGCATATCTAACTTACATGAGATGCTGAATGATGAAAGGCTCAAATTTGTTATATCACCTCATGAGTGTATGGGGCACATTTTACTATTTGGGAATGTTTTTGTACAAGGGCCATATACAAATTAAAAAAGTAACTTTTTGAAAATGAATGAGAAGAATTTTTTCTTAGAGTCCTATTTCTGACCTTATTTTGAACATTTTTTAAATTTACACTGCCCACTTATCTCTAATAGGTAAAGAATTAAAGCCCATTACAACCTTTTTGGGACACCCTGTTTAGCAAGCCCAAAATGACAGAGGAATTTGTTTTAGGTAGAATGATAAAAGAATATTCAAAATAATGTGCAATGACCATAAATTTATCTTGCTGTAGCTGATGTTCAAAATAATTTTCAACTTTGCAAAATGGTAATTTAAATAATCACACCACTAATATACTTTACAACATATCTTATAGTTATTTCAAGGTTTCAGTTTATAATTGAATACCTTTTTTTTTAAAGATTCGGCCTACAGAAAAAAATCTTAAATACTCAAACATTTACTGATGATTACAAATTAAACTAGATAACCAAAAATGCCACCTAACAATTTATTTAAGAGACGAAAATAACACAAATGATATTACATTGAATAAGTGTTTAACACAAATATATTTGTATATAAATAATAGAAATGCATAACTTTATTATGTCACAAGTTAAGAATTATTTCACTGTAGAATACTTATGAAAATAAGACACCCTTTTTAGCATGAAAATAAATGCAAAATGATTGTTTAAAGCATATAAAATCTCGTTTCCCCTTAGTGATGATAAAATAAGTTTTCATGAATTTTGCATTTTGAAAAATAATAATTGACTATTTTATACTTTCAAAAAGCAGTAATCAGTAGCATAACTAGGTAAAGTACTGTCCAAGGCAAACAACAAAACTGCACTCTTGTTGTGTTTATGCAAAAGTGTATGTGTTTGGCAGCAGCTAAGGGATTTAAAAACACATGTCGGGAAACAACAATGAAGACAGATGAGAGAATCGCTGCTTTCACATCCTGGCAACGATGGGAGCAAACAGGTTAAATGCTCCCTTCGTGTCAATCTGTGAATGGAACTTTGCATCACCTTTCAAGTGTCACTCCCGGCACATGCCCTACCTGCCATACCCTAGATACGACACTGACTGAGTAAAATAAGTACAGCAGTTACACGAATCAAGTAACTGGAAAACTAAAGTTATGCAGAACAGAAAATGCTACTGATAGCCAAAGATTTATTACCATAATATAGCCAACTAGTAACAGGTGCAACAGAAATGCCACATGAGAAAACTTTTTCTTCACTGGCAAGGGATAAGGCTGATACATAGCCACCATAAGACCAGCCAAATATTGCAACATGCTTTTCATCAACATAATGCAACTTTTCTTTCAGATAACTAAGAGGAAAAAAACAAATTGTAAATTTCAAAAATTAATTACCAATTTATTTTGTAAGTTTAAGCAAAGTAAGTAAAAGCAAAAAAGTATTAAATCACCAATTTTGATAATGTAAAAATTAAATATCCTGATAGCACTATAAAATTAAAAAATATTACAGAATTTATAATTTAATTTTTAGAGCTTAATGCATGCATGCATAGGCATAACTTACTATGGGCAAGAGGGGGCAATCCCCCTCCCCCCCCCCTTCAAGAAAATTCAGTTATAGCCTATTTAAAAATGATATTTTCTAAAACAGGAAACATTTTGGCCCCTCAATGATACATGTTACGCCCCCCCCCAAATATTATATGCCAGTTTATGCCAATGCATGCATGTATAACACATTTTTCAAAACTGAGAACTGAGGTACCAAAAATAAAGTCTTGGTAGAAAAATATGTAATGATACAGCAGATGAAACCTTTGTCGCACCCTTTGGAACTGCAGCAAATTTTGCCAATAACAAACACGATGTTAAAAGAAACCACCAGAATTAAATTTTATACTAGATTTAACTAGTCTGGTTTTAATTTACATAAACTCCATTGTATAATCAAAAACTAAATGGGTCTTGATTGGGAATGTCCTATAACTAGCCATTTAAAAATTGTTTTATTGATATTCACAGAAAAACTGAAAAGTTGTAACAAGACACCTTCCTAGTATTATTTTGATAATGACATTACATACATTAAAAAATAGCCAATGGAAATTTCATTAATTTGGGATACATTTAGTCAAAACTATTTTTTTGCATTTAAAAGTATTTAATGATTTTAATTTTTAATTCATAAAAAACAAAATAAGTAAAATGCTAATTATTAAAAGGTTATAAGAAAAACTAATTTAAATTTCAAACAAAGGATGAATAATTTTTTTTTCTTCTAACCTAGCAACAGAAAGTTGATCTTCTACTTCTACTGTACCCAATTTAAGATAAAGTTCATGCAAGATTTTATCTCCTTGATAACCACTTCCTCTGCCATCAATTCGAGCATAAATTATATTCTTTTTACTAGCAAGAAAAGAACCCCAGTTTACACTAAATTTTTCTGAAACCATCTGGCTTCCAGGTCCACCATACCTGAAAAAAAGAATGTGCATATATAATTTATGATAAATTGAATACATACATTCATGCAGAAAAAAAAATGCACATAGAGTTTCACTTTAAAAATGAAACTGCTTTCTTTTTATTTACTGCTCTGTGTTTTAAAATCCAAATTTTTTGTAACTTGAGCTAATCTAGAAGACCATAAAATGTAGCAATGGAATCAGCATGAAAACTATTTTGTTGATTTAATCTTTTTTCATCCATTTTGCCATTTTGGAAGGCTTTTCATTTTAGATTACAAATCTCTTGAACTTAGAAGAAAATAAAAATGACAACTTGTGTCCATTAGCTGTTACCATTTCTAAATGTATAATTTACAAAATAATCACATAACCTTCCTTTAAACAATTATTTTACTACTAGCTGAAGTACCCGTCCTCGACGGGTTAGTGAATGAAAATTTCTAAAAAGCAAGAACTTTCGTCAGCATTGTAGGAGTACACAGAATGGATGTAGTATGTTGCCAAAGTAAAGAAAGCGAAGTTATAATTTTCAAGTATTGTTAAAATATTACAGGTTAGAGAGTAACTAAGTAATATCATTTCATTCGCTTTAGTCGTAATTATGTGATGCGCGAACGAATATTTACGCATATTGAAATAATTGTCGCAAAATCTCAAAATCTAATCAATATTTTTGAAAAATTTGAAGCCTAGAATTTAAGTTGAGTGACAATCTATCATGTCACCCAAATTCGTTTCATTCCCTGCAGTCTTTATTTCGTGATGCTGGAACAAATTTTCAGCATTTTAAAATGATTTTCGAAAAATCTCAAAATGTAAGCAAAATATTTTTAAAATTCAATGCCTATAAATTAAGATTAGCAACTACCTATCATATCACTCAATTTCGTAACATTCGTATTAGTCGTTATTACGTGATGTTTGAAGAATTATAAACGTATTTTGAGAGAATTTTCACAAAATCTCAAAAATCTAATAAAAATGTTTAAAAAATTGGACTCCTATAGTTTATGTTGAGCAACCATCTATCGTGTGACCAAATTTCATATCATTCGTTTTAGTCGCCATTACGTAATGCGGGAACAAAGATTCACTCAGTTTTAAACGATTTTCGCAAAATCTCGAAATCTGATAGATTTTTTTTAATTAGATGCTAATAATTTAAAGTGAGTGACCACCTATCATTTCACCAAATATCATTTTTTCACCTTTGCAGTTATTACGTTATGTGCGAACACAAATTTACGCAGTTTGAAATGATTTTCGCAAAATCTCAAAATCTTGTCAAGATTTTTTTTTAATTCGACAAATATGTTTTAATTTGAGTGAGCACCTATCATGACACCCAATTTCATATCATTCGCTTCAGGCGTTTTTACGTGATGCTTGAACACAAGTTTACGCAGTTTGAAAGGATTTTCGCAAAATCTCAAAATCCAATCAAGATTTTTTAAAAATTCGACGCCTATGTTTTAAGTTGAGTGACCACCTATCATGACACCAAATTTCATATCATTCGCTTCAGTCGTTTTTACGTGATACTTAAACAAAAAAAGCATCACGGACAGAATGACAGAGAGACAAACTTTTTTTTGAGGGTCGCATCGGATTCCCGGGTGCTTGAAACGGATAGAAATCGCAAAATTTTTGAATTCCAAGAAATGTACAGACAAAAGTCTAATTTTATTTATATAGATTTTTATAATTTGTATGAAATTTCTTGTAACAAAACACTGAATTTGTAAAAGCTATGAATTACAACATCATTATTAAACTTTTTGGAAATTACTAGTTACAAGTTAATATTACATGTAATTTAGTTGTATTGAGTTTTAACTTAGCTGTATTTTTTGAATTTGGAACTTCATATACTAAGGCAGACATAAATACCATTGCTTTACTGTCTTTCACTAACAAGAATCCAATTCCTTTCTACCACATACATATGCAGCTTCATATTACAGCATGGGTACAAAAATTAAGAAAAGGTCATGATTTCCTCGACTATCCTTTTTCATTTTTTTTTTTTTTTAAATAAAATTATATATGAATGAATTGCCTTTGCATTAATATGACACCCAACAGGTGGGGGAAGAAAAAAGAAGTCCCACAATTTTATAAGTTTAAAAACAAAATTGGTGACTGAGGTGAGAAATAAAAAAAAAAGAAGGCAAGAGTGAAAAGTGCTACTACAGACGTACACATCTTTTTTTTTTTCAGCAAAAGGGTTGCTAAGAATATCTGTTTGATCAGACTCCTTTCAAGCAAACAATGGTGTCCACTCTTGGCTACGATTCCAGTGTTTGGTGATAAAATTGTTATGTTGTCAAGATAACACCCTATGTGTCATCCTGTATTATTTTTCTTGTACAGAATTCTAGAAATATCCCAGAAATTTTTTTTACTAGTAAAAATATTTGTAAACAGAAATATTGTAAACAAAATCAATAACTAGATAAATTGTAAACAAAATCAATAACATTAGTAAACAAAAACTAGAAAATTTATAAACGAAATTGAAAGGTAATTTCTACTATAAAAGTTACAATACACATGAAGAATGATTATTTGACTAAGTTATTGCATTTGCTGGAAATACAGTTTAGGATATAGGTAACTGTTTTCTAAATTAGGTTTTAATTGTTTCTTGATAAGACAATTTTTAGGATAAGATAATTAAAAGGTACAATATTCACTGTTATAACATACCTTAAGCACAGTTCACAATCAAGTCATATTTGAATATAATGAATGCTATATAACTTTGGTTGTTTATAATATAGGATTTTTTAAAACTCTGTGAGAGTATTCTATAAGTTATTAAATCTAATACCATTTCTACTGTAATAGATTAAGCCAATCAAAATGTCAACTACACTCACTTCTAAAAGTTCACAGAGCGGTAAAATTAAAAAAGGATAAGTACTGCACGAAATGCTGCAAGTAAGTAGCTCTATGTTTATTCATGAAACAAAACAAAGAATTACATACAGAGATATAAAATATAGAATTTCCATAAATTATAAGATGACATCATAACAAAATGATGTTTAAATGCAAAACAAATAACAAAAACCGATATTAATAGGATATGTGAGCACCCCTTACTTACAAAGTGTACAGCATGTGATAATGCTTGTTACGAGGTGATTAACCACCGCATAGTTCAGTAATTGTTATTTCTCCTGTAGGGCAGTTTCTAAATCTCTGAGAGTGGCTGGAGGTGGGAAAGGTCTACATACTCCATGGTGAAGGGCAAAGATTTTCAATCGTGTAAGGTCCAGCGAGTAAGCTGGCCACTCTGTATGCGCAATCCCCTCACTGTCCAGAAAGTTGTCAACGATGGCAGCTCTATAGGGACATGTATTATCGTCCATTAAAATGAAAGAAGAACGAACTGCTGCAGCCTTCAGTTTCACAATGGCGTCAAGGACTTTATCTTAATACAGAGATGCCAACCCTTAATGAGACTTTTCAGTAGTAATTGTGAATATTTTCAGTAGTTTTTAATGTTTGTCCGTAGTGAGACCCATAGGCAAAATTTTAGGTTATTTTTTTTCTAAACTATTTTAAAAAGTTTAATTATAGCCTGTTAAAAATTGATCTTAATGAAAAATAAAATAGAAACTTACCAGAATTGAATCTATTACCGAGCCTTTGCAGTTAGCATGGCAGAAGAGAGAAAAGTTTAAAGCCTGTGAAAGGGGGGGGGGGGGAGAAAGAAGAGAGGCTCTAGAGAAATCCAGACTGAACACTTTCTCTTCAGCCGGTGCTGATTACAAATTCGGTGCCAATTGCATCCGATACTTGTTCGTTTTAGGCTTTGGGTGTTGTGCAATAAATCTTGATACTTTTAAAAAAAAATCATTCGAAGAACATAGCTTAAAAACGTTATAGAAAAAAGATTTAGATTTAGGTCTTCCGTAGTAAACTTAAAAAAAAAAAAAAATCCATAGAAACTACTAAGAATCAGTAGAAGTTGGCATTTCTGTTAATATCATATAACCATCACAGAAACTCACTGAAGATGTGCAGGTTGGTGCAAAATCCCAACGAAATCCCTGTCCAGACCATGATGCTTCCACTACAGAATGCGCAATGTTCGGTGATGTTCCCAGGATGACTGCAAGCGTCTTGTTCCCTCCAGACCCTTACACGCTTGCCATCGAATTGTAGGACAAATCTGAACCCATCTGTGAACATAATGTTGCCCCAATCAGACACAGTCCAATTTACAAACTGTCAGAACCATTTTAATCATGCTCCTCTGGATTGGGCAGATAAAAGAACACAAACATGTGGTACCTGGCCATACAGACCATTCATATGTATCCCCTGATAAACAGTAGTGACAGATATCGTCTTACCAATGGCTGTTGCAACCGTAGGTGTCACACGTGTGGAGGTCGATCTTCAATTCTGCATGGATACAACAGCAATATACCGATCTTCCTCGACTGTCTACAGGTCTTTGGACAACCGTCTGGCGGATTTGGAATTGTTTCCATAATCGTGAAATGACGTAATGATGAACGCCAAATCCGACAGCCCACAGAATATTCCATTTGTCTTCTGGAACCCATAGAAACATGTTTAGCTTGAAAACAAACTGTACAAATGTTTTAAATACCTTTCATCAGCACTTATAATCAACTCCTGTAACCCTTCACAATGCCAACTTCTTATAAGGCTGCCTGATTTGCATATTTCTTGATGTGGAGCTATGATTGACTGCTACCTAACATATTTACATACTTACTTCTACCTTTTCAGAAAATTTCAGCTTCTTTAATTCAGATTGGCTTATGGAAATTAACATTTTCCTCTCTGTGCTTAACTTTTGGTAATGAGTGTATTCAGTAATTTCTTTCCTTTCTTATTTAAAATTGATCAGATGCAATTTGGTTGTACAAATTTACAAAACTGTTTTCTTTTTAATTTATAGCACAGATGAATTAAATAATTTTCTAATTTTAAATTTTGTGTTAAACATAACATTAAGTTTTTTTTGTCAAGTTTTTCTTAAATTTGATGATATCTTTTTACTACTTTCACAGATTTTCATTATTTTTTAAACAAGTTAAAAAAAATCACAGTTAAAGAAGAAATTAATGATATGAAATAATTCCCCCCCCCCAAAAAAAAAAGAAAAACCCTCAAACTATTAAATTGGTTTAAAGAAAAAAAAATGTAACTTACACTTCAACAAGCATAGGATATTTTGTTATCTCATATTCATGCAAAGTAGGAGGTAAGTAGAGACGGACGTTAGCATCTGAAATTAGGATTTAATAAGACATAGATGTTACATAAATTACAGAATTTTGAAAACAGAATATTTAAACAATGTGAAGTTGTACACTTATAAAAAAAAATTTTACTAAACTACAGATATGTAAACTGAAAACATAGTTCTTTGATTAAGTTTGGCGTCAAACTGATTTTAAGAATGCATAAAATCAATTTTGCAATTCTAATGAAAACTACAGTATTATAATACATATCCTCAATTACTAGACAATATACCAATGAATCATGTGATTGAATACTGTATCATTCATATCTAAAATGGATCAGTTTGCTACATCACAATCGTTTAATATATGCTTAATAAAACAATAAATTTAATCTAAATAGTTATAACAAACACTACACAGTCATATTCTTAAACTATACACTGAAACTAAGCAAACTTTCAAGAAATAATATCAAATGCTCAATGTTTTACAGCCCGTGACCAATCTTATTATGGCACAGGCAGTGATCAATCTAGGATTTTTTCTGAATATTAAAAATACTCCCTGACCTTTTCAGAAGGAGTATTTTCCTTTCTAAAGGAGTCATTAAAACAACAAACAAGTAGGGGAAGTTGGGATACAATGAAACAAAATTTACTATTTATTTTTTTCTGTTTACAAATTTGCATGTACAATAGTAAACTTAATGTACACTTTTAACCTATTCTTTTTTCCATCTAAATGAATTTTTATGAGTTTGTAAATAGCATTTTCATATTTAAAAGATTAAAAAAGGTAAATGTCTGTCAGTGTTTCACTGTATCACACATACTGAAGCACAACGAAACACTTATACTAACACTTCACAAACAAGACTGATGCAGTTAATCACATATTTATAATTTTCATACAGTCAATCAATCGCACATTTATAATTACTTCTGATTTTCCTTTACTTATTCTAAATTTAATACTCTGCCATTTTTAAAACTCCCATCTATACATAATACTATTTAACTGTTTCTTAAATTACTTTAGATTTAGCATTTGCAATACAGTTTGTTGGTGCCTTTAGTCTGGGAATTCATTTAGTTTGCTTCACTCCCACGGGGTTTTAATAATTTTGCCTAGGTTCCATTTTATCTCTATTGATCCCTCCTGTGGCATGTCACATTTAAATTTTAGAATACACATATAAGGCCCAACGCTTTTTTTCATTTTTACAATCTGGCGATTTATTTGCCGACAGTCCCTTTTATCGCTCCCCTCTATCATCAGGTTGGCTTTCAGTTCTCAGACCTTTTTCACACACACTTAACGCTTTGGTCTCTGCCCAATAAGTCATGTTTCATGTCGCTATTTTGCCAGCCACTGCACTAACTGATTGTAATTTTTTGTTATTGATAATGTCAATATAATATTGCCGTGCAACTATCTAGCATCATGGAGTTCCTGGGTATTGCTTTCTACTGCACTATACGACAGAATAAAATTGAAATACAACTTTCTCGAGTGTGAAATATTTCCCATCGGAATCTACATCACAGGGACGTATCCAGAAAAATAGTTCGGAGGGAGGTCCAAGCGGTAAAAAAAGCAGATTGGGGTGTGTGTATCCAGACTCCCTGGACCCCCCTTAAAAACGTTTTTGTTCATAAACGCTTAAATAATACAAGTCAAAATTCAAATTTCAGCACATTTGTTTTATATACACTGATAATAAATATTAATAGACATAAATATGAAATTTAAATGGAGAAAAAATTAATTAAACTATTACAGCTCGAGATGAAAACATAATACTTTTATTAGAAGTTAGTCTATAATTTTTCATTTTATATTAAATTTACTTAAATCAGATTCATAAATTAGCCTTTCTGCTGTCCTTACTGTACCACCTGAAGGAACAGAAGGTGGTAGTTTTGAAACAATTTGAATTTTTTCAAAAATATATATTTCCAAAGAATGCACAAATTTGAAGTTGGACTTAGTCCTTTTACGTAAGAACTTTGCATTCCGTTTGATTTCCGTTTATTATATCCCCAACAGAGTACACTTCTTTAAGTTCACCTTCCTTGATTAAAACATTATCATTTAGAGCGATACTACTTGTAGTTATGTGAGAATAGCTCATAATCTGTACTGTTTGGATTGTTAGATGAAAGACAATCTGGATTGTCACCATCTTCAGAGCCTGAAGAAGGTGGAGTACGATTTAAAGACAAATTTTTGTTAACTTATATGTGTACTTATATGTAACTTAGTATGTGTTCTATGAATATATCAATCTAAATATTTAATAGTAACATCTTTATTTTAAGTGAATGCATTCACTCAGGACACACTGAAACATGCTTCATTGCACCCCAAATTGAGGCTACAATTTTTTTATTTCTGGATTTGAAAGTATGAAGACCACAACATAGTGATCCCAATATTTGAAAAATAAATAATTATACATATGAAAACATGGAGGTAAAACAAAATTACTTTTAGTAATCAAATTTACTTTCAATGGTGAAAGTCCATTTTTCTATATCTCTTGCAAAAATGAAATTTTCTCCAAATCACAAGAGTAACTGCAACATATTTTTGTATAATAGGTGTGTGAGTTTCAATTTTCTGCGACAAATCTTACTGATTTTAGATAGCATGCTTCATTATACCCCATCTTCCTCTATGCCAATTAAAAAAGCATCATTAAATTGTGTTTAACACATAAAGAACTAGAATAATGAAACAATGATTGGATATTTAAATTTAAAATGAGAAAATCATAATTATTTATCAAAATATTGAATACCTTTAATACCAAAAAGAAAAGATTTTTAAAAAATTATATTGACTAAATATTTTATTTCAATCAATGTTTTTTTAATCTGCTAATTAAAATAACTAATATCTTGTTACAAAAGTATCTAAACATTTTAACTTCAAAAATAACTTCTAGTATTACTTCTGGAAAAAGAATTTTAGTTTTTGAAAGCTGAAAATAAGCTTGCATTGATGATAGTTCTATTAAAAATAAACTAATGTTATTTATGACAGAATTTGTTTTCTGAAGATACAATTGCTAGAATTAGCTTGCTTTGCTTTTAATTTTTTTCTTCATTTAGTAAAATGTTGAGAATTTTCAAATTTCAGAAGAAATACGATTTGAATCTTTAGAATACAAGATCTTATCAACAGTTTGAATTACCAAACTCTACAGTTGTTCCTCTTTTTTATAAGTAAAAGACCATGATTATGCTTGATTTTGGCAGAAACAGATTTCAAGTGCTGTGTTATCAAAATTCCAAGTGCTTCATTTTCAGACCAATTTTTGGAAATCACACAATTTTCACATTCACAAAACTTTGTTTGATTACAATACTTTTCCATATCATCCATAATATGTTGCTTAGTAAACATCTGTAAGCATTATGAATAATGTTATAGGGAGGCTGGTTAAATTGAGTAATCATTTAGAAAGAAAACTTACAAGAGTGCAAAATAATTAAAAATATTGAAAAGAACAATAACTGAATGTGCATTAGGGGTGGCAATGAAGTCTGGAATAATGGCTGTTCAATAATCTGGAACTAAGCATTTATCAAATGTAACTACCGATATATTGAGGACAGACAGTTGGAATTTACCCAAGAATGTGCAGATAACTTTAGAAATTTTGAATATCTGAACTCCATTCCCTTCCCCCTGTGAAATGCATGCAATCTGCTACTCATGCTTTTCACTAGTGTCTGCCAGTGGCGCATACAAGGGAGGGGTCCAAGGGGTCTGGACCCCACCCAAAACAGTTACTAATTTTCCTTTGTTGAATTGTTATATAATTTTTGACATTCAAATATGTCGAAAGGTATTATTAAAGCCTTATTTTCACCAGTTAAGATGAATAAATGCAGTAAAAAGGGGTTACGATAAAAAAAATCTGCATTTTTTTCATGTGGTTGGTGTTGCAGCTTTATGGGCTGGATCAGGGCTGTATCCAGAAAAAAAATTTGGAAGGGGTCCAAGCAGTGAAAAAGCAGAATTGTTCACAAAGACTTCACCATCATTATTTCATCAACAAAATTCTAAATTTTGGGGGAGACCAGGGGATCTAGTCCCCTCCCTGGGTACGGCCTTGGGCTGGACCTCCTCCAAGAGAAAATCCTGTCTGTGCCAATGGTGTCAGCTATAAACAAACTACCCAGAGGTGGCATACTTCAGATCAGCTCAGCTTGTGTGAATTAAAACAAACAGACTAAATGAAAAAGGCATAGTGTAGATATTTCAATCCAAAAGATAGAATATTTGAAAAAGTAATTTTAATAAGTTACATTTATGGGAAACGTCTGATTTCCCCAACAGTAATCATCAGAGAGGGCCATTTTAATCAATTACTTACAGGGAGGGGAAAACACTTTCATGAGAATATCTTGACATAATCACTGATCATAAAACAAAATTTCATATAGAGAAGCAATGCACAAAAACATACAAAATATTCTGCATTCTTAAGGTGTATTCTGAATTCAATTTGTGAAATATGCATATTGAGGCATTACATCGATCATCGAGCGCAGCTATTACATAAGCTTAGATACTATTTACAGCATTAATGCTTTTTAAAAATTTAATACCACAATTAACAACATAATGACAAAATTAATAAAGAACTTTGGAGATTACACACATATATGTATATAAATGTTTTGGTTGGTACAAAGGTCCACCCTTCAGTGTAGTCAGATAATGTAGACGCACGTGCGCACACCGGGCACAGATACATTCAAAGGCCTTGCAGATAGCTTTCCGGTAATTCCAAATTTTTTTTTAAATGGATAGTTACCTAAAAGAAACATCTTTTTTAAGTCACTATAGCCCAAGCGAATTGCACAGATGTGTGCGCATATGTGTATACACGTGTTTATATACACACTATGTATTTAGTTGTCACATACTATTATGAGTTTGCAGTTAGTTTGGATTATGTGTGCAGATAGTTTTTTCTTTTATCTGACTAAGCCCTTCAGCTGTAGGTGGACCCTTGTACCACTCACAATCATCGTACTGTACTATTTTTGAAATAAGTATGTTATTTACAAAGTTATTTCTTGGAAATGGTAACAGATAAAAGCTTGCTATGCAGTAAATAAGAATTAGATTTGCATTGCATTATTCCACAAGATAAATATTACATCATATCATTAGCATATTTTTTTTTTGGGGGGGGGGCAATACTAATGTAAACTTGTATGCTTTGTTTATGCTTTAATGGAAATTAATTTCTCTGATATCTATTTCTTTTTTCAAGTTAAACAGTAAAAATGTTTTATGGTATTAAAAATTAGAAACAGTCTCACAAGTATTTTTGTTTGTTTCCTGTTTTAAAAGCATGTTTAAGTTGACATGCAACCTAAATGAATAAAATAGTTAAGAGAAAGAGATTTGTAAAACCTTTATTAATTTTAACCTTTAAACACCAGATATTTTTTTATATCAATATAAAATTTATTCAAAATGCTCAGAAAACTACTATACAAAAAAAGCAGGTTTATGTTAAGCACTAATAATGATTTATTAGTACATAAAATATTTTTACTTACTAACATATAACACTAATTATTATTTAAATGTTATTTATGATTAAAATAAGTTTTAAAAATTAAAGTTAACTTACGATAACCTCCATCAATAGGCACCTTAAAATTCTTGATTCTTGGCATTGCTTTCTGATCAATGAAATCTTTTAATTCATTATTACTATCCAAAACAGTCACTAAGGTAAAAAAAAAAATCTGTTATCATAAATTATAAAATGCATTTTAATGGCCATATTAATTACACTTTTAAAGCCACATTATTAAGGTAAAAATTTATACAGAGCTCTATTTATTGAATCTAATCTGTTTCAGGAATTTACCAACAGTAAATAAATGAGATGAGAATCCAGAAAAGTTAAAAAATGAAAAGCATATGAATAAATGAGAAGTTCAACATATAAACTTTAAAGAGCACTATACATTCGAAAATTAACACACAAAATAGCAGTGATTTAACTGAAAACAAATAAAAACTGTTAAGACATTTGCTGTTTCAGATGAAAGACTGCGATTGCAAAGTGCACTCCTGAGTTCTTAAGAGCGAAGGGGGGGGGGATGGGAATCTGACATATATATGTATTTATTTATTTTTGCGTTAAAACATGAAAGAGGATGTATCTTATAGACAGAAATGAGCTTGGTTTATCTTATATTGGACAAGCTAAATGCTCCCTTAAATTTAAAATTAAGGAGCACACAGCTCTTCTTAAAAAACCTGAAATCAAATCTGCTATCGCTAAATTTTGCTGGAATGCTAACCATACTTTTGACTTTAGTTCAGCTAAACTAGTTAGCAAACCCCATTGCCACGAGTAAAATAGATTTTTTTTTAAACTTTCAATACCCACATAAACATAAATAGTCTTGTCAATGTTGATTTTGGTGTTCTCTCCCTTTCTGAATGTTGAAAATCCCCTTGTTCTGAGTTAACATAATTTCCCACTTTCCTATTAGCTCTCATAAAAACCCTTTTCCGAATCCCTTCTTTCCTATTGGCCCTCACAAACACTCCTAAATCACCACTTTCTTATATATATACATATGAACAAAGCAAGTGTTAGCTATTCTCATTCTAACACTGACGATGGCATGTCATACATGCTGAAACCTGTCTGCTATTTCAATTTTCGTATTAGTGTTCTTATACATTGTGTTTTGATACTTACTTACACCCTGATGTGGTCCTACTGATTGGAATTGGCTATATTTAATAAAATCCCAAGAAAATTTATATAAACTAAGCAATATATATTAAATGATAATATACCAACCTAATTCATTTGATTCTGTAGATCGAAGCTCTATACGGGGGACTCCTGGTCCCAAGCATTCTAAAACATAATATGTTAGACCAGGACTGAAAGCTGCATCATTGTACAAACAATCAGGCCCAACATCACATGTCAAACAAGTAATATTCTTGGGATTTTTATGAGTTGAGTCAGTAACAGAAAATAAGTGCCTTTCTCCAGGTTTGTCTTCTAGTGTTGAAATGTAATAACTACAGAATAACAATGAAATAAACTATTTTAAAACAATTGAAAGAAAAACTGATCAATTTAGATACATAACAGTAAAAATATAGAAAATAGTTGCAGTACGAAAAAATAAAAGATATACAGACAATAAATAACTTTTAAGAGCACAGTACGGAAATAGTTTTTTGGTACTTATGGATTGTAGCGACCACTAAAATTCAACCCTCACGCATAAGATATCTTATGTATACATTTTCAGAAGAAAGCATTCAAGACAAGCATTTTTTCTCGTCTTTAATACCATGATTGTTCATATAAACTTATTATTTGTGGAAAGAAACATCAGCATATAATACACCAGTCAAATTACATATGAGAAAGTATTCACGACTAAAAATTATATTGATAACTTATATCATTTGAAATAATATCTGAATTCATATTAAAAGTACTTATAATAATCTCATACAGCTTTTTCTAGTATACTTTTAGATATATAATGAACGTTTAAGTTGAGATTTATTTTAAAGTTGAAAAAATCAGTTTCTGAATAAACTCAAGCCCGAGAAAGTGAAGAAAAATCCCGAATACCAAAATAAGGTAAAAAAGCCTGAGACTCAGGCCTAAATCCTGAGACTTGGTATGACAAAGTTAATTGCAGACTTAAATTTAAGATTGAAAGGCGTTGTGCTATAATACAGGCTCAATACACTTAGTTGCAAATATAAAAAGAAGACGTTAAAATACTTAAAACTATTTTATTTAAAAGAAACTATTGAAGCAAACTTATTACAACGGCTGGAGGTGGCTCAGAAAATTAATAATACGTCCTATAAGGTCAGTGAAATTAAGACGGAATGCTTAAAAATTATGCCAGCAGAGAATTACACATTGGCGAGAACAACAACTTGGCTGAGATAAATAATGCCAATCCCAGAGCAACCCCAAAATTTAATCCAACAAAATTAAAATGGTGTAATTGCGAGAAAATAATTTTAAAGATGTCGCAAGGCAACAAATAATAACTTATGCCAGCAGGATGCCAAAGAGGGGAAGGAAAATGCCGTTGCTGCGTTACTATTGCAAACGGACGTAATGTAATCTATTTTTAGCACAATGGCTCCAACAAGTCTGATGAGACAAAAAAAAACAATCAAGAATAATGCATATGGGGCAAAGCAAATATACAGATTTAAAAGTGGAAGTGACAGAAAAATGAGAACAGAAAAGATTTAGAATACATGATTTTGAATAGATTAAATTGAAGAAAGCCAAATTAAATGATTATTAAATTAGATATGTGATCTTCATCACACTTACCACATCTGTATTGCCAAGAATGTGGTGCTAAAATTTCATAAAAACCTTTGCATTCTCAAAGCATTCCAGCAATCTTGGAATAATTCTTATGTTATCAAACAAACTCAGTGGTCGCTATAGGCCATAAGTACTAATTCTTTCAGGCAAACACAAAATCTCTTAACATGACACCACAATTTAAACTTTTTCAGATTTAAAAAAAAAAAAAAAAAGTGACAAAGAAGAACTGCAGAGTTTCTATTTATAAAAAATTATTGGTGGCTAGTAAATTAAATTTTAACATTCTATCCAAAGCAAGAAACATCCAAACAGATAGTACAAAAAAAAAAAAAAAAAAAAAAAAAAAAAAAGTCCTTTGAAAAATTCAGCTTATTTTTACTTTGTTTGTTAAAGCTTCACTTTATATGTCAGATAAATATCTTTAGAGTCAAAAGATGCATCATCTAAAATGCGCTATGAGACTTGTGACAAACATTAGACTGTAACAAATTTAAGGATGGTCATTTTTTTAGTATTTTCTAATTGTTTCAAACATTTAAAAATATACTAATGACAAAAATTTACTTTTTTGAACATTAATTTTGGATAGTTTTGAATTTTTATAACACTAAAAAATATCAAAGAATAAAATTGACAATAGAAACATTTACTATTTCACCTAACAATTAACAGAATATCTACTGATAAGCATCATACAGGCAGCAGAGAGGCAAGGAAAGAAATAAAAATAAGAAAAATAAATGATTAAAGTATATATTGATGCCTGAATTTTTTAATGCAAATTAAAGCTTAATTTATTTGCCTTCTCCTGAATACCGATATCACTTTTAATGAAAGGCTAAATTTGCTTTTATCTGTTATATATGCAGCATTTAATCAATGAAATAAAAGAGATGTAAATCCAATATAAAATATTGCAGCTCAAATTATATTTTATGTTAGATTTCATTCAAGAATATTACTTCAGTATGCATGAACATAAAAAAAAATCAACTAATAAAGTAAAAATGTTTATAATATTAGGACAAGCCATAAAGTCTAAACAAACAACACACACACACACACACAAAAAAAATACATACAGTGTCTTCTTTTCTAGACTGTAAGCCAGTAATGAAACAGTATCATATTTCCCATTTGTTAAAAATGTTTTGCTACTAGTCTACAGAAAGAAAAAAAATAATATTAATGATTTGTTAAATTTTACAAACATCATCAATAAAAATTAAGAAACTAAAACTGACTTTAAAATCTTATTCATATTGGTAGAAATATAAATTTTAATTTTTTAAGTTGGAGGAAATAATTTTCAGATCTCTAAGAGCACTATATCAAAAGGAAATTCAAGCATTAATGATATTATTACTGTTATTTTATAAATGCAGCTATTTCGGCTTTAGAACGAAAAAGGTATATTCACGAATCCTTCCATTAAATGAATTCATTTGTCAATTTATATATTGTGTAGGTTAAATAATAAATAAATATTTATAAATAAGAAATATAAGCAATTAACAGATATGCAAGAATACATTTTTTTTTCAATTATCATTAATTTACATAATTTCTAAAGCAAAAAGTATAAGATTGAGTGTAATTTCTTTACACAGTTAAAAAAAGAAAATACACTCTCAGCATTTATCACAGGCACATATAAATTAAAGATATAAGAACTTAAACATCCAACAATAAATAAACAACTCATCATTTTTTTTATCTGTACATAAATACTCAAATACTTCTAAAATACTTCTGAAAGAAAAAGGTTATACCTTTACATCAATAGCTGCAATATGTCTAAAGCGACCAAAACTACCTTCAGGTGGTCCAGGTAACCTCAAAAAGTAAGTTTTAACATCAGGCGAAAACACTGCTGTAGAGAGATCAATCCAACCATGCCCATTGGTATCAATCTGAAGGTTCTGCGAAGAGAAATAACAAAAAATAATTTTAAACTTTAAATTAATTAAAACATCATGACAAAATTATTAGGTGCCAGTTGGCTACTTCTAATGTAAAGCCTAAATATAAAACTTTGACATTTTCTTATGTGAAGATGTAAAACAAATCAATATTAAGTGTTTTGATCTTATTTTCTGAGAATTTCAGTTTCACTTTGTCAGCCTTTTAACAAAATTTTTCATAACATAATGAAGGTTTAAACTATGCAAATTTTGATTTGTTTCATTTTAATATATTCAAACAGAAAAAAAAAATAAATATTCAAACAACTGAAAAAAAATCCATTCAAAATTTAAGTTCTAGTCAGCTAATTTCTCCCTAAAACAGTTTGTAAATTTAAGATCATTAAGAAATATTTATGCAGGCATTAACTTATTACATGTCTATGTTCCCATATGAAACATCGATTAGGGATGATCGATATTTTGCAATTTCTCAATGACCTATTAAAATATTTTGGTTAACATTTCTGTTAATCAATTGAAATTTGAAGGTAAAATGATTTAAACTATGTATTTCTACTATACACATTATTTTACTTCAAATTCAGATGACACAATTACTGACTGAACCCAAACCTGGCAGGCTAAAATGGAAGAGCTAGATTCAAAGATTCAATAGGCTAGGACATTTAGTTTTAAACAATATTTTTCTACAATTGTGAAACATTTTCCGGATAAGGAATGGATGCATGTTTACACTGATAGCTCTCTGATCGATAGGGCCCAGTGGGCTGGAGCTGGAGTTCTTAGCAAGTTTTTCAGTTTCTACATACCCGTAGGGGCATACTCAACACATTTTGATGGAGAACTGAAAGCCATTCATGTGGCTCTCTAACAACTGGCATTGAGACAAAGCTCATTCAGGAAGGCTGTTGTCCTATCTGATTTGACTTCAGCAATACAGGCCATCTCCTCTTACCAAGAGTGTCAGAACATATTTGTTCAACGTGTCAGGAAGTCTAAAAAAGAACTTTCCCACAAGATGTCTTTTCAATGGGTACCTTCACACTGCGGTATTTAGGGGAACGAAATGGCAGATATGCTTACCAAAAAGGAGGCTGTGGTTCTCCAAAAGCTAAAAACGAGTGCAAGCCTCCATTCTATTAAGCTTCTGACATTACTCACATATCAAAAGACATTTAGAGATTTCGCCACTTGTGCTTGTGCCTAGGGGTGTTCTCTCAACAAACCCAGCTTTTGTTCCTGACCACCTGCAAACTGTTGCGGTTGCTTCTTTTAGACTTTTGATGGGGCATGACTGTCTACAGAATCATTTATTTCGAAATGGACTAGCTGATTCACCATTATGTATGTGATAGCAGAAAGCCAATGGCGGCAGAACATTTGGACGAATGTGAAGCACTGACAGATTTTTCCTATAGATTTCAGTGCTATTGGCAGGCTAGGAGTTTAATGGCCTAGCGGCCAATGTAACTGGCATTTGACAAAAATAAATAAATATATAGTTTTAATAGAACAATCTATTATATTCATAGTTATGTAACTATGACTGCACACAAAGGCACAGCACTCTGTACAATTTATTCCCAGAAATAATACACTAACACTAGCACATATGAACAACAAATGATATAAACTTTTAGTTCTATACTATTTCTGTTATTCTAAAATATACTATGTAGTTACACTTTAATTTTACTTACTGTTTTACATGCCCATGCATCATTCTCTCTGCACAAGCTGATAACCGAAGAATTTTGAGACCTTTTGAGCCAAACAACAGATATAGCGCTATTTTCAACCCACTGAACATCAGTGAAATAGTAATCCCTAGAGAAAAAAAAAATAAATCAAGCTTTTACATGATAATAATATAAGCAACAGTGAACAGAGCAAGATTTAAAAATTGCATTTGATTATCATTCATACAAGGTTGTGAAATATTGATGTGAACGAATTATGCTAATTTTAATTATAAATTATTTAAAATATGAAAGATAAAACACATGTATTAAATTGTTGTTTTTTTTTTAACTTTTTTTAAATTCAAGAGAAATTTAACAAATTTAACAAACACTGGCTGTGTTCGTAAACAACAAACCAGTTACACTTGTGCAATGAGTTTCTGTGTAAGCTATTTGAAAAACTAAGTTTATTTAATTTACAAACTAGAGCATCAGAAACGAGACTTAGTGCATTTAGTTTCAGCTGAGCCAAGAGCTGGATTACTTAGCTTCTTCCTAAAATGGTGTCCAAAGCTATATTAGCCTCCATAAGGAGGAGGAAATATTTGAACATGTAAATAACTGTACCAGAAGTATGGAACTTTGTCTAACTTTACTTTTAATAGTTTCTATGATGCATTTCATCATATGCATGTATGTGCATTCATAAAATGCATGTACAATATATTTTGACCAGTTTTTCCCTAATGCCTGTACATATGTATGTATGTAACTCGCATCTCAAAAACTATTGATCATAGAATGCTGAAACTTTATATTTAGGATTGTTGTAACATCTAGTTGTACGCCTCCCCTTTTGGTCACAATTGACTGAATAGTTTACTTACAGGGCCCCGAAAAGATTTTAAATACATTACGCTCTATGTGCAGAAATTCATTAAAGTATATTTTAGAGATATTATGCTATTTCAAATGACCCAGAAGTGATATATGTGGTTAAGAGTTACAAAATGAATATCGCCATCGAAAATAGTTTCTTTATAACTTTTAGTTCTTCTACAGGAACACTCAAAAACATTTCAACACATTATGGTCAATGGCAGTTTTAGAGACATTCATCCATTTCAAGCACAATACCATCCCCTACCATATAGTTAGGTAATGGTCCTACCACGGTCATAGTAAGTGTGTATGCATTTAATTCTCATATCTCAAAAACTATTAGCCATAGAATGTCGAAATTTCATATATAAGATTCTTATAACATCCAGTTGCGCATCTCGATTTTTGGTTCCAATCTACTCAAGAGTTTATTTACAGGACCCCCCCCCAAAAAATTTCAATAAATTAATGTCTATGGACATCTTCAATATAGTATTATGTCTGTTGGTAGTTATTGTTTGGTCTATGCCCAAAATCACACCATTTGCCATCGACTTTGGCAAGTTCTGCCAAAATATCATGAAATCTGGTGCCAAATATAATTTTGTATTTCACATAACTCTAAAACTTTTAACCATAGACATTTGAAATTTTGTATTTAGAACTATTGTACATCTAACTGAGCATTTCTTTTTTGATTGCAATCAACTAGGTAATTTATTTAGAGGGTCATCCAGGTGTATAGTATGGATACATTTAATTCATTGAAAGTCTGTGGTCAATTACTACTTTGGCCATCTCCAAAATCTCTCAAACTATCTCATTAGCTTTTGGCAAAATATCAAATTAAGTGTCAAAAACAAATCTTTCAAACTGAACCCAGCTGGTGATATCGAAAAATTTGGGTAGAAATTGCTAAGCCTTAGTATTACTGCAGTATTTTGTCTCTTTCAAACAAAATAAGTTTAGATGAAATGCGCCGAAAATATTTTTTATTTAATAGACATGCAAGAAAGTTATGTGGTGTCCACATCAAATTTTTTATTTAGTAAATTCAAAAATGCATGTTTTTATTGTTGACTATGCCTTGTTTGTTTACACTATCACCTAGGCAGAAAAGTAAATAAAATGAAATCATTTGGGAACTCAGTGGAAACTAACTGTGCTAAATAAACTAGTCCTAGTTTCCTACAGTTTATAAACTGAAAGAGGTTTCGGTTTATGAACAATGTTACTCTAATTACAACAGTCAAGTACATTATTTCAATTATATAACTAAAAAAAAAATAAATACTGATATGCCTGCAAATATTATACAAGCCTCCAAAGCCATATTATACGCAAAACTTACCTGTTTACAGATATGTTAAATATCATAATAATATTGATCTATGTTTGCAGTATAGGTTAATTTTACTAGCATAATATAGATTTAACAAGACAAAGATTAATCCTAAAATAACTTTCATGCATTACTAATTGAGACAAAAAAATAACCATATAAGATTTTTTTTTTTTTTTTTTTTTTTTTTTTGTTGTGAAGAAAATAAAGATGAAGCTTACACATTTTTGTATTCTTTAGGAGGTTCAACAGGAACAGAATCTTTAGATGAAGTCAAGTCTGCAATCCATATAGTAACTGTTGGGTTAGTTTTACCAGCCTAAAAAGAAAAAAGAATCCATACTATGAAATTTAATCATGCTGCCAAACCATTGTTTGCTAATTCTCTACTACTGGCACAAGTTTGAGTTAACTAATCTAATTTATTAGGATTCAGATGTATTTGGATTTAGAATACATTTTTCTCAATTGTTTTTGCAAAATAAAATAAGCATTTAATATTAATGATACACTATAGAACCCTAGTGACAATTCCGCTGCTTGTCTGCTCTGCTTTTGACAGCATCACAAGTTCACTAGGGAACCTTCCTATGCACACTTCATGAAGAGCAAATGATAATCCTGATAATTTTTCATGTGAAATAGCAATAATGCACAAATAAGATATCAAATTGAAAAATAAAATAATTCAGGAAGGGAAAACTTTAAAAATCAGTTTAGAGAAAACTAAACTTACATTCAATGGAATAAGGTGAAAAAAAAAATAAAAATAAATAAATAAAATAAATGAAAATTACTTGTGAAATGCTGTTTTTTTTAAATCCTTTGACCTCTTAGTGGCACAGTTGAATGCAGAGCAACTAACTGAAATTCCCTCAATACTTCAAATATTCCAGATTGCAAAGTATTTTAATAAAGTGTCTTATTTCAGTGTGTAGTATAGCTTATAAAGAACCATTTTTTTTTTAAAAAAATCTTAACACCATTTGTTCATTTTAATTTGTGTATTTAGATAGTGAGGTAGATTTTATTTCTTTAAAATACATATCTAAGGCAAACCTGCACAAGGGGTCCAGGGACTGATTTACGGCGGGGCATTTGGGGCACGTGCCCTGGGCCCCCGATTTTTAGGGGCTCCCAAAACTTCCTTTTATGTAATCATAATAGCTACTAAAATTATCTCTCACGAGAAAAATTTCTGATTACTTCATTTCATCACAAATATTCAAAATTTTTAATTTAATGTAACTTGTAACGCTAAAAATTGTGCATTCGATATTCGCAAATTCGTTTGGACACCTCAGCATTCTCCTCTTTTTATCTTTTCAAAGGTGTGTGTGACAGTTGTAAATACCCATAAAAGCATTTCAAAATCAAAAAATTCATATAAGTGGTATCTGTCGTGGCATTTTACTGATTTGTAAATGTTTACGTATTGTTAACTTAGGAATGATAATTGGCTTTAACTTAATTTAATTAAGTAATATTCAGCACAAAATTTTTGTGCAGGGGGCCCCAAAAGTATATCTGCCCAAGAATCCCAAGTGTGTAGATCGGTCCCTGCAGGGTTCTGCCTTAGACAGAAGAATTTTTGAGGGGCTCTAATGCTAATTCACATTATACCTGGAGAAAATAACCCCAAACTCCAAACTGTTAGATTGACAGCCAAGCAGTAGGCCAGAACCTTGGGCATTTACTATGTTCGGTGCCTTATTGACTCAAACGTTGGTGGGACTCAAATATTAAGTATTTGTGATCTACTGGATTTGTTAAGACTGACTGTGATTGTAAAGTAGCATTTTATGTTTTGATAAAGATAATTTCACTTGATATTTTTGATACCATTTTCATAGGTTTAATACAATAGAAATACATGCAAGAAACTCTTAAAGAAGAGACATAATATCTATAAAAGGATGTGCAGTCATCTGCCCCAAAGGTGAATACATGTTTCAAGCTTTATTGGTGGAAAATAAAAAAAACAAAGTGCATAATTTCTTATTTCTGGTCAATGTGTTTTACCAAGGTAACAACAGATATATTTTTTAAAACTACATTTACTATATACATTCATATTCTATGTTCTTTTTAATTATTTACAATTCTATGTATAATGACTAACCCAGAAAAACTATCTGAACAGAAATTTGGATTATTTAATTTAAATTTTATAAGGCAAAATATCATCATAGCTCAAGTTTGTGTTACATTATGAGCTACAAATGAAAGAGAAAGAAAAACATCACAATAAGAAAAATCTGGAGTGACTCCACTCGACTTTCCGAACACTTACGATTAAGATCATGACCAAGCATTTAAATAAATTTTAATCGATGAATAATTCAAACATATATACCAAATTGAAATTCAATCGAATGCACCGTTTAAACGCTTGCGCACTTTCAAGAATTTCTCCCCATGTGCCATTATGCCATAATATAAAAGAAATTTTTGTCGTAGCCCTGTAGAAAAACTATCTTAATATTCTGTATACACACCAAAATCAATACCGGTCTTAAGATGGTGATTTATAACATATATACCCAATTTCAGCTCAATCGAAGGTACCATTTAAACGCTAGCGCACTTTAAAGAATTTCCCCCATAGGCCAGAATGTAAAAGAAATCTTTGTCGTAGCCCTGTAGAAAAACTATAAGTCCTATACACACCAAAATCAATACCGGTCTTGCAACGGTGGTTTATGAGATATATATCCAATTTGAGCTCAATCGAATGCTCCGTTCAGGAGCTATCGTGTTCACTCACATACACACAAACACACATACACACACACACATACATACATACATCTCGTAAAAATAGCATAAATGGATTCAGAAGCCCTCAAAACGTGTAAAAACACCAAAATCTCGAATTCGAATTTTTTCATGATTACAATACTTTCCTTACATGGTACATGTTCGGAAAGTAAAAATGGCAAAAAATTGAGAGGACTGAAATCTATATATTTTTGTGCTAAATGATTTTTCATCTTATGTGTTTTCATATCAAATGTATTTCACTATAATTAGAAAAAAACACATTAAGTGGAAGTTAGTTAAAAGATGTTTTATATATCCAACACAAACTCCATATAGAGGAAACTGCTCACCTTAGGATACCTTAAATTCATTAACTCGGGATATACATTTGTTATCTTGGTATATGAGCCATAGTATGGATATTGCAAAACATCAACTTCTGTATCATTGAAAGTAGCAAAAGACAATTTTGTTCCATCTGGGGACCACCATAGAGCATTGCTAGATGATAAAATTTCCTCTGTAACAACAATAAACACGAATTAGAAATTAGTTAAGGCTATGAATGAATTAAGTAAGCAATAAAAATTAATTTAAAATTGAGAAAATAATTCTAAAAATTTCAGTTTTATTATTCAGTACCTACTTTTCATATGGGATGAAGCACACATTTTTAAAATATTTATAATTGAAATTTATGAGCAAGTGCTTGTACTTTGGGGGGGGGGGGAAGATGAAATTTATTGATTGGAACAGATTTTTCGATATAGTAAACTTGAAATTTTTTTAACAATCAAATTTTTTTTTTCTGCATGTGTGTCCTGGGGGTGAATAGGATTGAATAATATTGAAATGAATCATGGCTTTAACCCATATGAATACAAATAAGATATTTATCTATATATTTTTTTAATTGACAACTGTTTTTTATCTCATGAAAACTAATGTAGTGATTGGTAAGATAATAGTAGAGAATATTTAAATTTGTTTGATCAAATACATTTGTGGAATATAAATTTTGATTTTGGAATCATCCAGTATATTTAGACATTGTTATTGCTTTTTTTTTTTTTTGTAAAGGTAACTATTTGAGATATTTTAAAATAAATTTGTGAATTTGAATACATATACTGTTTTGCCTGTAAATTTTAGTTTTTTCTTTCCCTTCTGGACGCTTATACAATCAGGCCACATTATACAGCCATTCTAGTTATCAATTTCTTAAATTTAATGCATTTTAAATCTCTCATGCACATTAATTTCTTTTCTCATTTTTATTTACAACAGCTTTCAAATTTTTGTAATGCTTTTTCCCACCTATTCTGTTTCAATAACACATACAGCACTCATAGGATCTCTGAACGTGGTGCAGTTGATCCTTTTCTAAAACCAGATAAAATCTTATATAAGAAGGGGGATGGGGAGTCCGAGAAATCTTATGTACTCTTACATGAGGGTAGGGGGTGTCAAAAATGTCCAAAATCGTCCTTACATAATTAATGAATGGCCCCTTAGTGGAGCCAGGCTTAGTTGGCAACTTGTTTTTGTCGACAATGTCTAATCTTGATGATTTGTTTTTTCCCACCAAACATAACAAACAAACGTAACATTAAAGCCAAATAACACACATACTTATATAAGAAAATATAAACCCAAAACTAAAATACACTTATCCAAACACGTCATTAAAACATTTGTACATATATTTCAAATGCAATAAAATACAAACTGAACATAAATAAAAGACTAGCTCTGGGCAATGCGTGCATTAGAAAAAAATTCTTCAAAAAGATGCAAAATACTAAAATATATTTTTGTACAAAAACATACAGCAAAATTTCCCTTAAAATGTTTTTTAAAAAGTTTAAAAATAATAGAAGGACACTAGAATAAACTGCCTACCACCCCTGCCTCTCGAGATTCATGCAATTTTATCGACAAAACAAAATTTACTCTAGTAGAATCAGAATAAAATCAAAACTCGCCACAAACAACTCAAAAATCCTTATCTATTGATTCATAATAAACCTAAAAATTGTACATGAATTCTGCAAATTGGTGTAACCAAACCCATATGTCGAATAAAATTATCCATCTTTCTTAAAACTTAAAAAATCCCATTTTTCACCACAATTCATTATTGCAGCAATTCACATAAAATTAAAATAACACAACATATTATAACCTATACATAAATACCTGACCATAAAACACAGCAATATAGATCCTCAACCAGAAACCAATACACAGTAAAGCAATTAATGAACATTTATAAAAACAAAAACACATACTTGAAAATTTCCATTTAATTCCTTATTTAATTTGCCTAGACTTATGCTTTTATAGCATTCAAATAAGCATACGCCTAACACGGGCACGTTAAATATTCTTCACAATATATTTTATTATTGGATTTTCACCAAAATTCACACAAATTAACAAACATCTTAAAATAAAATGTAGTCATTAACTACAGTTCTTGACAACCTGTCCCTATTTAATTTAGAAATAACCAGAAATTTTGCATTTCAAACACAAACACACACATTATAAAACATTGCAAACTTGAAAGTGTAACTTCAGCAAAAAATGTCAGCATTTCAACAGCAGCACGTGTCTTGAATTATGTCACCCACCCGGGTTGCCATGTAAACAAGATATTCATCAATCGCTAGCATTGACGACCGATTCTGGCTTGCCAACCGGCCCCCGTTTACAAACTTTAGCCCCCTTTTTATCAATTATTTTAATAAAAAAGGTGACTTTCATTAAAAATTGGTATGAAATTACAAAAATTAAGGGTTGAAATTCACAAAAATGGGAACCTGGAAAAAATTCCTAAATTGAACCCTGCAAATTTTTATTTATAGATCAACATTAAGTTTTATTTATAGATTTTTAGATCAGCAAATTTATTTACAAGAACATGAAAACTAAACAAAATACAAACACACACATACAGGTGTTTTTGTTTGAATGAAGAAAAAAAAGAAGGTTTGATAGCATAGTTTTCTGAAAAATCAAAGCTTGTGAGAGACTCCCTCCACCCCCACCATGAAATTAATAAAAAAATAATAAAAAAAAAAAATCCACGCTTAAAATTTTGCAATTATGGCAAGTAAAATAAAACTACAAAGCTTTTTTTTCTTCTTTGATTTTCTGACTGACTATTTGTGCATCATAACTTTTTCTAGCATTACAAATTAGAATGATTTGTTTTTACAAATATTTATTTCCACAAAGGAATCCTGAAACAACTCAATACGGCAGAATTATGAGGTTTAGAATAAAACTTTGAGAATATTTACCTTCATATACCCAATCTGGAATTCCATTAAATATTAATCCATCAGCTCCATTAGATGTCAACTGCCGAGGCTCAGCAGAAACATCAGACAAATAAAACACATTGTTGTCTTGGACATATACCTAATGGATGTTAAAACATTCATTATGTTTTTATTATATACTTGCACACAACTTTTAAAAGCATCAGTTAATGTTATAGATATTATGAACATTAATGCAAAAAATTTCAAATCATATGTACACTCTTTGAAAGAACTTATTGATTGAAAAAGTTTCAATTGGATGATTTATCTGTAGACATACAGTAGTCTGAAGTGAATTCATTTACTAAGCAGTGTTCGGCGAAAAGCAATCAACAATTAATTGCTAAACTAAAAATTTTATTAATTAATTTAATTCATTATAAATCCAATGCTAATTGTAAAATCTACAATTAATGAGTCATTAATTGTTAATCACATAATTTTTACAGTTAAAAATTAATCAATTGTTAGTTGTGATTTTAGAATTTATAACTAATCAATTGTTACTTATAAATTAGTTTGATTAAAGCAATTAAAATTTAAAGTCCACTAGAGATTAAATTTTACTACCGATTAATAAAAAAAATAATAATCAGACCTCTATTCAACATTTTCCAACAAAGCTAAAATGTGTTATAAATTCAATTTGTCTGCCTGTGAGTCTATTCATCTGCCCATCTACACTGACTATAGACAGAACAAATAGACTGTGAAATTTAATTTACAATTACTTTTCAAGTTTGTTTGAAAATGTTAAAAAGAAGCCCCTTAAAAAAATACCCATGCCACTATTTTACTGATAATTTCCCAGTCTAATTTTAACTGTAAATGTCCGATCAATGTAAATTTTTGATTAATTATTCTTTAATCATAAAAGTAATTAACAATCGATTAATATTTAATTGTCAAATTTGCAATTAAAAATTAATCAATTAACAAATTATTCATTGTTATGTAGACAGTTTTAGATTGATGCTTGAATTGTGACTGAATTGTTGACCCATTTACATTTTAGTAAGCAAATCAGTACCAAAAGATCAGGAATGATTTAAGAAAAAAAGAAATAGGAAATTTATTTAAAAGATATTTTTTTTCTGAAGTTCAGTTTAATCTTGAAAACTATATTCTTCTTCATGTGACAGTAGCTCGGTCAAGTAAGCCTTATTGCAAAAGAGTTAATGTATAATTGCAGTTGCCTTCATTTGATATACAAAATCAAAAATATTAAACCAGACAAATACTATTAATGAAAACATATTTCTTTGATACTAAATAGTATTTTTCAATGTTTATTTATTTTATAATGCTAATATACATTTATTATAGAATTTACTGCAGACACATAGAAATGGGTACATGAAATGCAGAAAATCCATCAGCTGAGGAGTTAGCTGCTGGTGACTGGAACACCGAGCTGCAGCCAGTCTCATTACTTTACAGACAAACCCTATATGTTGATACCAATAGAAAATGGTTTACTCTTATGAAATCCGTTTTTAAATTATGATAGTAAGGTATTATTTATAAGTTTGTTGTGAAAAGTAAGTCTGAATGTGAATTCCTCTATCAGAATAAGAAATATTGGGTACTTTTCTGTTACACTAAAGCTGGTTTCACACCAATCTGGCCCATTTCCGAAAATTGTCACATCGAGAGAAAAATACACAATATAATCACACTAATAGTTGACAATGAGGATGATTATTCTCATACTTATGGAGATGACGAGACTTCATGGAATGTTGTAATAAAATATACTTAATTTAATTTTAATGAATTTAGAATCCATCAAAAAATTGGACCATACTCTTATGTAATGTATTTTAAAATATGGAATTTGCATAAAATGAGCAGGCAGCTTCTTTTCTTTCTTTCCTTCAACAGCTTTTTTCTTCATATGTGTTATATCCAAGATAAAATTACTATTATTGCATTTACCTGATCCCTCAATGAGGTTATATACTCATTATTTGTTGTTGTCAATATACCTATTTGATTTTGACAATTAACTGATATAATGTGTTGTATCCTGTGTCATCAAGATTAAAAAATGCACCAAGTGTAGTGCTTATAATGGCAAAGTAACAAATATGGTTTTGTTGTTGAGAGTAAATATACTTCATACAAGCATTTTATTATAAGGAGGATAAATATTTTGTAAAGACTTTATGAATTAAAATTTTCAACAATCATTTGAAAAACTCGGCACATAATAAACTTTAATAATCAAAAATTTTTAAAAAGGCTATTTAGAAACGGTGTGGATCAGGTTAAGTAGCAAAATGTTTTAATGGAAATGTAGATTAAAATTACTGGAAAAGTGACTAAATAATGCTTTTGAATGAAATAAGGTAAAACTTTAGTTAAAATTTTTAAAACTCACTAATTGGTTTCCAGTTGGACCCCAAGCTGCATACTGTAAAAACAGATCAGGTTGCTTAGGAAATAGTCCCGTTAGATGGCTGTGATAAGATACATCAGATTAATAACAAGCAAACAGAAATAACAATAATAATAAAAATTCTTAATAGTTACTTTATAACAGAAAAATTTCATTGTTTAACAAAGAATTGAATAACGTATTTAAGACAAATATAACAAAATAAAAAATAAAACAAAAATTAAGTAATCATGTATCAATATAAAATAATACTATGTCAAGAAATTTTTATAAACATACTCGCCACTGATGTTGTAGAGCAAAAAGTTGCATTTAAATGTGTATCTAAAAACCTGTAAATAAATAAAACAATTTATGAGGCAAACAGAAATAATGGTTCATGCATGATATTATTGTCAAGAAGAAAAGTGTCTAAATACACAGCATTAATAATTACAAGTGCTCTGGAGCTTATGGGTGAAAACAGAAACTAAACTCTAAAATATATAAACACAGTTTATTATAGAAATTCTTGCATCACAAAATTATTTAAAGGCAAAATTTATTAAAAGGAAGAGGTTGCTTTGACTTATACACTAATTCCCTAACATAAAACAAATTGTCATATCTGAAAGCTATTCCTTATTTTATGAACTTTTCTAATTGAAAATATATTTCAATAACTTACGGTTTAAAAGATCATATCTTCTATTTTTATTTTTAATCACTCGGTATAATTATCATTAAAAATATGGTATTTTATATCTCAAAAATGTAGTAGAAACTGTAATATATTTCATTAATTTATGGCAATCAAACAATAAAAATTTTTATACTTTTGATGATAGGAAACACAATTTGCTTTTCTAAATAACTGGATGAACTTATGTATAAGTATAAGAAGATATGATGTATTTTACATTAAAAAAATTAATTATAGCTAACAGTTCATGAATTTAAAAGTAAATAAAGAGCAGTAAAATAAAAATAGTTTATTATGAAAGCCTTGAGTTCTGTCAACACTATGATGGGAATTATTAGAGATAATATTTGTTTTTATAAAAATGTACATCACATACGCACAAACTTCAGAGAAATGATTAAAATAATTTGACAGATTTAAAAAAAAGAAACAATTTTTTTGCAATGTAGGTATTAACAAATAGAAAAAGATAACTGATTTACCCTTTCATAATCATGATACAGGAGTATAAACTGACGATCAGGTGAGAGGTAAAAACTAGATATTGCATGTTGCCTCTATAAGAATAAATATCATAGCAAAACTTTAAAGAAGCATTCAAATTGCATTTCACCACACAAAAATTCTATTACATGATTTACAGGGTAAATAGTGGTGAATATTAGTAGACACTTTTAAGTAAATAATACATAAAAATTTTTTAACAGATAAACCACAAGACTGAAGAATTAATCAAAGTAAAATTATCAAAGATAAAGGCCAGTGTATTTGCTAACAACACATACAAGATAAAAAATAATAATTTTTATACAAGCATATTAAGTAATTTATTAGGTTTTTACTGTTATGAGGCAGATAAAAACTGGTTAGAGTAAATTTTACTACTACTAGAGTAACTATACTTTTCCCAAACCAGGGATCAATCCAGGAATTTTTTTAGGGTCCCATTTTTGTGAATTTCAATATTTAATTTTGTGAATTTTGACACTTATTATTGTGAATTTTCATACTAATTTTTAATAAAAGTCACCTTTTTTGTTAAAATAATAGATAAAACAGATTAAAATGTAGGGTAAAATGCCAATGAAGGGCCATTTTAATAGACTGTAATTTTATGAAGAGGTCTTTTTAATCCATTGCATTTTTGTGAAGGGGCAGTATTAACTGATTGAAATTTTTGAAAGGTCTGCAAAATTGACCCCATTGTTTTCTTTATTGACCCTTGTTAACATAAACTAATAATTTCTTTTCTAATTTTTAAAAGAACATTCATCTTCTACCTAAACGTGATTAAAATATTAAATTTACCTTTCAAGATTCCATTTATTTTAAAATCATATAAAAATTTCATTGAGGACCTTGCATTAAAATGGTCATGTCTGTATAAAAAAATTGTCATGGCCATAGTTGACAAGTTAGAAGTCCAAAAGTTTCACTTCTTCCACCACGTTTTTGTTTTTTTCCCCGAGCAATATGGAAATTTTAACAGCAAATTAAAAATAAATTGGGAGTAGAAAGTTTCCAGGTGAAGTAGAAGCAATGATTATAAATAGGTGCAATATAAAACTTCTTGATTGAATGTTCAGTTTGAAATTGTAAACAAATCTGGATGATTATGGGGGAAAATATTATTTTAAAAAATTGAGATTATATAATACTTGGTTTTAGCTCAATGTTGTTAATCTCCTAACTCTCTGGTTGCATACATATACTTTCTACAGCCAATGTTTAACTGTCCTGAACACATATTATATGCTTTTTTCAAAAGTGTGCACCCCAGTAATTTGCAGCTAGATTTATAAATATCTTCACTTTTTAGAATGCAATAACTTGAACAGAAGTTTACTGAAGATATATCTTTAAACCAAGGAGGGAGATGTTTGAGAAGTGGCTGTTACAGGGTTAAGAAAAATTTGTTTAGCAACTAAACCTGGTAAAATATTTTTAATAGTTTAAAATAATACAGATCCAAATTTAATTATGCTTTTTAAGATTTTTACATTTTAACTGCTTTTATTTTGAACTAATGGATGATTGAGTCTACATTTTTTACTATGAATTTGTTTATAATCATTTCAAAATAATAGAACAAAACATCATGAGGTAACTGCTTAAATAAATCTAAATGCTTTTTAAAGAAGAGAATTTTTTTTTTATTTGAAAAGATGGCCTGCTGAATATAAGCTATATTTTAATAATTTTAAAATGGAGTAAAATGGCAAATAAATTCTTAAAATAACTGTAACAAATTAAATAAGTTCAAAGACTAATCTCTTAAAAAACAGCTGTCTTTTTAAAAATCTTACAATCTAAAAAATATCTTAGTTCATTTTATATATTTTATTTGTTGTTGGATTTGAGCTAATCCATAGTCATCTAAAATCCAAGAGCTCCAAATGAAAAAATACTTATCACCATGAATCAACAAAAATTAAATTAATACAGATGAAAATGAATCAGCAGGGAAAGAAAGTGCACACTCAAACAAAATTAACTTACTAATGTTGTATTTGGCATAAGCACTTGTTCTGAATTA
This sequence comes from Cheiracanthium punctorium, assembly GCA_038373885.1. Lineage (NCBI taxonomy): Eukaryota > Metazoa > Arthropoda > Arachnida > Araneae > Cheiracanthiidae > Cheiracanthium > Cheiracanthium punctorium. Next base: position 162,558 of record JAWZYV010004478.1, read on the forward strand.
TTTCTGGCATCATATAATCCAATAGCACCATATGGGTCTCGGTAAACAAATTCATGATCTAAAATTGAAAAAAAAATATATATATATACATTTGTTCATAGATATTTTAAGACGAAAAAAAATAATGTATCAAAAACTATATTTTATATGAAATTTAAAGATGTTTTAGTAGACAACATTAAGGTTCTATAACTTCATGTTATAATTAAAACTTATATGCTGACAGCTAAAAGTTCTGCAATTAAAAACAATTTTAATAAAAAACAATACCTGAAATCCAAGAACCATTAAACCTCCTATAACTAAATTGGCCTTTAACTACTTCTTCTAATGTTATTCTACTTTTTTTGGAATTAAAACCTTTATCACCTGCAAGACAATAAAATTAAAAAATACATTTTAATTTAAAACAGTAACAAACAAAACAAAAGTGCAGAAATTTTTAAAAGAAAGTTTTTTTGGTTGATGATTTACCCATTTCTACTCAAGAAGTTACATATGAAGTTTATAAAACAATTTATCTGTAAATTAGAAAGTATGAGGGGTGCTTGTTTATGTGGTTACCAATTGTTGAAATGTAATTTCAAACTTTTTCTTTTTTAAAAATTTATATTAAGCAATAGGTCTCATTGATCATCCTTTTTGCAGCCTACATCAAATTAGCCTTTGAAAAATAGTTTCCAAAAGGTAAGATATCAACTTTGGTAATAGAGGCACAAATGGCCAAGTGATAAAAGTAACTCTCTGGTAAAACACCAGAGACAATTAGGCCTATTAGTCACAGCAATTCGGTTGAGATGTCCTTGAACATAATCATGACCATTTAAAATTCTAAAATTATTTGCAAAAGACTTGTCAAGGTAGATTCATTAGAACAGGAATGGAAATGAAGCCAGATCTAATTTTTCTTGCAGCATTCATCTTTTGAGTACAAGCAACATACAGTAAAGCCCTGATTAGACGGACTTTCATCACTAATCCAAAAATTTCGGGGGGGGGGGGATATACTGATATCACCTCCCTGCTGTGGATAGAAAAAGTTACAGATAACTTGAAAACATCTAAATTTCTAAAATTAAAAGTAAACAAACAAACAAACAAACAAAAAAAAAAAAACGATATTGTGCTGTTAACAAAAAGTTTTCAACTACAAAATTTTTTAAAAATCAGTCACTCATTCTTGATTTCAAAAAACCATTTTTTTCATTTTAAATTGTACTTTCCTTAACATGAGCTTTTCTATCAAATGTGTGTTGGTGCCATGTTCCTCTAAATATTAAAGAAACCCATATACATGCTGAAAAGCAGTTATGTGCATCATCTGTGCAGGTGTTTCATTTTCACTTTATTCTTCTTCGTCTTGGATTAAAATTATATTTTTTGAGGTTCATAATTTAAAAAAAGTTGCAGAGGCACTCACTGATACTCTGCACTGGGAATCACCAGTTTGCCGATAATTAGGGCTCTGCAGTAGTTCTTTGTTTTCTCCATAATAGTGGAAAGAATGTGACTATAAGGTAATTTGAAAAAAGTGACTTTATAGTTATTGATAAATTTGACTTTATAGATATAAACCATAGTTGTCAGACTTGCTCCCACACTATCTCTCCATTTTTACTTTCCGAACATGAACCATGTAAGGAAAGTATTGTAATCGTGGAAAATTTTGACTTTGAGATTTTGATGTATACATGTTTTCAGGTCTTCTGAATTTATTTATGGTGATGAAGTCAACTATGGTATGTTTGTATGTGAATGAGCACAATAACTTCTAAACAGTGTATTCAATTAGCTCAAAATTGGTATGTATTATAGACCATTCCTGTACAACCGGTATTGATTTTGGAGTGGACAGGATGTAGTTTTTTTAAAAGGGCTGCAAAAAAAAAAAAAAAAAAAAAAATTCTTGTATATTAGGGCCTATGAACAAATTTTTGAAAGTGAATCAGCATATTCACTTCCAGCCAATTCATTCATAATGTTCATTTGAATTTAAACAATGCATTTGTTTGAGATGATGTAGGTATGCCTGTATGTGAGGAAGGATGATAGCTCAAAAAAAGTGCAATTGATTGACCTCAGATTTAGAACTTTGTCAGAGGATTTCCAGATTTTTTCCTGCTGTGAAGTGTTTTGTAGCTTACCAAACATGGAGGTCTATTGTTTGACAATAGATAACTAGCAATAGTTAATATTTCAGCTCTGCCTTAAAGAGTGTCACAGGAGGGACACTATACTTCCTCTTTTGGTGAACTAAACCAGGTTACCTGGTTGGAAAAAAAATGTCCAACCAGTAGATACTAAACAACTGGGTAAAGCCAATTGGTAAGTTGCTTGCTGTTGGTAATTACATGCATCCTGGGTTTTAAAATGCATAACTATATTTTGGAATAATTTTGTAGAAATAATTGAATAGTAATGTACCCAGTTATGATTACAGAATTAGGTAACTTATGTTATGCTTTGACAACATCTGCATCTAAAAACTGAAGGCCCTGAGAGTGAAAAAAAAACAACTTTGACAAAGCTTTTGAGAAATGGCCAGTTCAAGACACACACACAAAAAAAAAAAAAATTGATTTCAAACATTTTGAAAAATAAAAATGATAATTTCAAAACTGTATTACTTTCAGGTGTTTATTTTCATCAATATATTTTAATTTTCATTAATTGTTTATGGTGAAAAAAAGTTTTTCTTTTAAAATTATCCCTCCCCCCTTCTCTTTTTTTGATGTGTGTGTATGAATATACAGTCGGACCTCGTTATCCCAACACCTGGTTTTCATGCCACTCTGGTTGCCACAACTGTTTTTCAAAGTTCCGATTTTGTGCAAATGGCCAATTTTGTACATATGCAAAACCAGTTATCATAACACTCTGCTTATGATGACAATTTTTTTGAGGTTTCTTGAGTGTCGGGACAACAAAGTCAAACTGTAGTTTTTAAATGTTATTTGTAGTGTTCATTTGATCCCCTAGACTGCCAAGATTTGATATATATGAAACGTAAAATCAGTTGGAATCTGCCAAATGTATTTTATGGCCACAGTCATAAGACACAATATTGAAACTGAATGCCAGTACAGAACAAAACATTATTAGCGGTAATGTAATGTATGAAGTACTTACAAAGCATGAAAAATTTGTACTATCAGGACTGTATCACTTTTGTAATTATACATATTAATATTACATATTAAACTCAAAATAACACAAGAATTTTTTAAAGTCAGAAATAAATGCAGATGATTGAGGAAAAAATTAACACATCAGTTTTCTATTTGTTTTAATACTAGCACAAACAGCTAAATTATTCTGAGTGTAATAATGGCTTAAAGAAATATTTGGCTTATACTAGATATAAAAACCAAAGGTTAAATTGCAAAACAGGTGCATAAATAAAGGGTCGCACAGTCGCACAGTGCGACCAAAAAATCACTGAGCGCAACTAAAAATTACATTTATTTCCGCGATTTTAAAAGCTAAGAAAAGTTGGGTGCCACCAATATTTTGTAGGTGCCACTAAATATTTGGATCCTATTTGCACCTGTTTTAAAAGAACTAAAATAAGAAAATGAATCTCCAATTAAAAGTTTATCAAATTTAATACTTTTTCACATACGTACATACTCATGATAATACTTCTTATATATATATATACTTATTTGTCTGAAATAAATTGCTAATAATACCTGTAAAGTAAACAATTCATTCATTAAATGTCATTAATTCTGGACAACATGTTTTTCTGTTTAAGGAACTCAATACAATTTTTCTAAAAAAGATTAATAATTAAGGGGGGGGGGAATCTGGTCAATCACATGAAATGCACCTTCAAAATTTTCTAAGCTTTGAATATACAGGAATTGTCCCATCCAAATACAGAGAGTTTAGATAAAAGTTTAGAAAAATTTACATATGTTGAGAATGAAGCTTGTGATGTAAACATAAAGTAAATTAATTTATTCATTTGAAAATAGTTGAAAAATGAATAGAAAAATCTTTCTAAATGAACAAACAAAAATGAAAGTATCACAGGTTCTTCATTTCATGGTCAGTGCTTTATTCATGTTGTGTCCCAATTTCATTTTTTCCTGCATATTACATTTATTTAAATCCCTTAATGATGTTAAATAAGGGTTTCATGGTACATTTAATCGCAAAACAAACATCATTGAACATAACTAAAAATGCTTAGGTCATGTAATGTAAATTTATGGTGTATAAATTATTAGTATTTTTTTTACAATTAACTAATCCTTTTAGACACTTTTGGGTACTCTTAATAAAATGCAATCAATCTTCTTTTAAATAAAAAATACTGCATACCTGGAGTAAGTAGTACTATTGCTCCAACTATAAGACCACAAACAATTATTATTACTAATAAAGCTATTCCTATGCCACGCCAGTTTTTCTGATCAGGTCCAGCAGCAACAAGCTCCTATAAAGTTCAAAAGTGAAATGTAGGCATTACATAAAGTAAATAAATTACATTACTACAGATTAATTAAACAAATAATTTAGCTATTCAAGACAACCAATTTCTTTGAGCACGTACCCTCATTCATTAATATTGAAAGATGTTAAGCAAATACATTATGAAAATTCTATGGTAAACTTTTCTTCTTTCAACGAAAAAAAATGTGATACTAGAGAGAAAAAAATTGGATTTTACTCTAAGAAAGGCAACTATTCTAAAACATTTTTATGAAGCTTATATGTGAATATTTTTATTGATCTGCATATTTGGAATACACCTAATTTATATTTGTTTTTTTGTTGATTGTGTGTGATTGTGGCAACACTACACTAGGGCAATCTGCCAATGGTGGGGGTGCCTTGGTAGAAGGACTTTCTAAGGGGTTCTAACGCGTATTCACGCTACATTTGGAGAAAACCTACCAAAACTCCAGACCGTTAGATTGACAGCCACGCGATGGAACCTTCACACCTCGGCCGTCTACCATTTTCAGTGGCATAACCACTGTGCCATGATGAGAATGGTATATTTGTTTTAGTTATCACAAACAGTGAAATCCTTAATTTGAAAGGGAAAAAAAAATGGTAGCAAGGAGGGGAAAATATTGGATTTTACTCTAAGAAAAGCAACTATTATACATTTTTAGAAAGGCTACATGTGAATATTTTTATTGAATGTATGTATATATTTAGAATAAACTTGTATGAATTTTCCATTATGTTTTAGTATAAAAAACAGTGAAATATGTAATTTTGCATTATTAATAAATCCAAATAGCAATTTATGATATAAGATGCATGTTTTCTTTCTATAGTTAAAATTTACCTTTTTAGATAAAATGCAACAAAGTATTAAAACCTATTCGTAATGAAAACATATATACGTTTTCTAAAGTACAGAACATCATCAAAGTAAAATTTTACTATCATAAGGAAAGAGAACATTTTACATTTGACTGCCAAAAGTGAGAGATATATACCCACAAAAAGTAAATAGAAACGAATAATGTAAACAAACAAATCATTCACTCAAAACTAACACAATATATGATTAAAACTTTAATTCAGGTGTTTGTTTATAAAGATAAATCGCAGAAAGATAAAAAATCTATTAGTTCAGCAACTGGCTTTTGTTATTTATTTAATAAAAGTGAGGCAGATAATTATCCATTGTTATAATAAACATGCACGAATTGAAAATTGACCTAACTTAGCACATAATCACCTATTTATGTTTCGATTAAAAAAGAAAGAAAGAAATAGATAACGTGGAATGAGCATTTCCAAACTAGAAACAACTAAAATCATCTTCATTTTACATGTTTTAAAATAACGGCTCATCACCTAATCAAATCGCTTTCATACTTCAAGTTGAAGAAAAAAATAATGTTTGTAAAAGATAATGTTTCCACAGTGTAATTAAACATTTCTTATAAAAGAGAAGCCATCAAAAAATATTAAAGTATTTACAGAAAAAAGGATTATTCAATACAATATGCTACATTAAAACTAAGAAAGCTTATTTTATTTTGTTCGCATACACTGCATTATTTTAAGTATAATCTCCCAGACATACACATTATATTCTATTAATTATAACATGTTCTGGAAGGATACATTTTGTAGTAGTTTTTAGGAATGTTTTCATGAAACAGATGTCTTAAATAGTAAGGTGGTCGTCGAGTCTGCTTATTAAATAAAACCAACAATATAAAATGATTTTTTTTATATTAAAGATATCCACCGCTTCTTTTAAGTGAACAATTACATTTAATTGAATCTGAAATTACAATTGCAATAAAATTGAAGAAAATTCAATGTTGGACTACACACCGATTTATCCTGCTGGTTCATGACGACGGAAAAAAATATGACATTCAAGGGACGCTAATTTTCAGTTCTAATCGAAAACCCATACAAATAACAATTCCATTAAATCGATCCCATTTTATTTGTGATTTTGACATAATCACCATAGAGATGCCATTCAATTCAGTAAACAACACGGCTTACCAAAGACTCCTGGGGTTGTTGATGCACCGCATTCAGAGGAGGTGTTTCTCTTTGATCTGGTTTTACGTCAGCTGTCATTTTTTTCGCGCCAAAAGAAATCGAAATAAAATTACAAGGAGTAGTTCGGGAAAATCGCGGTGTTTACCTCACATTAAATCCATCTTGAAATCTTGGCAACTAACCAAAATATCCCACTAACCCGGTGGCTGCGCGACATCGCAACCACCCAAGGCAACCACCTACCTAGGATGCAATCAACAAATAACAGCCAGATCGCACAAAAGGGTTGCCGATAGTAGGCAAAGCAGGAGCTAGAGTCGCCAAGGTTTTACAGTGAAAGTGCAATTAAAGTAATACTTTTTCTCAAGTCAATTTTAATGTTCTTATTCGATCCACACGTTATTGATTTTTTAATCACGGATTTCAGTAAAACGAAACACTTAAGTTTCTTGCTCTTGTGCCGTTAATTTCCAAGGATTATGATTTCAGAATAGTTTTAATGTTCAACAATGGGAAAAATCGAATAAGACGCTTTTGGAAAAAAGTAATAGTTTAAAAAACATATATATTTATTTATCTGTATATATTTATTTTTCTAAGTAGAGTTTTTAATTCTCAAAGAAAATTAAATGTTAAAAAATAAAATATGTTAATAAAGATTTAGCCCATTAAAACTGAGTTGAAATTACTTATCATTAAACTGCTAAAGTAATAATTGGGCAGGTCGAGCATTAAGGGGGCAGTAATTTTATATACAAGAGGACTTATTAGACAAATATAAATGATTTGGAGCCAAATCCTTAATCTAATAAACCGAAGGTCTACCATTCGATCGCATATAAATATATATATATATATATATATATATATATATATATATATATATATATATATATATGTAATACAGTGAAATCCCTCTATAACGATATTTTGGGATTCAAAATAATATATCGTTGTAAAGAGAATTATCGTTATAGAGAGAATCGATATTGGAACGAAAATATTTTTGATTTTGTTCTTCATATATCCCATACCCTGCGGTATCACCAGAAAGTGTTCTGTTTTCATTCAGCACACCCTCGCAAGTAATATATAATAAATAAAAGGAGAAAAATATGTTTATAGTTTTCAGTAATTTTCACAACACTCACAAATTTTAGTTAAATACCCTTGCCGCCTCGCCAGGGATTCTAGCGGAGATATAGCTTATAAATATTTATAGCATATTTGAATAACAAGAATATAATGTCTAAATAAATAATACCTGAATGCCGCAAAAGCGTTTTTTAAAAATGTATTAGATATTAATTGAAAATACATACCCATTAATTTATCCTTATTTATTTTGCTTCATGCCTTTATCAAAATCTTTTATGATGTTGAATTTCACTTCGATAGATATTTGTTTTCTTTTAGCCATTTGCTTTCGATTTTCACTAAACAAACTTCAAAGTAAACAAAACTCATAAATGATTTAAAATATCCTCGTGTAATAATCGACCTCGATAGGATTTATCGGAGGTTAAAATTCTTACTCAAGTTCAGACAAAAGAACGTATCGTTTTCTATATCAGTTCCGGTGAAAGGAATCCTTCACCATTTTTTAAAGAGGGGGATAGGAATCAAAGATGTGTCATCCAACTGCCCTTCCACCTTACGAGAAATGCACTTTCTCATAACCATAGTGTTACATCAGCAAAACAAAACTTAGAAGACGTTCTTTGGCAGAGGCGTGGTCCAACCCGTTCCAACCACAATGTACCTCGACTTTCTTTGTGTAGCTTTCAATGTCTGTGCATGAGTTGGGCTTCTGATGCATCGTAGAAAAGAAATATATCGTAACAGAGAGAATTATCGTTATAGAGGATATCGTTGTAGCGAGATTCTACTGTATAATTTATTATTCAAAAATAAGAATTTCCAGATGTATTTTGTGACACTCCATTTTCACTGAAGAGGAACCTTCAGCTGTGCGTCTTTGCAAGAATAAGAGCGAACATATTCAACAATTGGTTGAGCATGGGTCTGTAATTACAGGAAAGATAAGTAAGATCGTCCCCCCCCCCCCCCACTGGCAGAAAAATCCTATGTGTGTGCACTGAATCTTGGCAAATTTAACAAAATAAAAAAGCAATAAAACGCATCATACTGCAACTTAAATGAGTGAAGATGGGTTTTCAATACTACTTTCCAGCGTTTAAGTTCAAAAAACCTTCTGAGTATATTAGGCAAGTTGGAGTGTATAGGCTGATTATTTTACCAACTATGCGAAAAATTCCAGAGCTGGGGCTCGAACCCAGGACTACCGCTTAACGTGCGGGTGCTCTACCACTGAGCTACTCTGGGCCAGAGTAGCTCAGAGTAGCTCAGTGGTAGAGCACCCGCACATTAAGCGGTAGTCCTGGGTTCGAGCCCCAGCTCTGGAATTTTTCGCATAGTTGGTAAAATAATCAGCCTATACACTCCAACTTGCCTAATATACTTGAAAGGTTGATATATTCACTTTCTAAAAATGTATAAAACCTTCTGAGTATTTTTGCTGACAAGAAACGAAACTTTATTGCTGTGAAAAATAAAGCTTAATCAATGGCAATTCACCTATCAGCAATTTCAAAGAATAAACAAACAAAGATATCACGTATCGTTATGTGTAATTGTACGTATCTTTATTAAAAGTCATAATATTTATACAAACCTTACTAATGTTTTTCTTATATGAAACCTTCGATATAGTGCGCGAGCAGAGACTGCTGCATTAGTTTTCTTTATTTTTGTTTTAATTGAAATATACTGCATTACAAAGAAAAAAAAATTAGTTTTTGTTGCTGTAATAATTAAGAACAATAATTCGTAGTTATTCATACGTGTTATATCATTGAAATGAATTCGGAGTGTACTGTAAAAATTTCGTGTCCAATCAAATAGCTTATGAAATTTCGAAGATATATGGGTCACTCTCAAAATTTTATAATTTGCGTTCTTAATATGCATAAAAAATTGTTTTCTCAGAAATTATAATTAAAATTCTCTAGAAAACTACTTTGTTTAGGAAAAATTAACCCTAATTATTATAATATTTTTAAACGGCAAATGTCCACTTTATTTTCAGACATTAAATTGTTTGTTTATATATATATGTATTAAAGTGAATATGCGCATTTCAGTGTTTGTGCATTTTTTTATTTTTTTGGCAAGCAACAAATATTATAATGTTCTATAACATTTACAGTTACATAAAAAAGCATTGGAGTGAAAGGTGATATTGGTTGATGATTCCGCATTTGTTTTTCTGAATTCCGCCTTTTCCTAAAAAATCACGTGACTCTACAGAAATTTGGTAGCCCATACTTTATATTGAATGATGCAGTTTTACAAAGATTATTTAATTATTTTAAGAATCGATAAAGAAAATTTATCTTACATTCGAACGCTTTTTTTGTATTAAATTTTTGAGTTAAATAAATACAATTGTTCAAACAATTTACTAATAAATGCATGCCCTCTTTGTTATTCAGACAGTATATTTTTCTTTAATGGAGAGAAAGAAATGATTATGCTACATATATCGTACTTAATACAGCCTCTCAAAAAGTACGTGAATGCAAGTCAATTTTCCTACATCAGTTTCATTATAAAGTGTTCTTATTTATAAGAAGTAGATTTATAATAAAATAGCAACAACCTCTAATATTTATTTTGAAGTTCCCTCCCTTGAAAAATGAATTATATTTAGTGTTAAAATTAACACAGGAAATTTCTCTCATACTCGAATACTTTTTGAGTGGTTGTATGTCAATGTTTATCAGTGTATCAATAATAACAGCAAAATAATAATAATAAAAATAAATAAATAAATCTGAATATCATTTAATAGAAAAGACGTTATTTGTAATTTTTTTTGAGAGTGACCCACAACATTAAATTTAAAATTGTAAGAGTAAAATAGATTAATAAAATAATTTATTTTAATATTGCTTGATATCAGTCCTCACAATTTTATAAAATATTTTCTCTAAATATCAAAATTTTATGCTGAAAAAAGTATATTAAAGCTCGGAGCTTTATGAGGAAAGAGGAAAATGTAGATGCTTTCACTCCACAATAAGTGCAAAAGGAGGGGGAGGGCGGGTAACTTTCTTCTTCCCAATTCTTTCAAAGACACAACGGCTATCGTTCTCTTTTAGTGTCAGAATTCCGCATCCTGATTGTTAAATAGCCTTCTAGACCGTTCAAAAAATTTATAGGCATCATCGGAGTACTTGAATTGCAGCCAAGGAAACTGAAGATGGGGCGTTGCCTTAGTTGAAGTGACCGACGAAGTAACCCGCCAATCTCAGTTAGTAGTGATAGAGTCAGAAGTATTTGCAGTGTGCCCACAGTCGAACCTGCTTAGTGGATTACCGTTCCAAAGAATATCCCGCTTACATTTTCAGTAATACATACATTTTCAATGGACCAGAGACCAGACCGTAACAATTAGTTAATGTGATCACGGATAATAGAATAGAATAACCCGCTTATTAGAATAACTTTTTGTGGCAAATTGGCTATTTGATTGAGCAGGTTCGACTGCATTAATATCAAGCTAGTAGTTGGAGAGCTGTCGACATACCACTGAAGACCATTGTTTACAAACGGTGAATATGCATGCTAAGTCTGTAGTTCGAAAATGTTTTCGCCGATTATAAGCACTTTTGGACAAACCAATATTCACCACATAATCAATCAAACCCATTTAAGTAATAAACCAATTCTTTAAGGAAGCCAACATTCAGAATTTTTTTCCCTTTTTTAATGGGGATTTAAATTTTGGAGAGAATCACAAGGGTTCTTACATCCCAGACACAACTTATGTTTGAAAATTGACTGTAACCCAAACCATCTGAAATGATTGAGTAAAAAATGAAAAATTGCAAACTTCAGAAGTAAAAAATATAATATTTTCGGTTGAGAAAATATTATTTCAACAATCTGGACTTCAATAACTTTATCAAGATTTAAAGCAGGAATCTCACGGGTTCTACAGGCTGGCAGATGGATGATGGCTCCGTTATGGTGCGGGGCGTTTTACCGCGTACCGCTGGCTACTGCCAATTATCCGGCATATTGGCCGGATGCAGTATGTTTGCCGGATATCTGTTGCATCCCTAATAATAATAAAATATTCTGCTTTACTTTATTGCGCAAACGAGAGTCTCTACAACATTCTATGCTACGGACAACCCTTAAAAAGTATTCCGGTGTAGGTCAAATTTTTATTTCAGTTTTCACAATAACTATTATTATTATTATTATTTTATTTTTTAACATACAACGTGAAAGAAATATGAGTATTATATACAGTGGCGGGCTGAGCAACATATCTTTTTGGCGCCCTCCATCCTATTTTTGTATCAAGTTTTCTTTGTCTCAGAGATGATTTGACGCCCCTCTGCAAGCAGCGCCTGGGGCAGGGGCCCCGGCTTGCCCACCCCTAGATCCGCGGCACTGATTATATATGATTCCCTTTTCCCGAAAAGCAATACTTAAATTAAGAAACCGGTAAAAGAAATTAGTTTTGAGAGGGTGAACAGCAAATGTAATTCTTTTCAGTAAAACATTGTTTTTAATAACATACTCCCTGCTTGCTTACGAGTATTTCGGGCAATTACGGGAAGTAATATTTTCTCTTACTTTATATTATTTTCATAAACTGACTATACCTTTTAAAATAAATCGCAATAATTGATTGATTATTTTGTGCCGCTACGGTCGTAGCAAATAAGCTAGACTCTGCTGAGTCTAATGGGACCTGAAAACCTAGGCATGTCTTCTGAATGAGCAAACACATTAATAACTTTTTTTTCAAAAACAAGCATTAAGCTGCCGCAAGTCAGTTTTAATCATGCGAAGAACAATTGCTTTTATCGAAGTCTCTATTTTTTGCTAGTGATTCTTTAAATTGCTTTAAATGTTGGTAGCAAAAATAAATTTTAGACATTAAGAAAAATTAATACATACTCTAGCAAATATCCATTAAAAAAGTGAAGAATCCAAAAAATAGTCGTCATGCTTTAGTATTTTGTTTTAATTAAGTATATTATTCGTGAAATTAAAAAAAAAATGACAAACGCTTATGTCTTTTACAGTATTAAAATTAGGTGTTCGAGATCTCCAACAACTAACTAAAAAAGCTTGTGCACTATTTTGGACCTAAAGGCAATTTTTATCTACACGCTTTCAAAAAAGTATTTGAGTACAAGTAAATTTTCTTATATCGGCTTCATTAGAAAGTGCCGTTTTTTATTTAAAAACAGTAGATTATGTAGTATATAATAACAACTTCTAATATTTATTTTGAGCTGCATAAAAAAAATCAATAATTCACAAAATTAACATAGGAAAATACTCTCATATTCGAATGCTTTTGTCAGTGGGCTTACCCCATTCGTGCCTGGATATTTTTGCGACTTTCTTCGATTTTTGCTAACACCAGCAGTAATTGATAAATTTCTGATGTCAACTTTTTGAACAAGGATGATTTCATTTAAAATCATTATGTATAAAAATTGAAATGTCAACATCCTACTTGGCCATATTAAAATATTTTGTGGAATTGAGGTTCAATACTCGCGAATAAAGGCTAGGAAAAATAAATAACGTTTTCGAATGATAGCGCAAATGCCGTCCCAAAAAAGGGACGCTAGGCATAAATGGGTTACTAAGTATTTAAAAGTTAAGTGCTCAAAACACGGTGATTGTTTAATTGTAGAAATGTTAAAATTCAGAGGTAGAAAAATATCACACCTCAAGCGCTCACTCGCCAAATACAACAGCCTCCAACTTAGATGAAGCTGATGAGGAAAAACGATCCACTGGCCCAGAGCATCTTCAAGTTGTAATTATGAAAGTAGGAGAAAAGAAAACGCTAAGTTCAACAAGTACTAGACGTAAAGTTACTAGAAATACTATTGTCTTATGTTTCAAAATAATAAGAAAGACAAAACATAATTATTTGCGTGCTACTCCTTCATGTTGAAACGATGAAAGTTTTGCACCAGCGTAACAAGAATGCGTGGTGAACATTTCTCTAATTCAGTTGAATTCGTTTTCCGTGTAAAATATAAGTAATATATAATAAATATAAATTCCAGTATATAAGGGAATTATTGTGAAATATAGTCGGCACACTTTTAAACTTTCAGTAGAAGTATTGTAAAATGAAGAAAGCATTAAGAGCCATCGTAACTCGTGCAAATGTGTAATAAATCAACGACACGTGCACGGTTCACGTCAGAATAAACTGACGAGTCATACTATTTTCGAAGTAAATTTAGAAATAAGTACGAATTGAAACTCCAATTATTTAATTAATGCTAACATATACATCTATTTAATTATGACAGTTTTAATATATATACATCTTAATATGACCAAGCTGAAAATCAACTAAAAATAATTACATTAAAAGAAAAAAAATTCAAATTGTTGCTATTAGATGCTTAATTATTTAACTCTTTCCAAGTGTGTTGATTTACATTAAGCATAAATTTAATACATAGATTTTTCATGCGTTTTCACAACATAAATAACCTTTAGAATTTTTGTTAAAATGCCTTTAAATACAAGCAAAAAAAAAGAAGTCTTGACAAAGGTCTTTATTTATGACTCTATAACTTGAAAAAAATCTTTAAATACATAAAATTAATATTTGACCCAGACATCATGCTATTTATATTTTAAAAGTGTTTAGAGCTTTCAAACACACATTTTATTACTGATATTATTTTTTATTATAAAAATACTTCTAAATTTTTGGATAAAGTCTATTTTTATAGGGAAAAAAAAAAAAAACACTTAATGGATTGGCAGCCGTGTGGGTAGAGGTTTCTCTATTTGCATAGCGACTATACAAGTAAAAACATAAAAATTTCAAAATTTTACTATGAGGCAGATATAAAAATAATATATTCTAAGTATGTTTAAAAAAGTACCCAGCTCAATTAAAAACCTAAATTATACTTACATTTAAAAATATCTATAAAAGCATGTGTTTCTTTGACACTCATAAAAACCGAAATACTTTTCCCTTATGTTTTAAAATGAAGCAAGTAGTTAATTACTTGCGACTAGGCCCGACTCGCTTAGTCGGGCTTACAAAAAAGTTGAATATACATTTCTAATTCATTCATTCCCTTCAGAAGAGTTATTGTGTAACTGATGATGCAGGTATATCTCAAAGGAAAGGTCTATCACATATATCTCAAAGAAAAGGCTTAAGTAAGTTTGTGTTATATAGCTTTACAAATTATTTTATTTTACAATGAAAGGACAGCTGTCGACTTGAAAGTCATTTAAAGTTAATTTTATTCATATGGTAATGGAAGAGTAATTGCCCTCATCTAGTATTTGCTTATCCAATGCAAGAAAACCAGGAAAACGTCTGTTGGGCAACCAGAGAAATGATTCCAGACGAATTAACATAATCTTCAGTTTCGAATTAACAAATCGCGTGTGCCAGTAGTTCACACATAGGAGGTCAGGGACCCAATGAGTTATTAAGACTTCTTTTTAAAATTAGCAAATAATTTTTTAAAAATTTTGTTTTTAATGTATTTTAGACTTTAAGGAATTCTTATTTTTAAAACTGTAAGGATAAATAAATGGACAATTGAAAACTATGTCACTATAAACATATATTCAAGTGAAAAAAAATCTGTAAATATAACATCTAGCAAATTTCATATTGGAATGCCATATTCTATGTGAGTAAGGTCATTCAGGGCTAGAAAAACAGCCAGAAAGAAATTTTTTTTCAAAATAAAGGTGGATTCTTTTTCTTTCTTTCCTTTTTTTAAGACTTATTGTTTTCGGCATTTTTTCAGGTTGTTGATGTTGTATCTTAAGTGGATTAAACCTCATCGATCGTAAGGTAAGCGAGAAAGCTAGGAAATGGGCTTTGAAAAAACTTCTCAAAGAAATTTGATATCACAAGTCTTTACATGAAAATACACAATAATAAAATCACGTTCAGCGTGGCAAAAGAAAAACTGTATAAGAGACTAAATAAATTATTGCTGTCATACGGATTTTTTTCATTAAAATAATAATTTAGTTTCTTTTCTTTCTTTTTTTTTTTTTTTCGCATCACGATTCACTCTCTCTTCCCACCCCCTAAAATGTGAAGAATAAGGTCATAATGTAGGCCACATAATTTTTCTCCATAAAACATTTTGTGCGCTGCCAGTGAAAACAATTTACATGCACAGCTTATACAAATTTCATCATAATATGAGAAGTCTGATACCAAAATATTGAACAATTTGAAATAATGCAGTGTACGGTAGAAGTTTTACATTTAAATACTAAGCTTTATTTCTCCTTTCAAGTTTAGAGGTATTGCGTATCAATATTTTATTTTCCCTATAGAGCATTAATGTTCACATAACTCCATATTGCAATCAATCATCAAGTTACATGTTAAATGATTCGCAAACAGTCAGGGTTGCTAAAAGATAAATCATATTAAATGCTGGATTAAACGGATCATTTTCTGATGACATATGTTTCATCTGTAATATCAATGTAGCCTTCATTAAATGTAATGCGGGTATTAAAATTTTTGTGAAACTTAGCAACAGATGAATAATATTATAATCAATTTTAATTGTTAATTCTATTTATGTTTTAAAATTATTACAAAATTTTTTTCACTGTCTGAAAACCGATTAAAATTTTATACTGATCATTCGAAAAATAAATTATTGATTAGACAATGAAGTTTTATTCCGTCATGCAAAAACATTAATTAAACTTTTATTTTTGCTACAGAAGTGAATTTTCTTAAAGTAGCAAAATTTGAACAAAAAAATTAGTCTGGCTTTGACTGAAAATAAAGAAGAAAATGTCTTAAAGCAGAAGATACATTTGTTTATGCTTTATAAGTATAAATTAGAGTCAGGTGGGAAAAAATGGGAGTATATTGAAAAATAATTTTATTTGGGGGGGGGGGGGAGAGAAGGGGAATGGAACTCCTTTAATTTTGGCTACAAGTGTTTGCATATAAAAACGAATTAAAATTAGAAAGAAGAAAAAATAAATTCATAAATCGAATTCGAAATTTTTGCAGTTGGAAAAAACATACATTAGAGAAAATGTATTAAATTTACTTAGGTCTAGCTGAGCTACAAAATTTTTAGGGGAACTTTCAAATTAATCCAAGAATATTGAATTTTTTTCATATCTTGTGTTTACTCATTTCCAGAGTGGCTGCAGCCCCATCAGCCATCTTCTGCCTACGCCTCTGTGTGGAACCGAGTAATATTTGCCACATACTGACTGAACTTGAATTTAATAATCCGTGGACAATATTTCTTTGGCTAAATATTTTGGGAAATAATCCTTTTCTGTGATTCTTTTTCTTAAAGTATACTACGAGTACATTAAATTACGTTGTGCCTTTCCTTTCATTCATAGCATTAACATAATTTTTATTAAAAAATTTACAGGCACCTTTGTGCTACCCGCATTTTCCCTCATGGTGATGGAAAATGGGGGTACTTGCCTAACTAAAAATAATACCGTAGAGAAGTATTTTGATAACATTAAAAACTAATGCCATAATTTCAATCGATATAATCCCAATGTATGTAATATACATCAATAGTTTATTGAACATAAATTTAACAGTTCGAGGATCTTAAATTTTTTTTTTTTTCACAATTTTCCCCACCTGGCCCTAAAAATTCAAATTGCATATCTGTATTGATCTATATATCTATCTATCTATATATATACATTTTTGGTCCGAATATAACGTGATATTTTTTGACCGATCATTTCCCGTTAAAAATCTGACTCGCGTTAAATTCGATGCCTAAATATAGGATTTTTCTAATTATCTTGATAAAAAATTTCAGGATCGCGTTATATTTGAGGCCGCATTATGTTCGGGCTAATAAGGAATATTTAATTATTTATCACAGAAATTTTAATTGAAGTTTCGTCCAATTAATCGAATAGAATGACTGATTATGAATATTTATCAGCATTATGACTTAATCGATTTATTGGTCTAAACCAATTTAAAGCCAGTATAAAACAATTCACTATCTGAAAAAAGAAAAAAAAAATCCGCTTAAAAACTGTGGGCAAATTACATTAGAAACTAAAAATTTCTTTTTGATAAAATGAACGGGTATTACATAAGAAAGGTAGTATATTAAGTGACAACCCTTAACTAAAAACAATAACTTTTAGAGGACATTTCCAAATAAATGTCTTAGATTTCAACCTAACTCCCATTTTCGAAATGGAGAAGAAATGTCGATTAAGAAAAAACGTCACAGCTGCGGGGCTTTAAAAAGTAAGAAGAAAGTATTAGCCGGGGTTTAATTTAAAGATTAAAGTGCAAGATTTGTATTACGAAACCAGTGTACTACAAAATACAGTGCTGGAAAAAAAAAGTTGACACTTTAATGAGAGAATAATTCTGTTGATAATTCTATTTTTGAAAAAAAAAAAAAACTATTGCATATTTTCATAGAAATGCGAGTGTGGATAATGATCATGTTATTAGCTCAGAATGCTGGAAGGCTTTTTCGCGCACACAGGGTAGCCAGCGGTAGGGAAGCAAAATCGATGTTTTGAAAACATCGATGTCTTTTTTAAGGTCGATATTTTTTTTAATAATGATTTATCCATCACAATATTGAAATCAATATTTGTTTGACATCGATGTTTTTTACATAGTCGATTGTATACTTTATGCTTTATCAACATGTACGGAATATACTTAACCACTTTTTGTAAACTAGGGATGCGACATCGATGTTTGTAAACTTTACAAAAAGTGGTTAAGTAGATTCTGTATACCCCAGTGGTCAAGAAAAGCTGAGAAACCTGGAAGAGTAAGGAAATTTTATTTTAATAGAACAAGTCTGGGAAACTTGCAGATTTGGCTATAAACCTGGAAAATCTTGAAGAGTGGCGTAGAGAATTGTTTGAGGTCTGATTTATAAATTAATTTTACATTTGCCGTATGTCTGGAAAAAATAAAAATGACTTGACAAGGTGCGCAAAAATTTCGGATACGGAGGTTTTTTTGAAGAAGGCTTAGTTAAAAAATAAAGAAAGAAAGAAAAAGAAAAAGCTTATTCAACCTAAACTGTACAATAAAGCAAAATGTTACCCTTAAGCTTCATTTTATTTATTTATTTTTAACTAGGTCCTCTAAAAAAATTCTGTATCAACCACGGCAGTTTTACACGCCTATATTAAGTCATAGTCAAAGTATTTTTCTAAACTCTGAATATACCAAAAAAACCTCACAGCATTCCGAAACTAACAGCATGATCATTACTCACACCCGCATTTTCTTGAAAACATGCTATAGTTTTTTTTTTTTTTTTAAATATCACAATTTAATTATCAATATCATTTCCGCAATATTGAAACTGAACTTTTTCTTTTCCCGGCTATGTAATACAATAAAATAAAGGAATGACAGAGTGCATTTTTTTGCATATTATGAAAATAAAGATGAAAAAGTATTGTTCAGCAGATGAAGATTTTATTTCTTGTTATATTTCAGTTAGAGAAGTTTTTAAAATCTACATTGAATGAAATAATAATAACAATAGTAAAATAATAATGATAAATTGAATTTTTCGATTGAATTGAATCTTGCTTTGTTCAAATTGAGAAAGTTAGTTAATTATTATTTCATTTAGATCGTGAAAGTTTCATCTTTTGGATAAAGAATTTTTCGATTTCCGGTGATTTCGTAATAGAAGGCATAATATTTTCGAACTATGGATTTCGAAACACACGAAAGAGAAAAAAAAAAGATAAAATACACATGCCATAACAAACTGAAGTTTTGAAAGAAGTAAAAGCAAAAGATGCATGGTTTTAATTAAAAAAAAATAATATTACGGTCATTCTTTACGATTCTTTATAACATCTATCTACATTTATTTTGGTTCTTTTTATTCAGTATTTCTATTTCCATCCTGATAATATAATAGATGTGGAAAAAAATCTGCGATTATGTACTTTAGTAGATTTCTTCAGTTTTATATATGATTTTTTTTTTAGCCTGATGTAATGATTTGTCTGCTACTGCTTAGAATAGCGAGGCTTGAGCTATGGAGATTTTGAATCTTCTGTGTATTACAGAGGAGACAGGCTCAGCGTGAGCCTAGGCTATATCATAGTTCGTAGTTCGAAATCATGAGGGAATTCTCATTTATTCAAATCAGTAGTGAATATATATTAAAAAAACATTCATCATTTTGAGAGAAATAAACATCGAAAGAAAAATAAAATTTAAAGATGCCGTTGGCATTTGACCCCCCCCCCCCTGTTTTTTTGGCTAAGATAATATTTATTGAGCGTTGTTGTAATGTCTGACCCTTTACATGGGATTGATATTTTAGTTTATGCTTTATGTAGCAGTTTATGCTATATATATATATACATATATATATATAATATATAATAGCTTACTTACGTAAAGTGAAATCCCAAGATAATCCATTGATAAAGTGAAAAAAAATATAAAAATAAAAAAGTAGATAGCACATGGTGCCAATTAACGAGCTTATACCGAATAAAGTGTTTAAATATAGCCTTTTAAGGCAATGAAAGAGTGGATAAATTGGATATAAAGCGCCAAATTAGAACTGGTAGGCTTTTAAGCCTAATCACATGTATCCACAAATAGACGGAAAATGGAATGGATAATTGAAATGGTGTGCTCTATCATCAGGCGCCACCGCACACACATTTCAATTTAATCGAAAAAAACAATAATAGCTAGGTTTCTGCAAGTTACCTGACCAAAATTAGGGCCTTTTTGTAACTTGGGGGCGCGACCGTAGCTATTAGAAATAAACAACGAGGAAGTGGACCGACAAGAAGATCAAAGCTTAGTAATGGAGGCAGTATTAGTGCATGTTGCCATCAGAGAAGACTTAATGCCATCAATAGACAAGTAATGCCATGGAGTGGGGGAAAAAATGATGTATTAATAATCTTTGGAAGTATGGAAAGGAAAGGAAAAAATAAAAAAGTAATAATTAAATGAATAAATAAAAAGAATAAAAAAGGTAATATTTAAATGAATAAATAATAAAATAAATATAACACTAGTATAGCTAGCCTATGTTTAACGTAGTACAAGCTGCAGTAGCTAAGAAGTACTTAGTTGAAGTTGTGGAAAAGGAGAATAACTGTAGAAATAATTATAACAGTAATGATATTGATAATAATTATACACGTTTATTAATTGCTATTTATGCTAATATTATTGTAAAATATTTAGGTAGAACAGTACTCTGTATGGCTTCATTAGTTACAGACTCACATAAAAAAGGAAAAAGTACCAGTAATCAACTATTCTTAATTATAGAATTTTTTTTATTTAATAAAATATATAGATATATATTTTATTTTTTAATAATATATATATATATATATATATATATTTTAATATAGAAAGAACCAACAACCAACCCCATCCTCAACAACCAATATTCTGATTAGGACATACAGTTTTTTTGATTACATAACGGATATAAAATGGAAGTTAGAAATTTACTTGGATAATTATATTTTATAGCAGTTTTACATAGGTCAGTTAAGTTACTGGCCTTAAGACTATTGGTACATAGAGACTCTATTCTATATTTATGATTAGAGATAATATTTCTAAACACAGAAGTGTGCATACATGAAGTGAAATGAGTGAAAGTATTAACCTGAAAATTAAAGTCATTTCTTTTATTATATATATTAAAGGATAGACTCTTATCATCATTAATTCTAATTTGTAAGTCTAAAAAATTAATTATTCTATTATCATTAGGATTTTTTATTAGTTCTAGGGCAGAATGGTATGCTATGGGTAGGTGGTCAGTATCACTATAAGTATTGTCAGTAGCTATTGTTATTATGTCATCTATGTACCTATATATTATAATAGAAGGATTATTGATATTTTTTTATAATTATATAAATATAGGTCTGCTAGGTAACTGGAATTAGAACCACCTTGTGGTATTCCTATAACTTGCTTATATAATTTATTATTATTTAGAATGTAGTTATTATAGACTACGAACTTTAAAAGATTTTCGAAATACATAGTATCTATGTAAGAAGGTAGGGTTATATTATTATTACTATGTATAAATAGATTCAATATTATATTGTATAAGTCGTCTAGTGGTATACTATTGAATAAGTCTTTAAAATCATAAGTTGATATATTAATTACATCGTGTAGAGCATTAATCTTATTTTTTAGTTCATAGCTATTACCTATAGATATAGAAGAAGCGTTAGATTTTATGTACAGATCATGCATAGAAGTAAGTATTTTTAGTAATATTTTGCTTGCTACATTATTATAAGTGTTACATCCTATAGTAACAGTTCTGAATTTTAGTGGTGTTTTATGAAACTTTGGTATTAGCACTAAGTAAGGATATTTTAGATTGTCATGCTTGATTTTAAGCAACTTGTGGAAAGGTAAGATCTTTTTGTTAAATGTTATCTCGGAGATTGATGTTAGACTGAAATTAGGATTATTGTTAATGGATGAAGCTAAGACATTGTGATATAACTGCTTAGATATTATAGCATAGTTATTGCTAGACTTATCAACATAAGTTATGATAAAGTTATTCTGTAGCTCTTATTTGATTGCTTAGTTTTATATATATATATATAACAGTTTATGCTATATATATTTCACTAAGCTATATGTAGCTGTTTGTAGTGTTAATGAGGGCAAATCACAAGACGTGAATCGTGCAACATGTGAGAAAACGGAGTTATGTTAACGTAATCGTACAATGTGTTAACGTATGTTGACAAAATTGTACCTAGGAAGTAGGCTCTTTAGTGGATCTTCCACACGAAATTTTCATTTAATTAATTGTTGTATTCGTGAACATAATTATTTATAAGTATGCATCTATAACCATTAAAAACCCCCTTAGATATGTGCCTATCGTAGTGTCCTCTATCAATGAATTTTGAATAATTCATTTAGGCCCAACATAGAAATCTTTATTATTGCGACTTTGGAATGATGGGAGCATGTATGTTAAACCTGAGTTCAAAAGGGCAGGCTTCAAGGAGTTTAAAATCCCTAATCTCTACTCTTTTATTATGTTAACGTTTTGGGAAAATGATGTATATTTTACATCTAAGTTATAAGCAGTTTTTGAGGCTATTACTTTCATATCGTAATCGGAGAATGAATTGCATCAGAAAATTTCAAGGAGTCTTACAGTATTAGTTTGATCATTGTATGCGTTGTAATATATGATGTGTTTGTGTCATGCACAGCCTTGCTGGAAAAATATAAGACCAAAGAAGAACGCAAAAGCCATTATTTGATATCAGAAGTACAGCGAACAGCACATTTGCTGCAATGAATTCAAATGATTTCGCGCGCATCGTGTCCTCATCGTATTTTTACTAAAATCCTTAGATGTTTGAAAGAAAATTAAACTTATACTTCACTTCCACGTAAAATATCGCAAGTGGTGGAGCTTTGGAAGTTTTGCTGCTAATTTGAGACTTAATGCGCATAATTAAGTACTAATCTAAATGTAAACATCAGTTTCCATCATGAATTCGCTGGATAGATGTTAAAATTTTAGTCGTCAAATCATTCGATTGCCAAAATTAGTTGATTAATCTGAATACTGGGCGGTACTAATTTCAGGTAGAATTTACAAACGCAATCGGTGTTGTACAATACCGAAATCTTGCAAGGAATTTAAAAGATGTTTTCAATAATAAATCTTCTGTACATCATTTGTTTTTTCTTTCGATAGGCTTAGGTAGCATATATTATAGAGCGAAACCTGCCTTAAACGGATTCTCTAAAAAGCGGAAATTCGCTGTACTCCAGTTACCGGTAATACCAGTTCCTTACTGAGCATGGGCGCCGGCAACATAGGGCAAAGGGGGGCAATTCCCCCCCCCCCTGGATTTTTGTATGCAGTGTTTTTCCTTGCTTTTTTGCTCTTTCCAACATGGTAACCATACGTTAAAGTAGTCTTTGCTCCCCCCCCCCCCTGGGAAATATTCTTCCGGCGTCCATGCTACTGAGTATCCCTTTTTCATTGGAAAAAGATTTTATTCAACGGAAATTTGCAAATCTTTCGGTCCCTTGAGACTCTGCATAATAAGGAGAGATAGAGAGGAAAAAAAAACACAGTTGGAAGTTTTGTGTATTTGTTTTCGAGATACTTAGATAAAGATGAATGCCATTCCAATTACGCATTTTTTGGGTTCTCAATATCCCAAAAATGCTGCATATCTATCAAAACAATGAGTCCGACAATATGCGAAAATCAAAATCATGCATCACACTATACAGAAGCAAGAAAGAAAATGAATATCATTCCCCACAAAACCTATTCGCAAAAGCTTCGAACAACTTTTTCTTCTCCACCTCAGGAGAATTCATATCATCCCAAATTATCATAATAACTGGCATAAGCATACTAATGTTTCCCCGCACGACTAGCCTACCTTGATACTTTTCTGAAACAGTTTACAGACTTACCTGCTTCCAATCAGGTAAGCAGGTCAGGAGATGGCGTGTGTTCGATATCGTACGAACGTGAGGGGAAAACTATCAAGTTATGACTGCGCCCGGTAAGAGATTAGTTCCATGCCATTCGTGGAAAGACAATTTTATAAAATTACACGAAGCGATGAAGGCTTTATTCATACAACAGTGCAGTTGATTCCAGATATAAGAAAAACGAATTTTAATCTTCACATTAAATTCATCTTCGTGATGGTGAATCTTTAATTTTAGCTAATATTAAGAATCTGAACGAAAACTTCTTGCCGGTTATGTTGCCGTGAAATTTAGTATTTATTTTAGTAAAAAAAAGTCCAATACACTAAAATTTAGTGTGAGTAATTTATATATTTATTTATTTATTGGTGTGTGTGTGTGTGTTTCTATCTTAAATTTAAGAGAAAAAAAATTATGTCACATACAAAACGAAAGTAGCTTAACGATTTTTTTAAACATAGTTCATTTGTATTTTCAGTTCAGTTAGAAATATCTCTTGCAAATAGGATATTGTTACAAATTTCTGGGTTTTTCTGCTCTTAAACGGTTAAAAATAGTTTAAAATTTACATTTACGCGTCAAGTAATTAAATTTTGTAGTTTGTTGCTTCAAAATCGGTCAACTAGAACGAGAGATATGGAGTTTTGGGTTTCCCCACTGGATAACGTCGAATTTTCTAGAAATCTCGAGAAATATTGGTGCAAGGGCTTAGTTGATCTTACTTTTAAGGTCTTATTTTTGGCGCCAAATTTGGTGATATTTTACCAAAAAGCTGCCAAGCTTGGCGACATTATGGACGATTTTACCAATGGGGCCTGTAATGTAGGTTTCCCCTCATTAGATTTACGCAATAGCCTTGTATTTCTCATTAATATTTCTATGACGTAATCAAAATGCGATTGTTCGGGTCTCTTTAGAGGTCCTGAATTTTTCTCGAATGTACGTCGAAAAGTATACAAGGGAGAGAGAACAGGGAATTCGAGTCAGTTTTGCTGTAGACTGCCCGCGAAACAGGCATCTGTTCTGTGAGAGCATAAAGGCTCTGTATTGGCGCTAATAGAAGCAATATTTTGCTTGTTTCGAGAAGCTTGTTTTTGAATGTTGTGTGTGAATTCTTCATTGAGGAACTGTTTATGATTTTCTTAGAGTATTTCCAGTAGTTTTAACTTGTGGAAGTGTTTTAATTCCTGTGTGAAATACAACATCTGTGAAAGCTTCTGCACTGAGCGGTCTGTTATAAGCAAGTTACTGGTCGTTAGTGGCTGTGAATTTTGTACAGCTGATTGTTTGCCGAAGTTCTAGGAGCAATAAAATTTGTGTTCCATTCTGACAAGTGGACTTTTTACTAGAACTTTCTACATGCACTGGACTTTAGAACGACGAACCCAGGAATCAAGCACAGTGTTTCTATAACAATATAATTTATTCACGAAAAAAAAAAGAAAGAAAAGGAAAAAAAAAAAGAAAGAAAGACATGCAGTCGCCCATCACAATATCGCACTTCGTATTTCGTGCCTTCCTTACATAGCTGTGATTGACCAACTTAAAAAACGGAAGGAAATTCTACATTCTTTGCGTAAGTTTTTATTATTATATATTTAATTTATGTTTACCGGTTTTGATAATTTAAACTGAACTGAATTATATTCAGCTATGTTTACTGTGAGTCCTAAATATAGTTTTCTATCCCGTGGAACAAACCATTAAAAAAAAAAAAAAAAAAAAAAAAAAAAAAAGAAAAAAAAAAAAATTCATACGATTGTCAACGACGACAACGCACCTACTGAGATACTGTCCAAATGAAGACTATGCTATTGAAGGCGCATCTACATAGTCAGATACACTCTCTTCCAACAGTTAAGCACGATGAGGAAAATATTAATTTCAGTAAGCCAATCGGAATTAAAGAAACTAAAATTTGCTGCAAAGGTAGAAAGAAGTATGCTAATATGTTAGGTAAAAGCCAATCAGGGTTTCGTGTCGAGAAATATGCAACACAAGCAGTCGTAAGAGGAATTGTGGAAGGTTACAGGAGTTGCATGTAAGTGCTGATGAAAGGTGTTTAGAACATTCGTACGATTTGTTTTCAAGCTAATTATGTTTCTATGGCTTCCAGAAGATTAATTTAAAAATCTGAGTGCTGTCGGGCTGTCGAACGCATTGAAGCAGGAGAGTCTATCACAAATGTTGCTCTTTTCTTCGGCGTTCATCATTCCGTCATTTCACGACTCTGGAAACAACTCCAAACTTCTGGAAACAATTCCAACCTTCAAACAATTATCCGAAGACGGTCGTCCAAGCGTTACGAGCCCGCGGAAGATCGACATATCGCTGTTGTAGTTAAACGGAATCGAAGATTGACCTCCATACGTGTGGCATCTATGGTTGCAGCGGCCATTGGTAAGACGATATCTGCCACTACTGTTCGTCGAAGGCAACACATGAAGGGTCTGTATGCCCGGGTACCACCAATTTGTGTTCATTTATGCGTCCAATCCAGAGGGGTACGATTAAATTGGTACCACCAGCATGTGAATTGGACTTCCTTTGGAAGTTTCCTTTTAAATATTGGGCTGCTGAGGTGTACTGGAATTCCAAGCGACGTTACATGAAATTACCAGTAACTTTACTGAACAACTCAGGAAAGCTCCACTGACATAAATTGTTCAGTAAAATTTCTGGTATTTTCGTGTAATGTTTCTTGGAATTCTAAGGCAGCTCAACTGCCTATTGTTTCCAAGGAACGTTCCGGGATTGTTTTATTTATTTATTTTTATTTGTGTGTGTCTCATTTTTAGGTTAAATGAAAGTTCTTTAAATGAATCGTGAGAGCAACATATTCATAGAAAAACGAGTTGAAGTAAACAGTAAAGTTTTCCGATGAAAATGTTTACTCTCTGGGTGGTATTGTGAATCTAACTTTTCCCATTATTTCCAAGGAACGTTCCTGTATTTTTTTATGTGCAACGATGTACACATGTTTATGAAAACAGATAATAAAGTCTGAAAGATGTATACAATTTTATATTTACTTAATTTCTAAAATAGTTAAAATTTTTTAATAGTTCAAATGCTTTAATTTTAGAATAAAAGTATTGTCTAAACACTGCATTAATTTTGCATATAGAGGAGGAGATGTTTTCAGCGAAGGCAAGCTAAAGTTAATAAATTGAAGCTTTTCAGTGAAATCAAATATGAATTAATTTAAAGATCGAACTAATTTTGAAAATTATAACACGGGATATGCTACAGTGAAACGCATTTTTAAAGCTTTCATATTAATTTACTTAGAATTTTTCAAGTTAGAAACTAACTGCTTTTCCTTACTAGCATAAGTAATACCATATGGATGCAAGATGCTTCAACATTTTTGTTCTTCATTAATTTATTATTAGAAAAGTTTCCAAAATAGCCCCTATATCAAGTAGACAACTTTAAAAACTCAATCCTCCAATATTAGCACAATACTTCAACATTTAACAATACTGGATGAGTTTTTCAAAAAATGTCACCACCTAAATATTGCCATAATATGGAACTCTATATTCTTCCATTTGTTAGGTAAAATTAAGTCCATATTATTTTTGCTGCTGGAAAGCTATTTAAAATCAATGTAAGATAAAAAAATGTAGCTTTTTAAATCTTCATTCAAATACGAACTAAAAGTATAAAATAATTTTTGAGAAAATTTTCAGTTTCGAAAACTTTTTGCAGCAGACAAATCCATCCTCGCTAATTAATCATCGGCTCAGGTACTTAGAAAACTCATTAAATATTACTTTTTATTTAAACGTAAAATGATAAATAATTTTTAAAGCTTGAGGCCGTAATATATCTTTTGACCTCATATAGAAGTAAGTATATCATATAATTCATAGTTCAGAACACGACTTTTGAAATGAAATATTTAATAAAAAAAAGCACCGAAAAATTAAAAATAGCTGTAGTTAGTGTCATCGGCGTTGCATGCAAAGTTTCAGCTCGATCAGACCACAGGAAACAGATTAAAATTCGAATGCATATTTTGAACTGGAACGACATACACATACCAAACTAATAAAATGTTTGAAATCACAGACTGTATTGCAATTATAACGGATTTTAAAACTTTTTACGGACGCCATTTTTTTACTGTAAAAAACTCCTACAAAGAGAGATCAAAGGAAAAAGAAATGAGTTTTCAAACGTATTCAGCCAAGATTTCATGAACTGAATGCATGAAAAATTTACAAGTGCACAGCGAGATAAGACTGTCGTTTAGAAATTCATTTAAACTCTCTAATCCATATAGTAAGAGTGGTGAAAATAAGATTACTGCTTCCAAATATTATCCTACTTGATGAGAACATTTCATCCTATTTAAGATCCCGAGAGCTTTAAAACTGACTCTTAGATATTTCTAAACGCATTTTCAGTTTCTCTTAGTTATAATCCTCTCCTCAACAATTTCATGAGATTACAGGTAAGAGATTATCAAACTTCCACCAGCAGAAATTATTGTTAAACAGGAACAAAACTGATTCACTACGATGTTAAAACTAACTAAGCAAAGTGGCGGCAAATGGTCTAGATCTCCCTCTTGCTCTCTCTCTCTTTTTTAAAGGACTATCCAAGAAAATTATTGTATAACTAGAAGAGGAAGCCCGTTGTGGAGACAATCACAACGGGCGCTAGAAAAAAAAAAAAAAAAAAACATTTGACAAAAATATGTCTACGCTCAATATATTTAATCTTCGTTCAATTAAAATCAATAACTTCATATTCAATTTTTATTATAGAACTGAAATCGAATTTCAGGCTCTTCTGGAAACATGTGGAAACTTTCTGCACTCGAATGATTTTATTCTGTGGGAACAGCCCCTCTTATATCAGTGCGTCATGCAGAGGAAATAATTTCATTTGGGAAAAAAAAATAAACTGGCTAATCTGGAAAAAATATTGTAAACGATTTGGAATCGCAATTTTCCCTTCAAAGTCTGATAACCGTGACTTCAATATGGCGTTAATGTCAATTGCGACAGCTAATTTTGTCACGCAAATGATTAGCTTTTTCCTACTCTCAAAAATAAAATGTTAATCATTTGTGTGAACCAGAAAATAACGAAAAATCGCTTAAAAATTAGGGAATGGGTGAATTTTCAGATTTTTGAAGTAGCACAGATTGTTTTCTATATTTTAAACATAATTATAAAAAATTTCAAACGGATCGTACAAACGGGGCAAATTTTATTACATTTTTGTGCTTAACTTTTTAATCTTTTTTAGAGTAATGGTGGAAAAAGTTTTATCTTCGATTGGTTGAACCAAAATTGTTACAGAGTCAGTGAGTCAGGCGTATTAAGTCGCCAATAATATATTATATTGCTTTTTTTGTTGAATCAAATTTTAAAAAAATTAACTCATTTGAAACTGATGAGTGAAATTTATGAACTTTCTGCATTTTTCCGCTATTTCTCAAATGTTTCTTGCCCTCAAACAACCTCAAAAATATACAGTTATCAACTAAAAAAATTGTAAAACTGAACTCTCAGTTAATAACTTTTAATTTTAGAACAACATTGGAAAGTGTTAGCAGCACGTTTTAAGTCTCGTAACGTAAAAAAACCGAAATCTTTTTCAAATAGTTAATGAACACTGAAACAACTATATAGAATAAAGTATTAATTACTTTCCCTTTTATTTTATTCTAGTTAAAAGTGATAGATAAGATAGTTAAAGAATGACTCTATGAGAGCTTCAAAAGTCACATGAAAGAGTAAAAAAGCCGAAGGAGCTTTAAAATAAATTAAAGGATGAAGTACTACAATAGATCCCTTATTTCAAAAGAAATTACTCAAATTGTTTATAGAAGTTACGTAACATTAAAAGCTGCGTCTCAGGTTGACTGGAGCAATCGAAACTCTCACTTTTTAAAGAAAGAAGATTCGATGAAAAGTTCATTTTTCAAAACTCTTTAATCTCTATTATTAAAAGAAAAAGAACATAAAGAAACAAATGTTAACTTTTGAGGGAAATGAAAACATTCCCAACAAAATCCTTTTATTTTAGAAAATAAAAAGTAAGATTTTCGTTTTTGATACACAATTATTATATAAAACCTCACTTAAAATGTTATAACCAGATATTTCTGTAATTTTTATTTCCTTTTTAGCAGTATATTTATCGACAAAATTATGACTTCGGTTTGTTAGCAGACCAACCGAGGCATTTGCGCAGGGCCACTTATTTCAGGATTCCCCCCACCCCCACCCCACCCCCTTTTTTCAGTTTAAAAAATTGTGTATTAAGAAATTTTGTATTCTTAAAATAATTTTTTTTGTTCAGTTAAATAAATAAATAATTTTTTAACTTTATTAAAACTATTTTAATTTTAAAAGGCTAAAAGGTCAAACTTTGAATTCTCATGCAGTCATATACACACATATTATCAAAAAATCTTTTCATTTGTCCATTTTAATTAATTTGTTAAGATATAGTTATTTGTGCAGGGATTTTTGCCGGTTACGAAAATACTTATTTATCTGTACAAAAGTCTCTCCTTTAATTGCTATGTATGTATATTTAGTATTAAAAAATATGTAGTTTATGGTTATTTGTACAGTTTACATGTCCCTAAAATAATTTAAATGCCTAACATTGCTTTCATGAAATTGGTCATATTGGTTGAAAAATCATTATCTGGCAAGGTCCAAAATTTTTTATTTGCCCTGGACCCAACACGTGGATGATCGGTCCTGTTTGTCAGTCTGTCTGTCCGTACGATTCTTTTCGAAAATATTAATCGATTGTCGTGAAATACATACAAGTTTTTGATATGTAATATCTAATGTTCTTCATTGAAAATGTTGCATACATCTTTTTCAAGCGTACACAAAATAATTCCAATAAATTATATATTGTGATTCACATGCAGATACTGTTTAAAGGAGTGTTTCTCAACCTTTATACTCTGCCGACCGGCAAAAATAGGAACGATATTCCATGGACTACTGTCACCCAAAAGTAATAAATATTGTGAAGGTCAGTATTTTAATTATCAAATCAAGTATGAAAGAAATATAATTTTCAGCTAGAACGACATTTGCTGCTGATTATTTTTAATAAATTTGATATACGTGGAACAGCAGTAAAGTCTCGCGGGCCGGCACCTGTCCGGTTGGGACACACTGAGTTAAAGCACATTTAGTTCTTTAAATTTATTGTACAGCAAATTTATTCTGTTTAAAATGTAGTTTACATGTATTATTAAAAATTATGCTAGCATGTTCTCCATTAAAAATAGTGGATATAGCCGGACACTCAACAGAATTCCGATACGTACTATGCTGTAAGAGGAGTAATTGAAAGAAATACTTAAGCGACAGCAAATTATATGTTTTAACTTGCTTACCTCAAAGATATTTACATTTTGTTCTTTGAAAATAAAAGCACCACATTTTTGCTCTTTGAAAATTAAAGCACCGTGTTTTGTTCTTTGAATGCCCTACTAGGGTCTCACCATGGCTATTCTATTCGTTTTTGTACCTTTGAGCAAACAAGTTTATTAATCGCTATGCGGTGGATCTGTACAAGTAAGACTAATGTGTTGGACAGCTGCTAATTGATATGTTTAACATGATTTAGCTTCATTGTTTTTAAAAGTATTTATATTTCATGACTGAAACGGATAGTTTTAAAAATAATTGAATAAGGTTGTAATAAATGTTTAAGTATATTAGACTATAATGATCAAAACAGACGAGTAACACACGTTAATATAGATACATAGTTAATAAGTCTTAGTATAATATGCTTTACGTTATATCTAGTCGCATATGCTAATAAATTTTTAAATTATTCGATCAGCTTTTGCTCGTTAAAAAAAAAAAAAAAAAAAAAAATTAATCGATAGGTGAATATCTTTTCTATGTCCGTAACTTAAGATATCATCTCACTCCATAAAGCATGTCACAGCGAAGTTCCCAAACATTCGATCAGTATAAATAAAATATAGGAAATTTATCAAAATACTACTTTGATTGTTTCAGCACATATTAATTAACTATTGATTAATCAATAAACAGATAATGGTAATGCAGACTAAAGTTCCATAAGAAGATTAAAACGCATATTATTGAGAAAAAAACTTGGATTCTTTTCTCACTGCGGGTTAAATAGACATTTAAAAAATCTCTAAATAAAATAACATTCAAATTAATTCTGAAATAGTAAACTTTATGGTAATAAATACAATCATCTCTCAATAATTCACAAATGAACTAAATATGTTACACATGCTAAATGCAGACAAATAATCGTAAATTTCAGTTTTTCAATAAAAATTACTCAAAATAACTTCTCTCAACAAGTCTCAGTTGCATTTAGCTAAAATTTAACTAAATATAACAGTTCCTTATAAAATCATTTGCATTTCTGTTAATAATTAGACAATAATTCATATTGGCATTACGAACGACAGAGTAAGGGTGTATATACATACATACATACACACACACATATATATATATATACATACATACATACATATTTATTCATTAAAACAAGCCATTAGTTAATGACAGAATCAAATATGGTTTGTAAACCAAAAATAAGTAGTATTAATCTACTAAATTGAATTTACAACTACATAAAAGTTACTATTTTTAGTTAATTATGTAACCACACTTTTTTAAGGTCGGAAAGTGCATTAATAATTAAGCTTTTCCATTTTATCGTAATTTTTAGAGCCACGACTGTTACTTCTGGATGCTTACATTAAAAAAATAATATTACGAAAATATTTTTTTTTTTTATGATCATAAAAGATTCGGATGTAAACAAGGAAATGACCTACATAAATATAATTAGCAAAATTCTTGGTTTCAAGCATTGATGACGTTGCACTATTTAGAACTTCAGGGAAAGAAATTCATGTCATAAAAAATATACATGCCACGCAATATTAAACGTTTAAACAAATATTAACAGCAGAAGCAACAAACTTACTTCGTAGCTACATGTCAGAGGCATCGCTTTCCTCGCTCGCTACGCTATAATCTGTGGAACTACAGTACTAACTAAGTGAGAAAACAAGCAGCCCTAACTATAAATAGAAAAAAAAAGAATACTTGTAAATCAAAGTTTCTTCTCTCCGATAACGGTATCTGAACTTGCAATGGACACGCTAGGTGATGCCAACGGGCGGTAAAAATAGAAAAAAAGGAATAAACAAAAATATCCTCTTATTCAGTGAAGCAGAAACGGGATATTCTAGGGTAAGAAATACCCGAAATCGGCCAAATAAAGACTTTTTCCTTCGTTTCGCTTTTCGGTTAGAACACTGTAAATGTCAGGTATACGGCTATTTTACAGTAATAATACAATTCAACCGCCGACAATGGAAATAGCTGTTATATGATCGACGCATATGGAATAGAAATGTGAATATTTTACTTACAGTATCATTTTAAGGAATTAATATCATAATAAAGAATATTTAAGCAAGAATTTACAAGTGAAAATAAATAAATAAATAAAATGCTGTCGTTTAGTATAAGGCAGGTTTTAAATTGCTAATACGATTAAAAATGCAAAAACAAATTATGGATATTTTTCCTTCTCCCAAAAATTACCAATATCAGTGACAAAAGAATATTTACTAGGTTTTAGTCACAAAATAAAATTATAAATTTTGAAGAATAACAATGAAAAAATTATAATTTAAGTCTACATAAATAATGCTTCAAATTGCAATTTTTTGTGATAAATTATTTTTATTCACTAACTATTTAATATGTCTTTAACTATTGCTATTTAATACAAGTATTAAAAATTCACTAGTTACTCAATTTAAAGTAAACATGAAGATTAAAAATTTATTAATTAATAATATAAAATGATTATCGATCTATATGGCATGAATTGCTGTGCTCTTATTTAATGTAACAAGCAAAAATGAACCTATTAAAAAAGTTTTGTTTGTTTATGATTAAATCCACTTAAAGTATAATTTATGATACACCTAACAAAACTGTTTACCTGTCTATATATAATCAAAGGTAATATTTAAACTCAGACATATAGTTATATTTATTATAATTTATTTTATCTTCAAACGGCAAGCAATTTCTAATTGTTTAAATTCACTCGAACTTTTAAATTCGATTTTCTTAGCCAGAATAACCATACAATTTTAATTTTTAACCTATAGAATTAATTCATTAATTTATTGAAAGAGAAAATTAATATAAGAAATTGAAATGAAAAATGAAATGATAACTTCATTTTTATGTTTATTTGTGCAGTTAAAAAAAAAAATCAGACAAAAAACTTAAAAAAAAAGTTTGATTGTAGTTTTGTAATCTGGAGAGGAAACAAATAAATAGTAACAAAAGAATAATTACAAAGCACTAAAACTTTCAAAACAAAAATACGGTTAACCAGAAATTGAAATTTTATTTCAAAGAAGAGAAATTGAAAATCAAACTATCTTAAAAATTTATTGAAACATGAAATCTACATTTAAAATTTTTTCAGCACTATCAAATTTATCTCTATTATGTTCAAATGATACTGACATTTGGACACTAAAATACAATAACTTTTCTTTAACACATTTTAACACTGTCAAATTTATTTCCTATTTTTCAAAAATTATTATCAAACCTTATTTTAAAAACTTTTCAAACGAATTGGATAAAAAAACAAAATAAAACATGGATACATCTAAATTAATTCATGAAAATACAACAAACTTGCAGACAGCTGATAGAATCAAAATATGCAACTACAGAGAGAAACTGCATTCAAAATACAAATTAAGACAATATTCCTTGAAGTGGAACGCACAGAAAAAGTATGCGCACTCCCCTCTCGCCTAGTTAAGATTCCTCAAAGGATGGGAAATCTGCATTACAAACAGATGCTGAAGCTGTCATCATAAAGACTGTGTTTGCAGAACCTGTGGTGCGTTTTTATACTTATGTTAACTCATAAAACAGAAAATAAAACATGTAAAGATGATTCAATCTAATGAAATGATGGCATGTCTTCCTTTTATATGATTCAGTGAAAGAAATTGGATTAAAATAATTGCAAAGATTGTTCAGTGTACTGTAACAAGGAAAAGTTTGAGGAAGTTGAGTCACAAGCTGAAGTGTTATGTCTTGTCTAAAGTAGCAGTGGTGAATTAAAAGTTAAGGATATACATCACAATAGTAATAAAATGGCCTAATTTAATCCGACATCATACAGCACTTTCTTTGATAGTGTTTTTTTCTATCTCCGTTGGTTGTTTATTCATATTACACTGATACGGAATTTTGTAGAGTAAAAGTAAGTGAGACAGGGACTATGGAGATAGACTACCTCTATGTTTTCTGGCTACGTACTTGTATGGCGGCAATAAAATTTTATTTGCATTACTAGAAATTATAAAAATACGTTTCATCCTTCTCAGTTTAAATAAATAACTGATTCATTTTCTATTTATAATACTATAGTTATCATAGTAACAGAAATTATTGTTGTTACTAGTCAAATTCAACATTTAAAGAAAAATTGAATTTTTAGAATTCTCAGACTCTATGAGAAAAATGCATAAATATAAAACATATAGAACATTAACTTACTAGTGCTTTAAAAGTACTCGGATTTTTAATTTTATTCTATCTATGTTGCATTTTATTTCCTTCGGGTATGTGACAACAAACCTTTTAAAGAGCTGCGCATGCGCTCTACATGTTTTCCCATAGCAAAAGCAACGAAATCCGGGACGTTTGAAATCTTTAGCATTGTAAATGATTTATATTCTTCCTAATCCATGATCGCAGGAATATTATTACTTGTATGGAAAAGATATTGAACAAATCAGTAATAAATACACAAAAACATGAGTAATGAAAATGCACCAGGTAAAGTGTGCCAAAGTAAACTAGCACAAGAAAGGAGCGAGGGAAGAAAAAGCAAATTAATACAAAAAATAAAGAATTCATATTCAATATCTCGTAAAAAAATAAAGAATTCAGATTCAATATCTCGTAAAAAAATAAAGGAATGTCAGAAGAAAAGACGGCATGTTTAAAAGTTTAAAAAAAAAATCAAAATTTCTATATTCTTGTACATGATCTTGTTAAGTGTTTGCGCATTTTACTTCTTCCCGGAAGAAAAAAAATCTACAGAAAAAATTAAATCATATAAAAGTCGACCTATAACTGAAATTGTATATGATATCTGCGAAACGTTTTTGCATTACAATGAACAGTTACATCCTGCGTAATGAAAACAAAGTCAAATCAACTATTAGGGGAACAGTTAGCAATAACTATGAAGAGTAGTGCAGACGTCCTTCGATTGCACTTATTTTACCTGAACCTACTGGACTAGATAGTCTAGTGGACAAAGTCCTAACCCATTAGTGCAGACTACAGACAATTTTACGATTGTACTTATTTTACTAGAGCCTACTAGACTGGGAATAATCTAGTGGTCAAAGTCTCTAATCCATTGAACCGCTGCTGATAAATATTTGACAACTATGCTCTTCTTTATATAGACTAACTATTATCAATAAACAAATGTCTACTGTAAGTCACTTCTTTTTATCGTTACATTTTAATTTTAGAGCTAATGAAATGCATAACCAGCTTCAGGATGTTTTCGAGAAAACTATAG
Source organism: Cheiracanthium punctorium (assembly GCA_038373885.1). Classification (NCBI taxonomy): domain Eukaryota; kingdom Metazoa; phylum Arthropoda; class Arachnida; order Araneae; family Cheiracanthiidae; genus Cheiracanthium; species Cheiracanthium punctorium. The sequence continues at coordinate 199,294 of JAWZYV010004478.1, forward strand.
TACTTCTAGAAATCTTTATTTCGCATTTTTCTCTATGAAAATTACGACTTGCATAGAAGGGTTAAGAGTTTCTTATATGGCAAATTAGCCCCTTATTTCGTATACCAAAGGTTGGATATAATATAATCAGGGCCCGACTTAGATAGGATAGCTTACGTTTTCACGTCTTCGGTGCAAAACTCCTTACCTAAATTTTGACATATTGCGCCTTTCAAAATTTCTGCTCTAGACAGAAGCTCAATCATGTGGAACTATAGCCCTATCGTATTACCTACAGTTAGGACTAATGACTTCGATATTTAAGTTTACCGGATTGCAGAGTCACAGACAGCGGCTGGATATTGCAAACTGAGCATGTTATCGATGTTAATGGCAGTGAAATGTAAGATGATAATACTAATTATACACTTAACAATAAATTTTTCATTAACATGGTTGGAAAAAATGGTAATCAAATGCATGCTTAATATAATATTTTTGTTTCTTAATTTCAGTAATAAAAATATCTACCAGCGCGCTTTATTTCAACGTCATTTTCAGAGAATTAAGTTTTTCCGTTCGAGTGTTTTAAGTGCTTTAGCTCACTTTTCGAATTGAAAATCGAATTCCAAGAAGAAAAACTAATAACTTCAATACTCCTCCCCCCCTCCCTCTTCGATTTTTTACGTCTGCAAAATTTTATTGATTTATGTGTTTTTATTCCAGTTCAATTCGAAAGAAAAATAACGCTCATTGAGTAAACACCTCAGAGGTTTTTTATTGCAAAGAACTTGATGTTATATATTTTAATTTTAACAACTCTGTTACTCTGTTCTGTAACCAGTAAAAACAAAATTAGATCGAGAGCTTCAAAATTATATAACGCGATTCATTCTATTATTAATTAGAAATATATCTAATGCAGTAGACTTAAAAAAGGCAAACATGAAATTAAAAAAAGTACATATAAGGGATATTAGATCAAACTCAATCAAATAAGATTTAATTGGCTCTAACTTTTAAATTGGTTAGTTCCTAAAATAATACTCCTTTGATAACAGCAATTATACAGTTCAGAATTTATGGGAACCCTTCAAATCTTTTTAGAATGCCCAAGATTTGAGAAAATATTGCTATGTTAGGTGCACATTATAACGAAGACAGAATTTTGATTTGGTCGGTATAATACTAAAACACGAAACTTAAAACTCGTTATAATAATAATAATAATAATAATTATTATTATAATTATACCCCCCCCCTCCCCCACACACAAAAAAAACCCTTTATACCGAATTACTCGTACTTTGAAATCGAATGTCGTGAAGTTTCATAACGAAATCGCCACTGTTTTAATGTGGACATTGTGTTAACATTTTGACAACACCCAATAAATTTTTTTTAGAAAGTTAAACGACTGAAGAATATGAATTATCAGGAAGAAGTTTTAGAAAATGAGAATGAGTGATCTATCTAATTTTTTCTCATACTTCTTTCAGGAGAGAGGGAAGATATCCTTTGTGGATTCTCTTTCCTTATTTTGGAGGAAAAAAAATAATGTGATCAAAGATTTTGTCAGAAGTCAAAATATTATAAACAAATTTATGATTAATGATGTTTGGGGAAAGAAAAAGAACAAGCAATCATAAATTAATAATTTCCCACCAAATTATAAATATGCATTTTGCAATTTTATAAATGTGTGTTACTAACGAAGAAATGCAAGAAATAACTCTTTATTTTTTCCATTTATTAATTAAAAACTTAATTCAAGTTACAATAAATTTAATAATTCATGTGTAGTTAATATATTATGTTAAATACCATAATTTTATTAACTAACATAAGTTTTATTTTATTTGTTTTAAACATTAACTTTTTTCATGACTCTTGAATTTCGCTTTTTAAACGAAATTCAAGAGTCATGAAAAAAGTTTACTAGAAGACTAAGTACAATACACAAGGTGATTTGTTTAAACGTATAGAAACGTCCATGTGTTTGTGGATTTAGTTCGATTGACTGAATTAGGGTCCTAGGCCTATAAGGGGAATGCCCTGTGTGTGGGACTTTGTAAGGGATCCTAGCCTGTATTTACGAGAAACGTTTAAGAGGTCTCAAAGAAGAATCAGATTTACATATATAGAGTCTTGGGATCGCATTATGGTTATGCAGTATTTGACAATCACTTTGAAAAAGCATTGAAAAGTTTGCGGAATTTCTTAACTTAATTTAATGAACAATGGGCTTATTCATCAATTACTGCTTTATCAAACAAAAACAAATTTATAAAATGTAAAATTTTGCCAAAAGTTTTTGTGTGTGTGAAAGATCAGTTTTTTTAACCAAAGTCAGAATGTTGACTATTACTGCAATGCATCGTGATTATTATCATCGTAATTATTAATTGGTGCTTGAAGACAACGTCTGCGACCCCACACTGCCAGGCAATTATCATTCCCCTTTGCGTGACTTACTCCTGCCAAAAGTTTGTTTACGCATAAAGACCGTATGTATATATTTTACCTTTTTACATATTAAAAAACTGGCTTTAACATTTGACCAGTGTCATTCATAAAGTACTTAATTTTTTTCAGATATAGATTTTAATAATTAATGTAAAAGTTAAGTTTTTCTAACAAAAATTTAGAAAGAAAGAGTTCCTCATGTATGATCCTTCTGGATCCTTCAAAATATTTATTTATTTATTTTTTTAAAGGAACTTTTAGGCATGGAACATAACCATCATGAAGTTTTCTTTAAGGAATCGGCCATTTAATTCCGATCCGATGCACATTTTAACCTATAGTTAGAAATCACTGCATATTTTTCTACGAGTCATCCATCTTAATAGATCACGTAGTAGATTGAGACAGAGAAATTTCAAGAGAAAAACCAATATTTACGAGAGTTCTTTTTCTTTTTTTTCTAACCTATATTTGAGTGCGTTGTGGGTAAAGCTTACTTTTTTTTTATGGAGTTTCGAATTTCAGACATCAGTGAAAATTTCTGAATAGAGAGAGAAACCAAAACAGAACATTTTTTAAAACCGTGATAGTTGTACTTTACACAGCAAAGAACTAACCGCCCTCTACATTTCTGACCACTTTTTGATTAAATTTCGATCTTTTGCACTACAGTAGATTCTTGACTTACGTGAGGGATACGACTTTTTTGAATACAAACGACTTTTTGAAACACACGCAATTATTTTAGACACCTATAAACACTCCTAGACAGTTTTAAACCATTCCCTAACTATATATTACTATTTTCTGTATAATGAATAAATGAATGTTGATGCTTCTTACTGCGGGCGTTAAATGTCGTTTTGCGGGCGAGGAGTTCGTTTTAGAGCAGGAGTTTCGATCTTGCACATGTTCGAGAGCCGCAATCGAATATACCTGTCTAGTGGCGGGCCGCAACCGAATCAGCTTCTTCCTCAAGATATTTCAAGGGTTCCGGAGATTTAAGCCATTGATCTGAATTGGCTAACTTCAAGTTATAATATAGAAAAATAAGTATTAAATTACGATTGAAAGAAAAAGTGGGTAATTTTAAACGCTACCATCTATGAAGGGACGGACGCATTAAGGGGTTAGGGGTAGTCAGAATTTTCAAAAAAATGATTTTTTTTTTTTTTGCATTTTCTTAAAATATAGTATCTTAAAAATATTCTCTGAAAGTTTGAAGTGAATCCGACAAATATCTTTCGAGTTATTTAGCGAAGAATAAAAGGCTCTCGAGCGGTCCGAGAACAATTAGCTAGCGGCATAATTCTCCCTTACCTCCTGAAGTTTTAAAAGCAATCAAGCCTATTTATGAAGATCTTAGTAGTGAAAATTTACTTTCAAGGTGTGTAGGTGAATTTAATCAAAATAATAATGAGAGCTTCAACCAACTAGTGTGGAAAATATGCCCAAAAACTATCAATACTAGTTTTACCATTGTTCAAATTGCTGCATACGTAGCTATGAGTATATTTAATGAAGGGACAAAGTCATTATTAGTAATAATGAACACACTGGGACTTAGTTGTGGGCCTATTTCGCATCGGTATACTGAAAAAACCGATAGTGCACGTGTAAAAGTAGCTAATCAGCGCGCTAACGACAACACTCGCGAAGGTAGAATGCGACGTAGACAACAACAAATTGATGTTTTAGAAAGTTCTACAACGGCTGAAGAACTCTTATATTGTCCAGGAATAGATGACTCAGTGTAAGTATTGAAATTATTCGTATTACTATACATCAATCGACTGTAAAACTTTAAATGCGTTTTTCTCAAAACTATGTTTTATGAACTGGTGACCACTGTAACTCAAAAACCGCTCGATAGATTTGAATGAAACTTATACAGCTTTTAGAAAACATAAAAAGCTAGTGCCTGATCGAAGGATTTATTATTTTTTTTTAAACTTCGATTTTTTATAAACAATTAATTGTTGGTTTTTTCCCGAAAATCTGCAAAAAAATTTCCAGAGACCGCCATTTTATTAATTTTGAAAAAAACAAAAAAAGCTTCGATCAGGCACAAGATTATCTATCCATAAAAATAATCTTTTTTGTTTCATTGATTTTAGATGAATCTCCAAGGAGCTGTAATGGTCACCGCAAGGACCCATTATTAAAACCTGTTCAACTTAGACCGCCATAACTTGTAAAACAATTATTATTTTTTTTTTTAATTTAAGTGAAGTAATGTTAAAGTATGATGAAATGATACTATGTTTTTACTTATGTTAAATAAACTTAATTAATAGTAAAAAAAAAATTAATAAAAAATGGCCTTTTTTCACGCCTCTGACTACCCCTAACCCCTTAACAACAAATCCCACGTCGGAGTGGAGACAAAGCCCATAACCACAGACAGTGGTGTGCTAACCACCATACAATATGAAAAGGCAAAATGAGTAAAATAACTTTAAAATTACAAAAGGGAACAATAATGTAAAAGCACACAAAATGCTCAGTGAGAATTAGGGTCTGCCTGCTGCAACTCCTAAAGAAGGGATGCTTACAACAAGCTCTGTTGTTGAGAGCAGGGGTGTATCCAGAGGGAGAGAGGGGGGTTGAGGAGCTGTAGCTTCCTCCGAAATCTGATCTTTTACTTAGCTTACAAGTGAAATTTAGTTAAAAATTTGATAGAAAGCCCCCTCCGAAATGAAACCACCGCAGGTTGAGACTCTCGGGAGATGGAGTAAAGAATTTGAAAAGTGGCTCCTATCTTTGAGTTAAGCAAGTTTACGGGCATGAAAAACAAGGGGAGAAGCGTAATAGAACACAAGTGGACGCGCTTATTTACACGGAAACCGAGGAAAATCAATTTATTATCAAATGAAATGTTTAAAACTGACATTCCAAAAAACTTCTTTTCCTTAAATAAGAGCATCTAATTTGCTGTTGCAATTTCTTTTCTCAGAAATCTTCGCGGGCCGCATAAAAAGACATCGAGGGCCGACAGTTGGAAAATCCCTGCTTCAGCTGATACGTGCTCGTGAAAAAGTGCGTAAAATTCAATTCGCGTAAGTCAAATCGCGTTTTTCAGTGCGAGTCCACTGTAATCAGTAACCTGCTGTAAAAGCCAGGGTTAAAAAAATCGCGACCTTAGAGGGTTTTATTGGGTTTTAAAAGATTTTACCTAGTATAAGTCTTTTGAGTTTAAATTTTATTTCAAAAGAGAACAATTTTAGTCTAAAAGAAAACTTTCATTACAAATTATTTAATTAATAAATATATTAATTAAAATAAAATAATAACACCCCCTTAAATTTAATGTAGTACCATTTTTTCCTGCTGGTTTAAAAAAAAAAAAAGCGTTCCTAATTCCTTTTATGACTAAATAAAAAATTATTGTGCTCAGTGAAATATATTGTTCTTATTGGGTTATTTTTTTGTGATTTTTTAAATTCACAAAACAACAGTTACTTTTTAACTTTTATGTTTTTAAGTCAGTTTCATTTTCCTGTTAGAAAAAATGTCAGTAAACCCTTTGCAGGCCAGCTTCAAAAAGAGAAATCCTCCCCCCCTCCCTAAATCATGTTATCTTTATGAGTGTTCTGCTTACTATTAGAAGAAGGGATTAAAAAAAAAAAAGACGTTCTCAAACAATTAATGGAAGCACAAAAATTTATACGTACAGAAGTACCATTAACCACGTGGGTGGTTAGAGAAAAAGGGCAACTACCATTGGAATTCCCAAATTACTTGTATGGACATATTTGTGAAAAGTTTTCACAAGTACCTGGAAATATAAAATAAAAACACAGACGAATTTCCTCAAAACATCAGAATAATTTGGCATTTGGTATAAAAGCAACCTACAAAAAGTTCAGATTTACACAGCTTCTGCCAATTTATGAAGAGAAACCTAATGGCGAAGGGGCCAAAATAGCGCTGGTTTCGCCATTAGGGACCAAAACCAGCGCCTTTTTGGCCCCTAATGGCGATTTTTTTTTAAAATCAAAATCCCATGGTCTAATTAGTATTTACTGCAAATTTGGTTCAGTTTGGCCCAACAGTTTTATCACAATCGGGCTTTAAAAGCCTCTAATTATGGCCCCTCTGTATATTTACTCGTATTTAATATGGTATACTATGTTTTATAGATAAGGTTATGTATATTTAAAGTCAAATGAGAAATAACAAATGATTTAAGGAATGGGGAAATTTTGATAATGTTTAACAAAACTCCTAAGCACACATTCGAATCTGGGTCTTATTGTGTTCTTTTAAGTGAGTTTTTTTAACCAACCGGATTTTTTGGGGTTTGTGGGTAGGTCCAAAATCCTGACATAATAATCCCTATTTTTCTAGTCTTAAGCCTTACCTCGCGTTACGATCGAAACGTTGACGCAGCTGGCTGTGCGCGGGCACAACCAGCTGCGTCAAAAAAAAAGGTCTCTAGATCTGTGGCAAGCGATGAACGTTTCGATTGTCCGCATCTTGCTGGTAGTTAAGTCAAGCGATGGCAACGGCTGCCTTTTTTTCAGCATTGGGAAAGGGTTGCGCCCCAAGGGTTATAAATAAAGAGAAAGCATAATAAAATCGTTTATGAAAAACTTTCCAACAGTTTTTTTTTTTTTTTTACGACATATTCAGATTCCTCTATAACCAGCCATTTCAGGGTTCATCCACTTATTAAACATGCTCATCTATTCGCAAACCAGTACGTTCCGGTGACACTAGCAAAGTGTGGCATAGAAGCTGATATTGAAGCTGTGTAGAATGATAATCTACAATTATAAAGTTTAATTCCATTTCATTCGATCAGGACTTGTACACGATATAACAGATTGCTGTAACAATGTGTTTACCCTCTTTTTTTTTAAGCTGAAGACGGTCAGTTTCTTAGCAGGTATTCATAAACATTAAATTCCAAATTTGTTAGAGATTTTGCAACAAAGGCACCCGCTACTCGGCAAAAAATTATGTCTTATGAAGAGAAAAACGAGAATTGAACCCAAGACCGTGACTTGAAAGCGAGTAATTGATAATTCTTATTTTTACAGTACATTTTGTTCTTTCTAGATGACAGATATTACAAGAAACATTCCGATTGTAACTCGAACAGAATATTACCTAATAAATATATACAAAAAAAGCAATTGTTAAATAAAACTTCCATTAAAATATCTGCACTGTAAAATAATTGATAAAAAATTATTAAAAATAATCTTGAAATAGAAGAGTGTTCATTTTATCTTTTCATCTTCGACTGTTCGGATAACTGAAATTCATTTATGACAGCACTTATGTTTCAAGCCCAAATTTAAAATATTCCTTCGCAGAGCATTTCCAGGTTTTAAAATACAGTCATTTTAACTTTCTCTGCTTTGTCTGTGCATGACAGATAGACAGAGAGGTTAAAGTTTGCCTTCAAGGATTATTTATCTTTTCTTATAAATCGATTAACGAAAGATACGCACAGAAATAAACATTAGCGATGCTTCAGTTCAGAGAATATATTACAAAATGATGTTCTGGAAACTAAGTATATCCACGGAGATCGATATTTGAACAAAATAAGACAGATGCAAGTACCTCTGAATTCAAGCTAAAATCGAAAGTCTTGCAGGGAACGTTGAGGATCTTTTCAGAATAGAATTTGAGTACTGAATTGCAGTTTCAACATTCGAACGAACGGAAAACATTAATGGAGAATGGAAGAAAGAACTTCTTTTCATGGAAGTGGAAAATTAGATCTTGTAGACAATGTTGTTTTAATAATTAAGTGCGTTTTCTGGGTGAAATCCAAAAGTTTTTCTATTATTTTCTTTGAAGGCACTGTTATATGATTTTATATGCTCGGCATATGATTTCTCTCTTTCTCTAAATCCACATAAGAGAAGTTTAAGATTTCATTCAACTTTCTGTACAATGTTTCTACTGGCTCTCAGACCGACGTTGAACAGTCTGATTTTTCTGCCAAACCAAGGGAAAAGTAGGACATCAAAGCTCTTACTAAAAGGTTACTTAAATCCAGTGCCATATTACCGGCAGGGCAAATGGGGCAACTGTCCAGGGCCCACAGATTTTAGGGTCCAAAAATCTTACACTTTTATAATTTTACATTAAAATTACAAAGGATAAAAAAATTTCAAAAGTTAAATTATTTTTTAATTATAAAGTATGAACAATGAAAATAATTCAAATTTAGGTTTGTGTATAAATTAATTAAACTTATTTTTAATTCTTCGAAATGCTCTAGTCGATACAGCATACTAATATGTAGGAAAATAACTAACTACATTACTTACACATCAAGAGTATTTTTAATGTTAAAAAATAGCAAAATTCTTGAATTATTTGTTATTTTAAGAAAGATTTACAAAAATGACTTTACAAAAAGGGGTTGTATTCTGTACATGTTAGCAACTGCGATATAGCATTTCGATGTAACGTTTAACTATCTGTTTCTTTGACATCATGTAACTATATTCGTTTATTTCAGATTACTTAAAACAAAATTTGTATTTGAAAGGGATAAGATATTTAAAACTTTCAGCATAAACCAATCATTACGGTTTTTTCTTTTAAGGGGGGGGGGGTTATTGCAAGGGGCTTAATTTTTTTTTCTTCTGCAGAGGACCCTCAGTTGTCTTGATTGGGCTTCTTAAATCTACTGAACTATTTTCTACACATGTAAACTTAAATGCATAAACAAACGTGTATACATCGAAAGAGAGCATATTAAAAATGCATCCTAATTATATGCATCCATAACTATTTACTGATGACTATGTATGTGTAGATACTAACAACAGTAGCAACAAAAGTAGAAAAATAAAATACAGAATAGAAGCATACATATAACAATTGTAGTGCAAATGGGGGACCTCATACGAAGAAGATTTACAATATTCAGACGTAGTGGTGCTAGATGTTGTCACCAAAGGACAGCCAAAATTGCCCCATAATAAATTAAAGAAATTTATAGTGGGCAGCTGATTTAAAATATGCAGACGTTTGGTGCCAGAGGTTGTCACCAAAGGACAGCCAAAATTGCTCTAATAAATTAAAGAAATTTATAGTGTGCAGGCAGCTGGTGGCCACGATGGCATGAAGACATAAGTAAAGGAGGCGGTAAAAAATAATGAAAGAGAACAAATCCCAAAAATGGACAAACAAAAAATTATGCACGTAAAGGGGGCGTTGAACAAAATGATTACTGGATTGGTTGGCAAAAAAAAAAGGAAAAAAGAAAGAAGAAAAGGATGGGGTGCCCAGCCCAGGAGAGTCTGCAGAGGACCCGTGGTCGGCAAGAGAGTGTCGTGAGGTAGTCCAGAGAAGACGGACAGAGAGTGAGCATCTTGCGAGAGTGTGATGGAAAAAAAATGGATTTTCCAAAGGTAGGAATTTGGGATTATTGCGGATTTGTATTACCACTTACGATTTGGAAAAATTAACTTATTATTTTAATACTAGCAATCTTAACCTACATACAATAACAATTGAACTTTAAAATTACTTAAAGCCAAAAGAAGTACACCACCCCATTTACTTCAACAATGAATAACCAGTACCACCTAGAAAGTATAAATTCAAACTTAAGAAGATAAAACTGACTTATAAAAATGATGTGTCGGCTTTTGAACAGTCAAAGAGGCTTAAAGCTTTTTTATTGTACAAACCATGCTTTCAGATATAAATGAGATGAAAAGAAAAACACTAAGGCCTTAGTTAAAAAAAAAAGGGAAATCAAGGAAAAAATCAAGAAACTGAGCAGCAAATCAAATTACTGCATACCACAATATCAGAAAATCTTGTATAAATAAACCTGTTGAAAAAAAAGATATCAAAACTATACGAAAGTACAGTGTACATGTATACGGGGTCCGACATAAATTCGCGCAAACTTTAAAAATTCCTTAAATAAAAAATAATGACTAAAAGCAAAATGTGTGGTTTGCATGAATAAGATCAGTGGGATTTGTTTTTCTTTTAATGAATAAAAGTTTCTAGTTCAAAAATTCATCAATAGATGGCGCTTACATACATAATATGAAGATATTTCAAAAAAAAAAAAATGATAGAGAGAGAGAGAAATGCAACGTAACTTGTTGCAGCAACACGAATACCGTACTATTAAACTGCACGACGTAAAGGAAGTAGCGCAGGTACAGGTACTTTCTTTGAACAGCGGTAAGATGGATTCTTAATTAAACACGATTTCAAAATGTATTCGAGGCTAGGCTATTTGAAAAGCATTTGCATTACGTGACTAAGCATTTCTAAAATAAAACATCTAACAGCACAAAGCTTGAATCGCTGCCATAAGGAAAGTACGACGATGTCTACGCAATATATCTATTGAGTCTATTAAAAGATAAACATATGTATAGCATAAATTCAGTCATAAATTGAAATTTCGGTTTAACAAAGGTATCAAAAATCGCCGACATACGTTATACCGAGGTTTTACTGTATAACAAGAGAGTTTAAAACATTTTCTTCCAATGAAGTTTATCAAGTTACATAGCGTGCAACACCAATCCACCATATTCATTTATATTCACACACAACACCAGCTCAATTAATAATATTTTCAGACGAAATAAAACCCTTAAGATTATTAATTTATGGAATGTATTTTTCTCGTTCGTGTGTCTTGAATTTTAGTTAGAGTTTTTCAATTTAATATTTTCTTACGAATGCAAATTAAAATTAATAAAAGACTAACTTACTTACTGTGCGGATTTTCTCGTGCGAGATAAGCAATTTTTTCTGACAATTCTTGCTGTGTGGAACTTATAACTAATCTAATTAGAAACTACCTAGACTTAACTTACACCAAGTTTATTAATTTCGAAGTGTGAAAGCGAATACATTAGCTCAATTTGTATTTATTAAATATGTTAGAGTTTTAAATTATCAAGTTTCTTTTTCCTTTTTTTAAACTTTTCTCTCTGAAAGAAGTTTTAATAATTGAAAAAAAATGCATGTATCAAAGTACAGGGCTGAAGAAAATCATACAAAGGAATTTTCAGTTTTGAAAAAAAATATTTTGGCCTTATTATTAGAGCTAAGGATGGTTTCATATCCAGTACTTTAAAATGAATTGTAATATTTTTCACCGAACGTGCTATTTTTAAAGAAATATTTTACAACAACAAGTGCACAACACCAAAAGGCTATCAGCAATCTACCTGAAGTTTACGCATCGTTTATCAGACGCAAATTCTATTCAAAATACAACATTCATAGATGGATCGACAAATATGCTACCTACTGTCAACTAAATTGCCGACTGTAGGCTGAACCAAATCGCCGCAGGCTGTACACTGAAAAAAATTATTACAGCACAACGTGAGGGTAACGCAATGCCAACACTTTGTGATGTTGGTGTTACGTTTATCCACACGGTGTGCTGTAGACTGTTCCAATTTGCTATACAATGTTCATCGTGATTGGCTAATCAACGCCATTTTGTGAGTGGATTTACAATACACAGTGCTGTATTATTTCACAGCACAACGGTGTGGATAAACGTAACGCCAAAACGTTGTGATGTAGCCTGTGCCAGTTGCCATGCAATCGTTACCATAGGTTCTTTGTGATTGGCTTATCAATGTCATTACGTCATTTTTGAATGGATTTACAACACACAGTGCTGTATTATTTTACAGCAATATGTGTGGTAAAATTACAGGTATTTGTTGCACAACAATAAAATAAAATATGTTTTTTTTTTCTTTTATGCTTATGTGTTTAGTGATTATTTTCTTGCTGGCGAAAGAAAAGACTTGCGTCTCCTGTAACATATCGCATGCCATTTAATTATTTTCGTATGTTCTTTTAAATTTGTATATTTTTAAACCCGAGCCTTAAAAGTTTTGATTCAAGCAAAGACTACTTATAAATTCTCCCCAAAATTCTCTCATTTGACTTCATTATTTCAAACATAAAAAAAAAAAAAAAATGGAAACTAATCGAAATATTCATTAAAAAGTCTTTTGTTGCAAAATAATAAACATTGTTTGCTTTTGTAAATTCTCTCCGGAGATATTCTGCATCTTTCGATTTGGAATCTGTGAAAAATAAAAAAACAGAATAAACGTTTCCGCGCTCATTTTTCATACTCTTTACAAGAGTAAATGAACTTTGTTTAGAATCTACCTTATTGAGCGTGTTAACAGAAGATTATAGCATGATACGGTAAGGGTAGCTCCAGGCTGAATTTTTGGAGAGGACATTGGACATTTTAAATGGGTCTATAAACTGTTCCAAAGGCAAATTGAACATGCGAAATTCAGAGGGGGGCGAGAGCATGACTTCATCTCTGGAGCCACAAATGGAATATGGACTTTTTGGGTTTATTTAATAAAGAATTTTCCCCGTCAGAAAAACAAGCACAAACTAAGTTACTTTTAGCCGGAGAGGTTTTACGCTTTCAAAGATGAAATTTTAAATCCATTTTTTTCATTATCAGGAAAAAAGTGAGTGCATTTCAAAAATTAATAAATGTGAATTTTTTGTACCTGCTTATTATATTTTTTTTGTGAAAACCACTCACATGCAACAAACTAAGCTGTTTTTTGGTGGTAAATGATTAGGAGAAGTAACTTCCGAAATAGGTGCATGTATGCACACCTCTTACTTACATAAATAGTCTTCAGGTTTTAAGTTCATAACTTATGACTTCTTTGTTCAAGTGCTCTAACACTGACTTTCTTAATACCAAATGCTTGCGTGGCTATATATGCACATCTTTATTAAATTATTCCATTGTTTTATTTTTGTAAGCTGGATTTACAAATGGAATATATGATCACAAAAAAGACTTGTCACTTTGTCAAATGGAGTGCGTAAAAAAAGTGTGAGTCTGATTAAGACTTTTTATATGAATTTCTCATAAAGTAAAATTTAATGAAATATTTAGATGGCCTCAAATCAAAAAAATAATGTACAAATGCTTTTTCAAAGACTACAATCGATTGGAAAAAAGCAAGTTTGAAATCTTACACACACATATTTCATTTCACACGGTAAAGAGGCAATTTCATAAGGTTCCTCATAAGGTTTTCACGGTAAAGCGGCTGCCTAAACATCATAGCAACTCAGTGGGTTTCTGGTTATACATTTAGTTTCATTTACAGATTTCAAGAAAAACACGTATTTTTAAAGCAAAATCTTACAAAGGTACTCGTAGAATGCGAAAATTTACTCTCTAAATTCTTCCATATTCTAATAGTTATTGGGATTTATAAAACAAAAGTGATACATATATCTATTTGGCTTTGAAGACTAACATGGAAAAATATACAGGTAGTTAAAAGCCAGAAAAATCCCACGCTGGAATTCCAAACGTCTAGAGTACTAATTTGTCACAGATCACACATGCTAGATGGCATGTTATGTCGTCTAACATTCCTTAATGAACCTGAAAATCTTATTACTGCTGTATTTCATAGCAAATATCCTTTTGGCAGTTAGGATGATTAATAGAAATATTATCCCCTAAGTCTAAATAAACGTAGCGGCACCTCGTTGCAGAAGATTATTCGGAACAAATTCGATAGGAGAATTTTAAATTTACACCACTGTGAGTCAATACGTAAGAATAGAAATGGAAAATGTGTGATGCATTCTCCGCACAATATTTGGGCAGAACCTTTGATCGTAATCTCTTCGAAATCCGTGGAAGTTTTTTACAAGAACTTACAAAAGTCCTTTACAGAGAAAAGATTTTTCTACCACGAGGAAAGGCGATGGACTACAATATAGTACACTTAACCATTCCCAAGAAGATTTTTCAACCGTCCTCTAGTTATGCCAATGCTTGTATTATTTAGACCAGGTATGGGCAACCTTTGAAAAGTTGTGGGCTAAACTTTAGGATGTTAGCGAAGTCGCGGTCCAAACTTGCGGATTTTAGAGAAGTGGCGGGCCGTATAATTGGGATTTACATGGGATATTAATATGGTTTATACGGAGTTTTCAAATGTTCCGCGGGACGGATCAAAAGAAGTGGCGGGCCACATCCGGCCCGCGGGCCGGCGGTTGCCCATATGTGATTTAGACGAATCAAGTAAAGTGGTGTCAACGACATGTCTACAAAATAAGAGCCCAATGTGCTTTTGTTTCGTATACTAATAAGAAATTATAGAACATTTAATAGAAATTATTCTATGAGAGTCAATGTAAATTTTAACACTTTCGCTGCATAAGGTGCATCACACGCAAAGATCAAATCTGCATTTTCATGTTTCTAAAAAATTTTCAGCTGTTTCGTATGGAAAACTGGTTTAAAACTTATCATATATAATTTTATTTCAATAAAACTTTATATATATATATATATATATATATATATATATATATATATCTACAGTGAAACTTCTAGGGAGCGACTACCCTCCGTTCCTCGGAAAATCGGTCGTTAAGAGAGGTGGTTGCTCAAAGAAGTATAAAAATTTAATAGAGAAAAAGAAAAGAAGAGAACGGTAAGAAATAGTGTTTGTTCTGTAATTTATGAAATTTTATTCGATTACAGAAGTAATTATACAAAAACATTTTTAAATTTTAAATTTTAATAAAATATTTAGAAATTTCGAATTGTTTCATGCTGTTTTCTCTTTGAAAGTATACTTCTCTTATTTCTTACATCTGACAAAAGAGCATTTATCCTGAGATTCCTCGTGGCTTCTTAATTTGACATAATAAAAACTATTTCCTTTAAAATTTGCTTTACGCGTTTTCTCACAACGAAAAGTAAACGCTTCCTCTCTGAATTTCCTTTCTCATGCGACTCGATCACATCACTGCGCTGCTCCAACTGTTAAATCGATCGCTTCTTTGACATGTCTCTTCTCTAATCTACAAGATTTTTACGTGTACATGCATCTACTGACTACTTCGTTTTGTTATTATTATTTCGTCGATTTGCAGTAAGTGATTGTTTTGGAATGCGGTAGTTGTTTAATTTTTCTTCCAAAATAAAGACAGAAAAATTTCGGACAGGGAACCGGGACCGGTCGCTTAGAGAGGATTGTGTGGTCTCTTCTAGAAGACCTTTTAAGTAAGGTAAAGAGCAGGTGCCTCAAAAAATTGGTCATTGCATAATTGGAGTGTGGTGGGGGGGGGGATTTCTTTAACACAGGTGGCCACTCATATAAGTTACGCCCGTGGCGTAGCCAGAAATTGTTAATGGGGGGGTACGACTACGGCAACTCATATATATGTATACGTGTGTGTGATAAGGGAGTGAAGAATATACGTTTTGTATGGCGAAAAATTCCTCATGGGGGTGGTTTGTGACCTCCCTATCTCTCCCTTGGCTACGCCCCTTAGCTACGCCGGAATAATATTTTTATGTTGATGGAGAATGTTTTAAATAAAACATTCAGCAATTTTAAGATCTATTTATGATTTTCTCATGATATTTTAGTTTTATAAGAATATAAAAAAATTTTAATTATTGCTCGAGAATACAATGTATAAGATAAAATGGAAAAGTTCCAAACGTTTTTGAACAAGTAAACTATGTCTTCACAACACATGCCAGTTTTATGAAAATCGTGGTCAATCCCCGCCTCGAAACTACATTTAAAGATATGTTTTGGACAGCAATAATACAGATTATGAAGGCTATAATTGATCTTCTGTGAAATTATTCGAGAATCGAATCTAATCATTTCACAAAGATCATATTTTATTGAGAAAACGGAAATCCCTCCTAAGTAGTTCGGGGTTAGAAAAATAATTATTTTAAAGAAATAAAATACGTTATTAAAGAACATAACGTTGAAATGTGATATATCTGACAAAATATGTAACAGTAAAAATAAACGTGTTTTCCAGACTTTTATTGAAAAGTAAATTCAAAAATATGAAAAAAATTTGACATGTGATCAATTTTGCTTTAAAGCTTCCTGAATTGAAAGTATTTAATATGAATACAATTAGTAAAACAAGACTTAATATCATATATACTGTTTGGTTGTTTAATGCATTCATGGAGCGGTAATTTCACTAATATCGCTCATCCACTACTTTATTTTAACACGAATCAAGAATATAAGCAAGTATTAAAATACTATAAAAATACGTATTACAACTCTCCAAAACTGAAAAAAACTGACTTTTAGCTTGTTCATTCTTATTTTTAATTTTCATAAAATAGCTATCAATAAAAATTTGACCAAAATAATGATAAAGAGAAATTAACAAAAGAACAACAACAACAACAACAACAAAAAAAAAGAACAACAGCACGTTATGATCTTTTATACGAACGCAAAAGCGATTCTCAATGGGGAAAATATCATCCATTGAAGTAAAGTTAAAAATAATCTATCCATGTACACTACTATGCGGAACTTTTTTCGCTTTGTTATTATTATTTTCATCGAAAACATATTCTCCAAAATGTCAAAGCACCGCAATCGGAGCATAATTTTCCCTCAGAGGGTTAAATGAAATACAGCTTGTCTGCTTTTTCCTTTTGTTATCCAGTTGTTTTAAACCTGACTGGATCGAAAAGAATTAAAAAGCAGCAGTCTTTTTTTTTTTTAAACTATCCATTTTTTTTAAAGCTGTCCAGCGTGAACACGACGTTGGGTTACTTATTTGTCAATGTTTTCGTTTCTTTTGCCTACCTTTATGATGCATCGCCTTATGGAACCGAGCGATTAAGATCTTAATTCATAAATGGAGGCCAGAACGGAGCCTGGAAACATCCGCGAAGTGGCGAGGGCTCATTAAATGCAGGTTTGCGTATCCGAACATTCATTAAAGGTGGGTTAACCCTTTAACGCGCAGTGTTCCCGCTCTAGGAACACCAAACTCTGACGTTTTGACTGTTGCCAGTCACGAAGAATTTCTATAAAAATAGTTGCGGGTGACATAGCTCCACGAGAATCCTTTACTTTTTTAGCACGTCATTTCGCGTAAAAAAGTGTCACGATTATTTTTAACAGCACTGTCATCTGCTGAAGAATGGACGAATGCGAGAACAGCTGGATAGATTGCCCAATGCTGGAAAAAGGGCAGCTGTTGCCATCGCCCGACTTAACTACCAGCAAGATGGCGGACGATCGAAACGTTCATCGCGTGCCACAGATCTAGAGACCCTTTTTTGACGCAGCTGGCTGTGTCCTTTTTTCAGCATTGGGAAAGGGTTGCGCCTCAAAGGGTTAATGCAGCGAAAGACACCAAAACACAGGAAGGGTTTTTACTCTGGAGTAGCATGGCTCCCTCATTCAGGGCCCCATCCTCCCCCTTTTTTTTTTCAGTCGTGTGCTGCATTAAAATCTCACTTATTTCTTACCCATACTCTCTTTAAAATGTAATTTAAACTGGAAATATGGGAAATAATTGTGGTAACTATTTTATAAGTGCAAACCAGTGGCGTAGCCAAGGGGGGGGGAAGGGGGTCATAACCCGCCCATGAGTAATTTTTTGCCATACAAAATGTACATTCTTCCCTTCCTTATCACACACACGTACACATATACGTGAGCTACAGTAGTTGTAACCCCCCCCCCCCATGAAAAATTTCTGGCTATGCCACTGGTCCACACTAAACTATTTATAAAAATATGTTACTTAAAAATCGCAAAATGACAAGAGTTAAGTACATGAATGTATTCAGTTTCATACTAAAAGAGCTAAACTTTAGCATTACTAGTAATAGTTACATTTGACTAAATTTAAAACGAAACCTTATTCCCGGGCCCAGGGGCCCCTCCTGCCCCTCTCTTTCAGGGGGTCTGGTATGAAGAAAGGATGGAGATAATACACACACAAGTTCACATAACTCACGCAATGACAATTTTACTAAAAGTTTATGCTAAATGATTTATCATAAATAGGTTATTCTAAATTTTAAGCTACAATTATCAGTAGTCTTCAAAAATTTCGTTGGATAAAAAATATATTCAAAATATTTTTTTTCTTGTTTGTATTAGTTATAGTCATTAAAAGTTGAACCTTCGTGGGGATGGACTGCCCTCCCCCCGCCCCCAGGTCCGGTCCCTGGACCTGGGGTCCATGTGGAGAAGACAGTAGCTTGGAATAATTAACTCACATGAACTTTCGGACAGTATAAACAAAATTCCTTTTGACTGTTTCATTTTCTTTTAGCGATCTGTTGCAAAAGTTAGAAGAGTAATGTAACTAAATCTAACCGCCCAGAGAGTATTGTCCATTGGGCTTATTTGTTTTATAACATTTTTTGTCAAAGTTGAAAATCTTGTATGGTTTCAGCTGATCTTTCTTTTCGTGTCCATAATAGCATGTGCCATATAGAAAATGGTGTACATAGCATTAATAGTTTTAACAGGAGGAGCATACAAAAGCATTTCAGTACCACTAGGAAAGTCATAGCTTTCAGTGGCATTTGTTTGCTAGAACAGGGCAGCTCACGTCAAAGAATGCCTCTCGTATAGAGTTACATACGTCCTTCCTGGAGTTTTCCGCCACAATTTGGATCCTCATCAGAAGAAGACTTTTCAGACCTCGGAAACTGCTCGTGAGAGCCGAGAAGACTTTCCTAACAACTTATTGATTACGCACCTACACCTCATGTGCACTGTGGTCTTCAGTGGTATATCGGAATCAAATCAGTCACCTTCCAGTCCAACGTTTTAAACACTGGGCTACTTCGGGCCTATGTGTTACTGAGTTAATAAATGCATGCCCCACCCCCCATCCAGAAAAAAAAAAACTGGCGTGATAGCATTTATAGTCTTTTTACAGGAGGAAAGAAAAATAGGAATACATGACAGTTTGGTAGAGAGTATGTTAAATTAATCTTCTTAAAGTCTCAAAAATGCAAGAAAATGTTATCTTTATTATTGTTTTTAAGATTTAGTAAAAACTTAACAATAGATAAAATAATGAATAATTTTACTGGCAAGTTAATAAAGAAGTTTTTTAATTCGTGGAAGAATTAATTTAGCAAAAAATTTTAAAAAAATGCTATTGCCAACCGGAAGTATGCAGGAAAAAAATTTGGAGTAATAACATTGATCATGATCCTATTCTTAACAGTGAGAAAATGAAACAAATGTAAGGGGTTAAGATGGAAACAATATTAATAAACTTACCGCCCTGAAATTATTAAAAGCCATGTTTGAGATCTTGGATATCAGAAAATAGTAGTTATGAATTTTTTTAGTGATGTCTATAGCTGACTGGTAAGACTATTTTTTAATATTTCTCAGATTTCACACGACCACGAGTCCAAGCACAAGCAATGGATAAACTATGAATTCTAGAAAATTCGTATTATGTCAGCATTAGGTATTTCAGATTTCGACACGAATCAGTATCATTTGAAATCGAATGCGATAGCATGTTACGCCGAATACTACGCAAATGAAGGCGATGGCATAATGACGGACTGCATGTGATTCAGTTATTCATCAGTAAATGGTTTACCAAATGTTAGAGCAGATGTTCTTTCCTTGTTTTCCATTGACATGTGGCTCTGATTTATTTATTCATTCCCCACTTACACGAAAAACTCGGGACAAAAACTTGGATTTAGACAGAAATGAATCGACGAGTATATATAAAAAAAATAAATAAACTATATTTTTTTTCTCTCCCTACGAACGTCAAGTATTCTGTAAACAAGTGAATTCAGGCGAAACTCGTTAACCCTTTAATGCGCGGTGTTCCCGCTCTGGGAGCACCAAACTATGACGTTTTGACTGTTGCCAGTAACGTAGAATAGATTTGATTGCTATAAAAATAGTTGCAGGTGACATAGCTCCATGAGAATCCTTTACATTTTAGCGCGTCATTTCCCGTAAAAAAATTGTGACGATTATTTTTAACAGCACTGACACCTGCTGAAATTCAAAGAATGCGATAACAGCTGGATAGATTGACCAATGCTGAAAAAAGGGCAGCCGTTGCCATCGCTCGACTTAACTACCAGCAAGATGGCGGACGATCGAAACGTTCATCGCGTGCTACAGATCTAGAGACCCTTTTTTGAGGACAGCTGGCTGTGTCAGCTGTCCTCAAAAAAGGGTCTCTAGAACATCACAGAGCTAAAGAACATTTTTGACACAAAAAAATTGTGTCAAAAATGTTCTTTAGCTCTGTGGCATGCACTGGGCGATTCGATCGGCCGCCATCTTGCTGGTAGTTAAATCGTGCGATGACAACAGCTGCACTTTTTCGACATTAGGAAATGGTTGCGCCGCAAAGGGTTAACCAGGTTCGACTGCCCATGTTTTGAGTAAACAGGCATTTCACCTAAAGCGGTTTGACTGTATACGCAATTTTTCAAGGAACCATCTGATTGTGTGCCAGTGATGGAAACAAATTGAGCAACACTTGAACCTAAAAATCTGTTGAGTTGTGAGAGAATCTGACTTTCTGTTATGAGAACAGGCATAACCTGCTGACTCTCAGTGCAATGTTAAGTCTCAGCGGAGCATTCAGTTAGAAGCCTCTCTTGGAAGCAAGACCGGTCACAGAATGGGGTCTTCTTCTCTATGTTTTTTTAACGGTGAGAGCGACTGGGTTAAACCTGCGTTGAAGATTGAAATTTGATATTAAGGAAGAATGACCTATCGCTCACAAAATCCTTCGCCATATTTAACACCTTCCTCTGGAAATTTTATTGGCACTAATATTGGGTACTTACGTAAGTCTCGTATTACACGTAAAAGAGTGAGTAGCAATGGAGAAAAGTTATAAATGTAGTTACAAAATTGAATTATCATGCACATGCACGCACACACATGTAATCGTACTAAATGGGCCTTTATGGCAATAAAACAAAAATGTGAATTTTAGCCAAAATTGGTCTTTCCAACGTTGTCGATTACCTGATTTGTTTACAATAAGTTTAAAAAAGGGCACGGGTTTAGGTTTATCGCTACTACATATGGAGCAGTCAGCTTTCTAAGAAATTACAAAAGAAAAATATTGATATGGTTCGTGCATGCTGAGTAAAATATTATTTATCTGAGATAATTTTCATGAAAATTTTGTTAAAACTGGTATAAAATTCTAATTATTATGAACAAAAGATAATTTGTAAACATTTAGCAACGTACATAAAGAATAAAACTCTGATTTTTACCAAAATGTATGCAAACAATTCACATAGCAATTGAAATCATTTACATACGTTACAGATAATTTCTAATGAGACAGAATGATCAACAGATTTTTTCCCTACATATGTTGGTAGTACCTTAAACGCACTAGAAACAAAACCTTCACAGAAAAATATGAGTTGAAGAATGATATTTACACGCCAAAAGAATTAATGACAAATTCATTAACTTTTTTTTTTTTTAGAACTTGGAAGAATGTCCGACATAGAAACCTTCGATCACAAAGTATTAATTGACAAAGAAAATCAGCTAAACATATATCTGATATATGAAACCAAAATCTGAAAATATATTCCTTTATTTAGAGTTACTTTACATTTTGAGACTAATTAGAGACTACAAGCTTGCCAAAGTTATAAAACAAATATCGTTAAAACCAGTTTTTTCAGGCCAATTATATCAACGATTTGACGTCTCAAAAATAGGTTACCTGGAAATCGGCTGGCGTGATATCTCTCTTTAATGAAAGAGAAAATGTTTTGCACGTGTAAGGTTTCACTTTCATAATCTCGATTTCGCAGTTTAACTACTGAAGGACTTTAAAAGCATTTCTTTCAATGCAGTATAACATATTTTCACCATCTTCAACCACTTTTACATAAGAACTTTAAAAACATTTCCAGAATACGATTTAGAATTTATTCTTGTTTTATTAGTGCAAAGCATTATGTAAAAAATATAGTGTAATTAATTATTTCTTCATTATTTTTGTTTGAATTAACCGTTTTGCTCTACAATTTTGTGAATAAAAAATTTATCCAAAAAATCATATCGGTTTATCATAACCAGAGCGTCACTAATTTCGAAAGCGTGAAGAACTTTGCTTATTATCACCACAAAAGTAACGTGGTGAAGAGCGTAGAACTTTTACAATTTTTTACTGAGTTCCATAATAATAACACTGTCAAGAAAGAAGTTTGAAGTATAAATGAGATATAGTGAATACTGGAAATACTTAAATTAATCATGCAAGCAATGAAATTCGAGTAATAAACGCAATCTGCATACAACCTACATTCAAATTTGGTAAGGTAATTTTTGTAAAACCACAGAAATTTGTTAACTGCGATGAAATATAGACTGTGTGTCAAGTCGTATAAATATACTTAACAGAGTAATAACAATTTACTATAAGAAGTTTTTTATTTATATTTGTATAACTATGTATTACATTACTAATTTGCAAGTAAGATATTGTTTTACTTTCTTCCCTACATTTACAGTTTCCTTTGTTATGTATTTGTGTTTTAAGATTACTTTCTATAACTAAAGAATAATCAATCACATACAGCATTATGCATTGCATCGTTGCTCCTTAGATGTAAGCTATGATAAATTTATATGTATGACATTTATATATAATGCAGATCTCATGCTTGAAATCTTCTTTATTGTACCGTCATTTCAGAACCGCATACGTTTTTACATTATTCATCACATGGAAACTACGTCTGTTATTCCTTTTGAGTGCAGCATTTTTTCAAAAATAACATTTTGGTATACATACTACAATCAAAACTGATTTAATGTATAATACATGCATGACTGAGACGACTATTCCAGGATCGGAATCGGAATACGTTATGACGTAAGATATTACACAGATGCAGAACTCAAATGAAAACATGCTACATCAAAGTTAGTAATCTGATAGATTTAACTTTCTCAAGATAATCACTGATAACGCAAGTCTAAGTCAATATTTAGATCTAATTTGGATATCAAATGTCTTATCATGATATCAGTTTGAATATCAAGTTGATCACAAACTGAAGCATTTTACACAAAATTTGCAGCGTGGCCTATCTTATCAACCTCTTGGTAGCTTTATCGCATTTGAAAAATTCATGACAAGCTGCTTGTAAACAAAAGAAATACATAAACTTAAGATAAAACAATACATAAGTATTTTCATTGCATTCGTGACTCAGCCGCTGCATCACCGCTCACATGATTTGCACTAATACAGTTTACAGTTGCAGGAGATGTTTGGAAAGAGCTAATGCTCACAAGTTTGTCATTGTTAGCCTTCAAAGCGTTTCTTTTGAGGGAAAGAAATGTAAAGATATTTTTTCACCCCACAAATTTTGGCTATTGTGTACACAAGAAAACTATATGTGTGTGTGCGAAGTGGGGTAGTTATGAAGTTTAACTTATACTTGAAACCAGGTTTGATCTGTACTCTCCCGTACTTTTTAAGTACGGGAGAGTACAGATCAAACCTGGTGGTGACACAGTGGTAAAGGTACATCTTAGGAACCATCTTCGAGATAAATCTTGATTTTTGAATACTTGGAAGCAATACTGGGCACACAGAGTGAGAAGCTTTTATCGTTTTCAAAGATGGTAAACAGCATGTTAAAACTGGGTTCAAGATTGAAAATGAAAAATAAAAACCAAGAGTTTAAGCAATGTTAATACCATAAAAATAAATTTGGTTAAGAGCAACTATTATCAATAAAAACATTAAACTTAGATTCAGTCGAACTCCGTTACAGCAAGTCCAATGTATATCGAACTCATGTATATAAAGAACGGAGATTCTGGTGCCGCAGTTTGCTTATTGTATTTTTTAACGGTTCGGATATAGCGAACAAAACATTTGGTCATTTGAAGTTCGTTGTATAGAGGAGTTCGACAGTATAAAATTAGTCTTAAAGGAAATTCTACTATTACTATTGATCAAATTATTTC
The DNA here is from genome assembly GCA_038373885.1 of Cheiracanthium punctorium. Lineage (NCBI taxonomy): Eukaryota > Metazoa > Arthropoda > Arachnida > Araneae > Cheiracanthiidae > Cheiracanthium > Cheiracanthium punctorium. Next base: position 223,551 of record JAWZYV010004478.1, read on the forward strand.
AAATTAAATAATTTGTGCAGAAAATTACCAGAAACTGTGAGCGTCAGAAGTATGAAAAACAATACTCTTTGCACGGCATAGTTTATCGGGAATTATAAGTGAAATTGCTCTAAGAAACAAATCCTTTACATGCATAACAGTAACAGAAAGAAGTGACTGTGCTTTAACCTATACTTCAGTGAATTTTCTCTGCAGATTATATATTTTCTGGAAACTTTCATACCTTAGACTATCATAACACCCAGATCAAAAGACTGTGTAGCATCGATTTCAATTTAAAATCTCTCACATATAGTCAATTGAATTCTTTTGACATTTTGAAAGGTCATTCTTCCGATATCGCACCAGTGTTCTGAATCTATAGAGAGTTTTGTAGCTTAAGTCCGTATGGTGGATTTACAATCTATCCCTATAGTCGAAACTTGCTACTAAAAGATTTTAGTGAGGAATATTTTTGTTATTTCGCTTTATGATACATACATTACTTTTTATTTATTAATGCATCAAAGTGTTTTCACTGTATTCCATTCTTCTCCTGACACTGAAATATCTTACAAAAGTGTTTCGACGCGTGAAATATTGTTCAGAAAATACTTAGTTTTACTTTGTAAACCATTAACCATGCATAAAAGAAAAGCAAATCCTGGAACATTAGTTATCCGAGTTTTTTTTTTTTTTGACGGAAAATGGATTTATTTGCGACTGATCATTCATTTCTGATTTGTATGTTTTTGAATCTTGTTAGAAATTAATATTTGTTTTCTATTTTAAACCCATATACAAGTACATATTGATGCTTAAGAAAAGTTTTTTTTCAGTTACCTTACGAACTAACTCAACATCAATATTGCAAAACTGAAACGACTTGGAAACGCTTAAGTAACCTGATATAAAAGATAAAGCGTGATATCTGTTATCTATCTCTCAAAATAGTATGTATGTGTGCATATATATATTATGTATATTAAAATACACATACATAGATATAAATGTGAAAGAACTGTCTTACAATAATTTACCAAAAAAAGTAGAAAGTAAATAATTGTGAAAAAAATATTGATAAAAATATATTTAAATGATTAAGAAACAAAATTCTTACTTTTTAACGAAATAAACTGTTTTAAACTATCAATGTGTACTTACAGAAGAGTGAGCAAAAACAGATATTGAAAAGAAATATTAATTGTTAACAATATTTAAAAGCATACAAACCAAAAATATATTATCAGTCACGAATAAACTCATTTTCCGCTGACAAAATCTATGATAACTAATGTTCTAGGAGTTTTTTTCCTTTTATGCGTGGTTAATGGTTTATAAAGTAAAAATAAGTATTTCCTAAATCATATTTCATACGTCGAAAAACCCTTCCGAACATATTTCAGTGTCAGGAGAAGAATGGAAGGCAGTCGAAACATTTAGATGTATTAATAAATAACGAGTAAAGTGCATCTTAAAACGAAAAAAAAAATCTTCACAGAAATCTTTTAGCAGTAAATTTGACTATAGGTATAAATCATAAGGCCACCATACGGACTTTCGCAACGTAAACAGCTCTCTATGGATTCGGAACACTAGTAGGATATAAGAAGAATGACTTTTCAAAATGTCAAAAGACTTCCATTGACTATATGCGAAATTTTAAATTCAAATCCATGCTACACAGTCTTTTGACTGTGTAGCATGGATTCTGTCGAGCTATAAAACAGAGTTTCCAGAATATATATAATCTCCACAGAATTTCGCAGAATTTAAGGTTACCTCTCTGAAGTGCAACCATTTTCACATCGATATAGGAGAACAGCTGGATACATAGCAAAACGCTGGAAAAGTGCTGCCGTTGCCCTTGCTGGATTTAACTGGATTTAACTCGATCGGCCATGTATGGCCGATCGAATAGAGCATTTCGATGGGAGCAACCTCTCTGCGACAGGTCCTCCGTCTGCGGGACAGCAATCAACTTTCCAAGTGCATTTTGATGGAAAAAATTCAATTTTCAATAATAAAAAAATGTATTAAATTCAAGTTGTCGGATGATTATAAAGTTAAACATTGGCGTAACAGCCCACTGTGGGGACAAGACCTGCGCTGGCTATAACCACGACTTTGCGACCATTGGCTCCGGAAGTATATGCCTCGGCTAGGTGGTCAGCCTGACGCGAAGCCCCAGTGTTTAACTCCCAGGCAAGCTTGGTCTTCATTTTATTGACCCACTCAAGGGATGAAAGGCTAAGTCGAACTTGCACAGGCGGGGATTCGAACCCGGGACTTGTGGCACTGCGGAGCAATGGGCTAACCGTTACACCACTGGGCTTCTTTCGTAAGAATTGAATTTAGCAAACTTCCGTCTGATAATTTCCAGATATTATGTTTTCAAGTGGTTAAAATAATTAAAACTGTTGTTTCTAATACCCTTTTTCTGGGTTAGAGTCTGTGCAGAAAGGATGTGCAGTCAGCTCTCAGTCAGATGACGTCATTGAAACGTCACGCTGAAATGCTATATAGCCAGTCGCTTCATGTTGAAGGTAGTTAAATCGAACGATGACAACCGCAGCCCTTTTTCACTATTGGGGAACATTTAAACTTTTTTTTTACACTGAAACTGCTAGAATCAGGTAGTTCCACGGCGCGACCGACGCGTTTTAAAAAGTTAAGCAGTAAATTATATCGGATCGTTATTTTCAAACATGGTGGAGATTTATTTCTAAACGAAAATTCACAGTTGCTATTCACAATAACCTAATCTTATGCAATTAGCACTGTTTTTCATATTTCTGAGGCTCAGTTTCTGTTCCTGCTCAGATTACCTGCACACAATTTTTCCTGCACAAATTAATTATAATTTGAGGAAATAATATACTGAAAACCCAGTAGGAAGTTCTTTAATTATTTTAACTCAAAGGAAAAAAGTCAAATGTATTTGAAAATAAGTAAATTTTTATTCGTACCAGTCTCTTCATTTCCTTTTATAAATGGCATTTTCTACTTTAAAATGTAAACAAATGAGATAACTAAAGGTAGAAATAAACACGATACATATAAATGAGCTTAAAATTTTACAGGGAACAAAATAATAAAAGGAATGTTTATCAAAATTCAAGTACACGAGATTTAAAAAAAATACATTCTTATGAAATATAAAACTTCCCTTTCCAAAAATATTGCATTATGCAACGTTCTCACAGCGCAGCTAAATACTGATACAATCGTGGATCGTTAACTCGCCCATTTTTCTTCGTACAACAATGAAATTTAAATTAGGGAAGATCAATGAGGCTAATAATCAATTAAAGAAACATAAAATATTGATTTTCAAGTGTAATTTAAAAGTTTATAAAAAAAGACTTCTGAAAAAGGAAAAATTAATGTAAAAAGATAGAAGATAGTGAACCAAAAATGAGACCCAAGCAGATTTATTTATTTATTTTGACAATTCAAATTCAAGATATCACTTGCGTCCTTTTTCTTTTCTTTTCTTTCTTTCTTTCTTTTTTTTTTTTGAACGAGAGAGAGGGTGTAGTATATGATTTATGTTCATGAACCTCATACTTGAGAAAGGTTAAACAACGTAAACCCAAACCAATATTTAAATATGCATAGTAGCGTGTAAATATCATAAAAGAACGATCTCTATCATACCAATTGATATTACTTGAATTCGCAGTATTAAAGAGCAAATACATTAAAATATTGCAACAGTTATTTGTTGCGATTAAAAATAGACGAAAAGAAGCAAAAAAAGTAAAAAACAGTGCTTTCCTACTATTTTTACTTTTTACAGAAATTTGATTTTAAAATCGATTTAATTTTTGCTTAAAAAAAAGAAAAATAAGTTTGCACGCACGAACGAATCGAAGCTAATTGACTTTGCAAGCAACAATTCGTAAATCACAAGTCAAAGGTTGAAATTCTTTGCGTACAATACAAAGCATTGTACCTAAATTTGACACTCTGCATTCAAAAGAAAACACACAAAACTGATTTCCAGTTACTGTTCTATTTTAGCAGAGTACCCAAGAATTTCTTTTCTAGGTAAAATGTTTCTGAAATGTGAAAAAAAAAAAGATTGCTGCGGTTTCAGCACGCAGAAATCGGACTATTTTTATATAGTTGATATTTACTCCTTCAACAGAACTCACGAGGCTGACAAGCTTGGAGGAAAGTGTAAAAATTGCATACGTGGAAGAGAAATGTCTTTTATTGGCTGCAGATGCCGGTAAATAAAAGAAAACGAATAAATCGGCAGAAGTCTTGTAAACGAAGATCATAAAAATGATATAAAACGTGGCGATTGTGGAAACAGCTGGAGCTGACAAGTGCTACAGGTTATTAGATGAGTTTGCCATCTATTACCGCGGTAACTTTCTTCTACATTATTCGGGTATTGCTTTCTGAGTGATGTAATGATGTAGATAAATTCAAAAATAAGGTTATTTTCTGACTAAGATGGATCATTTTAAAAAATGGTAGAAAATAAGATGTGTTGTATAATGACTTTTGAATGATTCTAGGAAATTTAGACTGGAAATAAATAATTAAAATAATTTACTGACTTAAATAACAATAACCTGAATGACACAGTGCACATCGTATATGATACACAGAGAAAAGAAAAGTATCGTTTTCTAGTGCTTCCTGAATGATGAAAAAAAAAAAAAATGCAAAAATAAGGTTATTTTCTGATTAAGATGGATCAGTTTCCTATAAAACAATGATAGGAAATAAGATGTTTTGTATAATGACTTTTGAATTATTCCAAAAAGTTCAGTTTGCAAATAAGGAATAAAAATAATTTACTGACTTAAATAAAAATAACCTGAAAGACTTCTATGAGGTGCACAGACAAAAGAAGAATATCGTTTTCTTCGCTTAAATGTTCTCTATTATTCTGTATAAACATTCTGTGCAGTATTATAGAACAACATAGTAAAAGCATGAATCTAGTTTTAAAACTTCAGTGATGATTCAATCATTTCAGTTCATAATTGAATTCAGCATCCCAAAATAAATAATTAAAGAGAAAAAAAAGAAAGAAAAAAAAATGCGTAATAATCAATAAATTTTCAACTTGAAGTCAATCAGTATAAAGGTAATGTAGAATGACCCTTCTAATGCTAAGGAGAAATTTAAAACTTTAGGCCAAAATTCTAAGAATAGTGGATTATTTTATCACATTTTGTTTCGAAAGATTATTTATAAAACTCGGATAATGATAAGTTTTTTTCGACTAGGTATTTTTTAGATTAGTTACGAATTATTAAACCTTATTTGGAAAAACAATACGTATTTTTTTAAATTAAAATAATAATTATTCAATAACATAAATTTTATTTTCATAAAAATCAATGTATTCACAGAAAACAAATTTTGGTTACATTTGGATCATTGGTTTTGCAGTGGCGGCCCGTGGTCAAAACTGTTAGTGCAGCCGGAAGCATATGACCCCCCCCCCCCCTCCTCCGGACAGGAATCTATGTTATAGAATTCGAAAGCTGGAGGATTAAGCCTTCATCGAGAAAAAAAAAAAGAAATTACATAAAAAAGTAAGTGATCCTATTTTACTTTTCCATAAAATGGACATAAATTTCAACCAGCCGCTCTTATCCTCACAATTGCATTTATCCGTGTCTGATTCGAAGTTTCCTTAGAATTTTCTTTTGTAACGATAACTTGAGAAGAAAAGAAAAAAAAAAAAAGAAAACGTACTTATTTTTATAAGTCAAATCAATTCTCCTTTCTTTTAAACTTGCGAATCGGTCAGTGATGCCCTCATAAAAAGGCGTTCAGATATCAATAATTTTAAAAGCTCTTTAAAATTTCCTATGTTTAAAGAATTTTTTCGCTCGCCATGTCCTCTAAATGCCAGTTCTTGCTTACTTAAAAACAATACTGCTTTGATGGGTAATTGTCCATTTATAAGCGTTTATACAGACTTACCTTCTTGATAAATTCAGCAATATAAAGTCCAGAGTTTGCCGAGCATATATTCTCCTTACCCCCTCCCTCACTTCTCCAGCCAATCAGTGAGTCGAATTAACAAATGCTGCCGACCTTTCAAAATCTTGAATGAGCTGAGCTCCTAGCTGAGTCTTAGCTGCGTACCCCCATTATAGCCTATGCCGGAGGAAATACTTACGTAACCGTTGTCATGGCAACGGTGCTGCCAATTTTCTTATCAGCGCTCTGGGCTGAACCAAAGGTTTTCCCAATTGAATTGCGGGAAGATTAAAGTGCTTTTTTTCTGAATGAGCGATCTGGCCACAATCCGGTTTTTTTTGCTTCGTTTTTTATGGAGATTTTTTAAATTTACTATAGGAATTCCATAATTCTAATCTGAATTTAGGAAAATTAGTAGAATAAATTATTTTAAAGTATGTGCTGATAATTTCAAGTGCAGCCCGGCTGTACATGCTGTATTCCACGAGCCGCCACTGTGGTTTTGTAATTGTGAGATCATCTAGATATAATCTACTGTAATATAACACATGTTAAACACTACCATTCATTATTTAGTAACTTGCTCAATTTTAACGAAGAGCAGTAAATTTTCATAAGTGGGGTAAACGATGTATAGGAAGTTGACCGATTAAAGTACACTTTGCATTAAGAATCAAAGTTTAGGAAATAATAATGATGTAGGTAGCCTCTTAAAAAAGTTAAGTTTTTATTTAAAAAGTTAGAAAACATTAAGTTATAAATGTAAGCCTGAACCGATTATTTTTGCCATAGTTACAATTCAAGCTATTGCTTATGTTCGGATTTTATTTCTTCGCGTAAATACGGGTTAGGACCCCTTATAAAGACCCCCCACCCCACCCCCTTCGGTCTAAGTCCCTTGTTTAGATAATCGGTCTTATTTCCCAAATAAAATAAAATCAGATATTATTTTATTTCAGATGCAGAGGAGGAGGAATTGAAAGTGTACAATTACGTAAAAACACAAAAGCGAAAATTCCCTTTTTCATCCCCTCTGTTGTACAATAAGATGCAAATTCCGGGTAAAGTTTGTAATTATACTCAAAGTTAAGGAACAAAATGGAATTTTGTTTGTTTGGGCAATAAAATTAACCTGAATGGTCAAGAAAACCACATTGAAGTTATATTAAGAGAATTTGAAATACAGTCGTATCTCGATTTAACGTACTTTGATTTAACGAATATTTTTTTTGTCCCGATAAAAAGGGTGCTAAAATGCTCTGATTTAACGAATTTTTAGCTTTGATTTATCGAACAACAATCGCTGAAATAAAAGTCGCACATAAAACTAAAACTTTGAATTTTTCGCAAGCAAAATTTTAATCTTTCACTCCCTAATCCAAGTGTGTAATAAAATAATTTTTTTCTCATTTCTCCAAACGAAGCAAGCGCCTACGAAGACAGCGATACAGAAACAGTCATTTACAATTACGCCGTGGATAATGATGATCAAATGCCTGGGTGGGAAGATGTTCCTAGTAATGGAAATTTCACAGGATATGTGTCTTGCGATGTACAGCTAAGTACCTGCGATAGTGAACAGAAAGAGAATGAAGATTCTGAAAGCAGCGAAAAGATGACGAAGAAACGGAAATTGAACTAAAAAAGGTGACATTCCAAGAAGCAGTCTCCAGCTTGAATGCTTTAATTTTTTTTTTTTTTTTGTCTCACGAGATTGATGCTGTTGTTCTTACGAAGTTAGAAAATATCGACAAAGAACTTTGGAAAGTCAAAACAAAGCACTATCAAGGATTTCTTTCCAAAGTGCCAATTACTATGTATGTATTATGTATTAAATTTTAAGAGCAAGTAACATTACAGAGTTTAGATAATTTTAAAGATGATCGCCTAACGTATAACTTATAATTTAAGCTCGAAGTAAACAATAATCATTCTTTTTTTCATATCCATATCTAAGGGTATTTTGCACCGATATTTTATACCACACTCTTTACAAAAATTGATATTCGATTTAATGAATTGCTTCGATTTAACGAACGGATTTGTGGGTCCCAATAAATTCGTTAAATCGAGGTTCGACTGTATATATTTATTTTCCTTTAAAAAATTTCAATTTAATTGCAAAAGTATTTGCTATTGTTTCTTAAAATAATTGAAAAAATTAAAATGTAAGAAAAATAAACTGAGTAAACAAACGCATTAAAAGTTTGAATGATGTTTAGAATGTAAAAAGCTTCAAAACTGTAATATATTAGGAAGAAATGTATTTTTAAAAAGTCATTTAATAAGTCAAATCTTGGAAATAGAAGTTTGTAAGAGGTACCAAATATAGACTTTGCTTTATAAGAAGCAGCGATTCCCCCCCCCCCCTTTCTATCGAAAGGACGTACAGCCAACACACACACAAGAAAAAAAAAGTTAAAGAAATAATGAAAACGACTTATAAATTAGTGGGGAAAACTTCATTTAAAATGTTTTAAAAATGCTAATAATATTGAGCCCCACACAGCAAATACAGTTTTTTGTATCTGAAATTTATTTGAAAATCTTGTAAAACAACCGAACAGTTGAAATTTACTAAAAATTTAATAATCAAATCTAAAATTTCTATGCTTTATTCTTTTTAATTTGAGAAAGAAATAACAAATATGTTTTTTCTCTCTCTTTCTTCATTTCGTGACCAATATATAAATAACAAACGCAGAAGAAAAAAAAAAAAAAACAGAACCTAAAGCTTTAAAACCACGAACGAAACATTCAAAATATGAGAGAACATCGAAATTCCGAAAGAGTATTACGAAAAAGGAAAATCGATCTCACGATGCAAAAAACGTGAAAAAAAAAAAAACGCTTGTCTCATCAGAATCCAGGTGTCAATTTCACAATTTTGGAGTTCACCGATCCTTGCAAGCACGCGCAGATGAAGATGTCATAGCGGTTTGAAGTTTAATCAATAAAACAGTTTAAATTTTGAGAGGAAAAATATGGGCATGTTAGGAGGAACGGCGATAAATGGGGTTGATTGGTATTTAGCAGTGGCTCCCAACCTTTTAACATTGTGCTGCTCAACAAAGGGTAACTCACAATGGCCTCTTTCCCTAACATTCCTTACCATATGTACAGTTTTTTTTTGGGGGGGGGCAACAATGAACATTTACTCGTCTTTTCTACGAAATAATGTTATCGGTAAAATTTAAATAAGTATTTAAAGTGGAAATAGATATGTTTTGGAGTAAAAATAAGAACAAGTAAGATAAATTTTGGAAACATGATCATTTGCTCTTTGCCTGTTTTTCTTTTGGAACCCCTCCTCCAGCAAATGCTATGCGCCCTACCGGTCGGGAATTGCTCGTGCATACTATATACAGAACGAAGCACTGCTATGGAGTTACCATCGACTGTCTCTAGAGAGAGAACAGATGTGGCAACGCTGACACGAGCAAAGTCTTTTACTTCACGCCAAGAAGAAAAAAATGAATACTTGTACTTTAAAAATTATAGAACGAGTGGTAAAACAATGAGACTTTACGAGAAAGTCTTGCTTGAAAAAATAAATAAAATAAAAATACGAATTTGAAGACAGTTGCAGAGTTTAGAGTAACCAACACAGTTAATTTACAATGAGTAGGGTGTGGAGGTTACAATGAGTAGGGTTGCTGGGGTGTTGAGCTTTTTAATTACTTATATCCAGTCATACATATTTCACTTGCGTCAGAGTATGTAGTGCTTTTGCAACGAACTTTCTTCTCTATTCTGATAATTTAGAAAAACGTTTGTTGGCGACAGTGAATGTGCAATACCATGTAAGAATAATTATTGTTTTAGTTATCATGAAAGCAGGAATTTCTGGAAATGGAATAGAGACTATAAGTGTCTATTATTACTTGACGGTTTTATGAAGAGGTTAAGATTGTCTGTGGTTTAAGGTAAAACCCCTCAAATAAGATCTAACCAACTGCAAAGATTTCATATAAAAGTTTCAAATTTTACCCTCAAATGTTGCTCAAACATGTTTTAATTGTTTACGGATTATAATCTTCAAATATTCTACGATGTGGCGAATGTTGTTTACGAAAATCTCTAAAGTTAGAAAAAAGAATAATAAAATAATTAGAAAAGAGCATTCAAAATTTTACTAATGGTAAGCAAGGTAAGCATCGCATCGGGGGCGGTCGTCTAAGGGGCACCATTTCGAACTCAAAAGCTTGAAAAAAGTATAAAAGGGGAGCCTCTTTACGTTTACAGGGGGCGCCACGTATCCTAGGGCTGCCCCTAGGATACGTGGCGTTAAAAATAGGATAACATTTACATTTTTATTAAGAGATGTTCGTTTATATCAGTGTTTCCCAACCGGTGAGGCGCGACCCCCTACGGGGCGCAAGGAAAACAGGCAAATGCATGTTTTAAAAAATCATCTCATTTATTCTTATTTTTACTCCAAACATATCTATTTTCGATTTAAAAGTTTATTTAAACGTGTGCTGATAACATTATTTTATAGAAAAGGCGACTAAATGTTCATTGTTGAAGAATAAAAAACTGAATGCATGCTGAAAAATGTGAGGCGGGGGGGGGGCGATGTCAAAAGGTTGGGAGCCGCTGATTTATATTTATAGTAGAATTCAATAATTACAGTAAATATTGTTATAATAATAAAACAAAAGAAATGTCTACTGAAAGATATAAATAAAGTATCGCAACTATGAAAACTATGAATTTTCCTAAGATTTTGAAACGCGAATTTCACATTTTCAGTGTTTTATAATAAGAATTTAGACCAAAAAAAAAAAATAAATAAATAAATTAAAAGATAGATACATATATACGCAAAGCATAGATAAATACACTAAAAGCTTTTATTAGCGTTTAAAGTTAAAACAAATATAAAACTACTTTATGTAAAAGAAAAAAAAAACCAAAAAAGGATAAACGAACGGACAATAAAAAAAATTTAAAAAAGGTGTATGTGACATCAATATTCAGGCTTCGCCTCAGTAATCTTACCTTTCTCTGGCTGACATGCACAGATGTCATAGCGATATGGAGTGTGAAAAGGAATAAAATGGACACAGTTCAGTTTTCAGACGAGCGATGTGTACAGTATCGATGCACGTCAATATCTATATATCAATCGAAAGCAAAACACAGCAATGGCAGGGTTATCGAACACGACTCTAGATCAAGTTATTTAAAGTGATAACGCTGCCACAAGGTTCGAGGTCTTTCCCCTTGTGAACTGCAAACAAAAACATGAAAACAAACAAACAAACAATAGAGTGATAGGTAATTTTATCTTTTTAGATTTAAAAGCATGGATGTTGAGCTTCATCTTACTAGCCCAATGATTTCTGTATTCTATCAATGTCTGTATTCTATAGAACATATAACATGTTGTATACGCACTATACAGCATTTACGTACATATAACCCATAATTGAATTTGTACTTGTAGCTAACGTATTCGCTTACTAAATTATACAGGGTGTCCATTTAAGTTTATACTTAATACGTCTGTTAAAAATTTCTGGTTAACCTGTAAGAATCACAAGTAAATATTCAATTTATATTGCTTTGATAATTTCTTATTCTGGATATTTTCTATTGTTTTAAATAATGCAAAGGAATAATCAATTCACACATCAACCAGTAAAATTTTACAAATTTAATAATCATATGAAACAAGTGTACACAACCTCTTTTAGCTTATAGTCCACAAAAAATTATAGTACTTAACCAAGGGCTATTCGAGTACTGCAGTCATAAAAAAAACCAAGTTTTTTTAGGTCACCTGATCTTAAAAACAATCAATTAAAGATCACTTTGATAGATGATGCAATTCTAAGAATGTCTTTGCAGGGTTCTTTGCAGAAAGTACTAAATAAGTACTTTCAAACACTGTAGCACAACATAACAAGAAGTCAATTATTGAATAGAAACTGATTCAACATTTTGTGGTACAAAGTTTAAGTAAATTGAAAATGAATTCTCAAATAATTTAATTTTGATATTTTACTTGCTTTCTTCAAAATTAAATCGACGGACGCTGATATTATTTTCACAGTGTAACCGCGACGACTGGCAGGTAAACCGAACAGGTGTCACTAGACAATATTGGCCTGCAGGCTATAGGTTATGCATCCATGATATTAAATAAGAAATGATAGTCATCAATTCTAAATCTTTGAAAAGGCCTCTACTGCCAGAGGTTGTGTCCTAAGATAAAATTTATATGTGTACTTCGTCGAAAGCTATCAACAGTGGCAATTTATAGTAAACTAGCAGTGTGGCCCGGCGTTGCCCGTGCAATGAATGAGAAATGCCATTTACCTTAAATATAGATTGTAAAGGGAATGAATGTGAATCCTCCCGCTGGAATGATAAAAAAATGACACGGGATTTCCCGCTGCAACGAAAAAAAAATGAACACGGCACCTAATAAAATACAGAGGTTGCCAGGAATTGGACTTGGCTAGGCTGGAATGTGAATCCTCCCGCTGCAATGATAAAAAAAAGGACATGGGACTTCCCGCTGCAATAATAATAAAAAAAGGACATGGGTCTTCCCGCTGCAATAATAATAAAAAAAAGGACACGGGTCTTCCCGCTGCAAAATAGAAAAAAAAAAAGAACAAAGCACCCGATGGCGTAGAGGCTCCGGGAACTGGACGTGGCTAGATTTCTCCTATTCTACCTGTCTGTGTTCTAACAATCATTTTTCAGAGATCGAATTTTGTTGTTTCTCTGAGCAGAAGGAACTTTTAGTAGTTTTATTTTATTTTATTTCTTCAGTTTTTTCTGAAATAAATAAACTAAACGGAAACTTTCAGGGTAAAAGTACAAATCTTTAAATTTGGGGACTTTTGGCGTCCCCAAGAAGTCAAAGTATTTTTGATGGCAAATTGATAAAAAGATCCATATTTGGGGACTGTCCTCGAATTTCGAGGACGTATGGTCACCTTATAAACTCCACCTCTCTCCCCCTCTCTCTTTCAGGACGCCAGAAGAAATTCCTCCCTCCCGCGAAGCGCGCTCACAGTTGAAGCGACCTTGAAAACCAGAGGGGGAAGTTTTCGACTTTCATTTTGCGGAATTTGCAGTCCAAGGAGAATTTTAACCTGCGATCTTTTCAGAAAAAAAATCATATAAAAAATCTAATAAACATTTCTGCACGGTTCAAAATTTAAAGGAGGGAGAAATAAATGTTTAATAAGCGGTAGAAAGATGGAAAATTTTTGCCCCTTAGGTTTTTCGATGCGACAGTTTAAAAATAGCATATTTTTAAAAGCCGTACATTTTCTTCGAAACAGGATTTCCTTTAAAAAATTCCCAAAAATCGGCAAATGTAAGTACGATTTTGTAACAAATTGTATTTGAAAAAGAAAACTCTGTATATTCCGATGATATAAAAAATATAGTATTCGGACAGAAATTTAGCTCGCGATAACGTAAAATGCGAGAAAAATGGCCAAAAACTATTAATCCGATTAATTTCATTTTTACGGCATTAGCTTTCTCTTGTCCAATTTAGTCAGCGTGCCAAATTTGGTCCAGATCCGTCGAAATGTCTGGACGTGTATAGCGAACAAACAAACAAACTCTTCTCTTTTATATATATAGATATTCTATAGTCGTAGCTGATGCATGCGTTGAGGGTCAGTAAAAATGTGACAAGCATTATTTCTTTTATTAAAACACTGAAACAAAAATAAAAATTAACACTATAACTCACTCGCAGCACATAGCTCCTTACTTTAAATCCCATCTCTTGCCAGCTTTGTATAAGTAATCCAAAAATATTTTATATCTGCGTTGCTTTCAAAGTGCGAATACACATTCCTTAAGTAATCTGATGCATACGTCTAAATTCCGATTTCGAAAGTAAATCGAAAAAGAAGCGTAACACTAAAAATGGAAGGAGAAGAAAACTAAACAAACAGCTGTGTTTTTCCTGAAACGTACCAACCAGTGCGTGAATAAAGACGGTAATCCAACTGTGGATGAGTGACCTTAAGATGCTCCGAATAGATACAAATATATTGAGGGTCTCTATGATTAGAGAAATTTGCAATTTAATTTTAACTAACCGTGTAATTATATGTTCTGGTACAAGTACAGAGCATTGGGAATGAATTAAACGTCTTTAAGCAAAGTTGAATCAGTCATTTCCTCTAGAGCAGCGATCTTCAACCTTTTAATAGCTTAGACTATTTTTGTACTTACTAAATAGCTTGCAGGATGTAGTGTATTTTAGCGAACGCAGGAACTATCTTTTTTTTTTTAAAATAACTTTCATTATTGTTGAAGCGACGGAAATCAAGTACCGTCTATTTAGGGAAGTCTTGAGAGTTTCAAGGTACATTCCCCTTCATTAACGACGAGTAACCTAATGACGGTTCAACTGGGAGGTGCAAAACCCCTAGTTAACCCATTACCACCCGACTTTTTTCAGCACATTATCCAATTGATGGTGATGCGATAAATAAATTTCCGAGATTTGTGGGTATGTAGAATGTGTTTCTTTTTCTAAAAGTACTAATAAAGCAATGATAGATTTACCTTTTACTTTATTAGAGTATTTTGTGGAAATCAGATTTTTTATTCTAGAAATGGCAATGGAAAAAAAAGAATAGTTAAATATTTTTTGCGACAGTCTAAAAATAGATCGCTGGGCGTTAATGCGTTCGCCTTTTTTCTGTGTCGAGACAAAATAATTATACCACAAAACCAGCCGAGAAGAACAATGTTTCTTCCTTGAGAAAAGTGTACAGAACTTCAGTTTGTATGAGTATATTTTTATTTGTCCCAGCTCTAACTTCTGTAAATTTGCTTATGGGGGGCCACAAATTTAAGCACGTTATTGAAAATTATATGGCTAACGTACGACGTTAACTTTTATTCTTAGGGAAGAAGATGCAGCTTCCAAGGGGGTATCCATCTGTTTCTTGAAATAGAAAATCTTGTTTTTCTAGGAAGGATAAAAAATTATCTAGGTCGGGTTAGATTTTCTTAGCTCCAAGCCAGTTACATCAATGAATAAAGTCAATAAAAAAAATTAAAAAACGATGTAGTAAGTTGAAAAGGGGTTCTGTTCTTGATGTCTGAATGAATTCAAATCCATTAATTAATTTAAAGTATGGAAACGGAACCAAAAGTTCTGAGTTTTATTTCCAATTAATTTTTTATATTAAATCTTTACATGATTCTAAATTACATTAGGAACATCTTGCACTATGTGTGACTGTATACATGTGTATGCATTTTGATCTGATAATTGTCATGAGAAGGAAATCTTCTTTAACGTTTCGTTCATGACACTTATCGGGCTATTGCATTTTTAAAAGACATTGACATTTCGTCAAGTAAAATAGTCTTTCTGCCAGTATTAAGGAAACAAAAAAGTAAATGCGAATAGTATCTAAAACTTTAAACAGCGCTAAGAAACTTGGACTTTCTTTAAAACGGAGCAGTAGAAAACAGCTAACAAATTGTGAAATATTCTCTTAAAATTTTATCGATGTTACGAATCGAAAACTGCTCCCTACTCGCACTGCAAAGGCTAAAACATTTCAATATATTCCAATTCCACGCAGCATTTTCCACGTGATAGATACAGTCGCCTCTCCGAACGACAGACTGAAAAGCTAAGATGATTTTTACGAAACGGAGAGCCTGCGAGCGAAACGCAAAAAAGCAGCTTGCCGAAATATCAATAAGAACTCCAGAGTCGAAAGAAGCTGTCTTCGCAATTTTATTGCTGCTTTAGTAGTTTTTATATCGGCGCGTGCGTGACTGAACGATTTAGACTGAAATTTTCAACATCGAAAGTAAAGTCGAAGAGACTATGGGGAGGAGTTCAAAACAAGGGTGGATTTCAGTCGTGACCGAAAGATACATGTTTTTTTTTTTGTAGTAGTGTCGCTTTGCATTACGAACAGGAAAGCTTAACTACACGAAATGTATGAGTAATAAAACTCTTCCTAACAGATATGTATCTCAGTAAACATATTACTTAATACGTAAAACTATAATATTTTCAAATTATATAAGGGCAGGTGGTGGACAAGCTTTATTTCCACTTTGACGTATAAAGTGTTTGAAGAGGTTTCAACTCAACCTCAACTCTAATTTTCTGAATAACAATTTAATTATTTGAAACGATGCACAGTGGGAAAGAAATGTGAAAAGGTAATATTACTCGTATATATTGAATAGTGCAATTCCAATGTCCCCACTATGGCCGAGGGGATAAGCCTCTTAAAAAGGTAGACGGCTGGAAAATGAAGGTGCAGAGTTCTGGCTTGGCCTATCGCGCGGATCTCGATCTAAATGATCTGGAGTTTTGGTCGGTTTTCTCCAGATGTAAGTTGAATACGCGTTAGAACCCCTTAGAAAGTTCTCTGCCCAAGGCATCTCCCATCCTATGCAGATAGCCCATGCGTATCTTTATCCTAACAGCCCAAACATCAAACAAACAAACAATTTCAATGAAGAACAACACTTTTTACGGAACCGAAATTTGCTTACACACGAATTCTTTTTTGAGAGGATGTACACTGTATGCAGATTCATAAAAAAAGTTTTAGAAATAAATCATGTATTCTCTTCTCGTACTATAGGATGATGTCAAAAACATCCCAATTCTACATGTCTAAAAAATAATACAGCTTCTTTTCGTTCAAATTAAGAAACCGTAAAAGAATTAAACACCAAGCAGTCGAAAATCTAAGCTTCTCTCTCGTCTGATTGGGTGCTATTAAGGTTAAACAACTCTGAAAGAATTTTTTTTTTTTTTTTAATTTTCAATTTATGTGTTTAACAATTCACTGAACACTGGAGAAAATATGTCAGTAAACGCATTTGAAAAAATGTGAGAGTAAAACCGTCTTGAAAAAAAAAAAAAAAAAGTAGTAAATGGTTTCACGTCCATCATCTTTTTAAGCCTGCGGCGCGGAAATTTCGGAGTCGAGAACATTATTCTAACTGTATTCTAGAGGTCTATAATGTTGATTGGATGGAAAAGGATATCGATACATCAGGCTTAAACTTATAGTATATGTCAACTGGATGAAACGACGATAAATATAAAAATAGTTACCCAATCGCATTCCAACTTGTATGAGAAGGCAAGTAAGATGATATTTTCCAATCAGAATAAACGTTGATCTGCTAATTACTTCTTTCAGAACAATTTTTTTTTTGGGGATTTTCAAAGATTTGTACTTTTGAAATTCTTGTCTTTTTACATTTACTAGACAATACTTGGCTGTTCTGTCCGTATTCTTAAGCTGCACTCTTATTTGAAGATAAAACTTTGTCTTTTAATTGGATGCCTGTCTGATTTTCATTGATGGATTGATTGATTATGTAATTTATCTATCTAAAACCCGATTAGTTATCGATGTTATAATTTTTACTAAGTATGGCCTTTCAAAAGCAAACTTATTTGTTTCTTCGAACTCTAACTTTCGTAAGAATTCTGGAATGACGGCTACAAAATTGAAATATACCATGAAGTTTACTTCCATAAAAATGCAAGGATTTTTGTGAGAATTTTCACTTGAAATATAGATGTCAGAAACGACCATAAACAGTCTTGTACTTTCTGACAGCATATACATTACAATTATCGAGTCCGCAGAATACAATAACGGGCAGAGCCTGATTATCGCATGGGCAAATCGGGACTTTGCCCAGGGCCCCTGGCTCGAAAGGGCCCCCAATTTGCAATACTCTTCTTAAATATATTTTTTATATCAAAATTTTATATGAAAAATAAAATAAATTTCATAGAAATGGGGCCCCCAAGTTCATTAATGCCCGGGGCCCCCGTTGGTCATAATCAGGCTCTGATAACGGGTTGTTTGCAAAATAAATTGGTTATGTAAACTTGTATAAACCATAACCACTATTTTCCAACTTAGAGAAAAGATTTGGAGGACTGAAAAGAAAGAAATTTTCCAAAACTAATACTTAAATTTTACTTAAAAGGTCCGACAAAGAAACGAAATATTACTAAAGAGTAGTGATGCGACGGACATCAATTTGGCCGGATGCCGGATACCGAATATCTGGCCCAACACTCAACCGGATATCCGGCAGCAGTATATTTTCTTCTTTTTTGTTTTATTTTCACTAGTTTTCTTAGATCATTTAGCTATTACTTTTTTCTTCAAATTTTCTGATTAGTTTGAAATCATTTAATTCTAAAATCAGAAATCCTTTTGGGGTTGCTTCCATGAATTTAGTACCAGTTTTACTGCAATTAAAGTCATACAAATAAACAATGTCATAGATGTCCTCCCTCAAGAGTTGGATAAATATCTTAAAAGATCAGTTTTTGAAAGGAAGACATCTCCATTCTACAGTTAGAAAATCAATGTAACAAATTTCCTTACTTTATCAAAATTAGGGGGGAGTGACATTTTCTCACCAGACAGCAGTACTGCAGCTAGTACACTATTCTCATAAGCAGGGTCAATGGAGGGTGGAAAAAAAGGTAACCGAATTCTTATAAAGATTGAAAAACAGTTTTGCTCAATAATTTCTTACAGTAATAATTTACTCCAATCTTAAAAAGATAGAAGTACACCCCCCCCAATTTTCTGTACATGATAAAAATACATTCTAAAAAGTATTGAAAACAAAATATTTTCACAAAACTTGTTTTTTCGCATTCTTTTTTATTGCAGATTTTAGAATTTATTCATTTATTATGTTTATTTATGTTGTTTTTCTGTATATAATTTTAGACCGGATATACTGCCGGATATTTGTAATATCTGGCTATTGCCAATTGGCCGGATGCAGTAAGTTTGCCGGATATTTGTTGCATCCCTACTAAAGAGGTTCTATAATGAAAATTTAAGCTGTGGTTCCACATCGACTTTCCCCAAAATTCTTAAATATAATATATTCGAAATCTTTGGCGCTATTATAGTTAGGTGGTATACGAATGTAAGTATGCACGTAAGTATGACACAGTATGTACGCGTATAAATGACACAGTAAAAGCAACCTAATTATTTTTATTATAGCTTTGAGCAACAAGCATTATCTTTATCTTATCAATGCCATGAAATTGAAATAACGCGTTATTTTCAATAACACGCGATCGCATCGATTGCACCACTAAATAAAACTACAAATTACTGCCACGACCTCACATTTAAAAATGGAAAATACAAACTTTAGTGAATGTCCTCATGACAGCATTATTTTTGGGAGGAAGGAGAGAATACAAGTTGTACTCGATTAAAAACTGAAAAGCACACCTCTACTGTACTTCGATTTTTAAACTTGTATTACCGACACGAACTGAAGCATATGATCATTAATTATGTTCCGCTATGGATAGTAAATGATACGTAACTAATCACAATATTCTGTTCTTAATATTTAACAACGAACATCATCGTTATCTTGTCAACCATCTTTAGTGCATTTTTATCTCCTTGTACGAAGTAAAGGAAGTATTGTAATCGCGAAAAATTTCGGCATTCAGATTTGGATCGCAAGGCTCTAGCCATGAAGGGGGGGGGGAGGGATCATTGTGCTTCGATACCCCCCTCCCCGAAATTTTAGTCAATGCATTAGTAGATTTGAATTTGCTCCGCTACAGTAGATCAATTAAAGATTTAAAGGTGAAAAATTTTAGCGCTGCATATCCCCACCTCGAATTTTTTTCTGGCAAAGGTCTTGTTTGAACATCACTAAATTTGACGAGTTCCAGTGTGACGTCTATACATACATACGTACGTAAGTATGTACGATGTAGTCACATAAAATCCATTTTGACCAACGACAAATCCATTTCGACTCGTTTATCCGTGACGTCAGTATGTATGTATGCAACATAAAAACGATAAGCCCTAGAATTTTGAAATTTCTTATTTAGGACTCTAGTAATACCTAGTAGTGGGTTCTTGGTTGCAATCAACTGAGTAGTTTATTTACAGGGTCGCCAAAAAGATTTTCTATACACTGAAAGTCTATAGACTGTCATTGTTTGCCCAAATGCATGCCGTGTGGAAATGCACAGAGCATGCATTTGCACACAGACAAAGAAAAAAAAAAAGAAAAACGAGCTATTGGAGTCACTGCGGTCTGTGAGGAAAACAGCAAGGCAAGAGAAAGAAACCAAAGATTGCTGGCCTTGCTTTTAGATGAAGTATGTGTAAGAAGAAAACGGGAAGGAAAAAAAAAAAAAATGCAGCTGCTCATTTGCTTCCCATAAACTGAAGGCAGATAATCCAAATGTTTAAAAAAGAGCCTTATTGCCGACGAGACAAATATATTTAACATTACAGGGATTTTGTGAGACAGGCCTATTTTTCATCTCGCGTCCATCCCTAATTAATATACCTTGCATAATTTATTTTTATATTTATAATTTTCCGAAATAAAAAGCATCATGACTATGTTGTCTGGCTGTGCCGCACAGCCAGCCGTCGTCAAAAAAGGGTCTCTAGATCTGTGGCAGGCGATGAACGTTTCGATCGTCCGCCATCTTGCTGGTAGTTAAGTCGAGCGAGGGCAACGGCTGCCCTTATTTCAGCATTGGGCAGACTATCCAGCTGTTCTCGTATTCTTCCATTTTTCAGCAGATGTCAATGCTGTTAAAAATAATCGTGACATTTTTTTTTACGGGAAATGACGTGCTAAAAAGTAAAGGATTCTCGTGGAGCTATGTCACCCGCAACTATTTTCATGGAAATCAAATCTATTCTTCGTGACTGGCAACAATCAAAACGTCAGGGTTTGGTGTTCCCAGAGCGGGAACACTGAGCGTTAAAGGGTTAAAGAAAAATGCTATCGGTCAAAGAAGGGGGAGAGCTCTTTTTTGCGTCTTTTCAAAGATGAGAGCAAACAGGTTAGACATGGGTTCTGTATTGAAAATGGAAAGGTAAACAAAAAAGACTGACTTGTCTGACAAATATGCTTAGCCAGACTTATTACCCTTGCCTTGGAAGTTTTCTGGATCCGCCACTACTTTTAATAAATCTTGATCGCGTAAAATAAGAGCAGACTACTAACTAGCCACCACTACTTCATTTTTAAGAGAAGGGAGGAAAATTCAGGCTATTGTGCATGTCATTATGACAGCATTGTTTTTGGAAGCAAGAGAAGAGAATTCGCGAAGTTCCTGACAAATTTGTCCAAAACTTCCGCCCTGCGATAAATCCGAAAGATAAGGACGGAGGCAAAAATCGATGAAGCGTATCAAATGGGGGAAAGCCGGCGAGGGTGTGCATACTCCAGTCTTTTTCATCTATTTTTATTCCTGCTGTTTGATCAAAGAAAAGAAGAAAAATAAATAAGTAAACAGAGGAACAGGGTAAATTTGTATGGTAATAAATTACTGGTGGGAAAAAAGAAATTAATGACAAACTTTGTACTCTCTTAGGATTTTGTTTAATGATTTTTTCGTGGTCAGAACAAGAATGTCAGGTACGCTTGTTTTAGAGCTCAAGTTTGAGAAGTTTTTTTTTAACTCTATAAATATTATTTTGCTTGGAATAATAATTTTGAATTACTTTTTCCTTTAACTAAGCGCCTTTATTTACTGGTACACTTCTATAATCTATGCTAATTCTTTGTTCAATCTTAGTTTTAAATAAGTTTTTTAAATATGCATAGTTCAGTTACTTTACTGCATTTTTTTCAAGCAAATAAAAGTTCCAGAGTGTATTAAGCAAATTAAAAACCATAGCAAACTGAATATATCGCCTCAGAAAGTCCACTAGAATTGAGATTTTTCGCCCAACTTAATTCTGAAATAATATTTAATACGTGAAAATCTGATGTTTCATCTACTGTAAAAAATTAGGAAAACTGCGCCTAATTTTTTGGAATCTCAATAATTGACAAATGAATTAAGATGAAGGAATGGAACTTTTCGAATTTTCTAATTAAAGAAAATTTTCTTTGAAAGGTGGCTCTATATTTCAATGTGGACTCGCAACATAATTTCTGACTAAAATATCTCTTTCTAACCGTCTTTTGGAAACGATAGAAACTGTCATAGTACACTTTTATATTCGTACAGAAATGTTCTATCGTCAGTGATCATACACTTGGTGTAACTGTCATACCCTTGGTGTAACATTTTACCAAAACATGATACTAGTAAAGCCTCAATAAGATGTCGAAACTTTGTTCTTCTAACATTTCGTGCTCGAAACTTTGTTCTTCTAACATTTCGTGCTTTTTTGCTCTTCTAACGTATCGACAACTATAAGTCATAAACTCATGTATGTCGATTCGTAAAGTAGAAAACATTGAACAATACGATGATGGAATACTGAACCTTTAAATGGCAGTGTGTGTGGAAGCCAACTTTACAATAATAGAAATTTGCTTTGATAACGTACTTAGCAAGCTGCTATATATGGGTGTATATAACAACACTGAGAACAGAGCCCCGGATATTACGTGAACACTCTATACGTTAGCCACTAGGGCAAAAATTTTATGCCCAGAAAACTCAAGGAAATTATTTTTCAACTTCGTCATCGATGCCATCTCTCCACTCTTTGGTGTAATTAATTGTGAGATATCCCCATACGATGGTGAAAAGAACTATGCATGAAATTTCACCATTTGCAATATGTTAGAAAAATCAAATGAGCCAACTGTGGGTGCGCTTGCTTTTATGATTCCGACCAGTGACGGCTCGAGACCAGTTCCAGTGGTGGGGCCCGAAAAAAAAGAAAGAAAAGTAGTGGCAATTGCAATTAAAATCGGTGAAAATATATATACATATAGAGCAACCTCCCCCCTCCCCCGGGCACACAGTGCAAGTATTTAAAATTTTTCAACTGGCAAATGATGCACCTTTTGCTATTTTTTACCTACTTTCGTTGATATTGAAAAGTTTATTACTAATCAAAAGGCCACGTTTCATTTTTATTTAGTATTTATGTCTCTCACAGCTGCTTGTTCATAATTTTTAAATTTATTCATTTTAAAATCAATATTAACATATAAAATACGTTTACACATCACATTTCGTAAATCAAGAAAAATAAACAGAAAAATATCTGACTGCCCTTCAAAAATACGATCATGCACATAAAAAATGATTTTCTCCTGAGCGGAAAATTTCGGAAATAGTTACCGACAGGCGAAATTTCTCCTTATAGTCGTTTAGATTACCATACGAGGGCCCGAAGATGAGAGCCCCAAGGACAGTGCCAAATAAGCCGTTTGCAAGTAAAGTCAATGGCGCGTCAACATGGCTTTTGTGCTCAAACAAAATGCCATGCTCAAACCAAATGCTTTTGTGTTAAATATGTCAAACCGGTAAACGGAGAAAGAACGCCAAGTTCAGGGCGAACAAGCCCATGGCCCGTTTAAATAGGGGGAAATCATAACTATCGCTTTTTTAAGTGCTTTTTTTAATGCACAATATTAAAAATAGATTAAAACGCGTGTATTTTTTCAATAAAGTTAAATAATTAAAAGAACGGTGTTACATAATAGAAAGAAGCTTTGACTTAGAGGGTGGTTAGCCGGTGGGGCCAGGCTCTGTGACAAGCAGTGGGCGATTCTATCGAGCGCCATCTTGCTGGTAGTTAAATTGTGCGATGACAACGGCTGCACTTTTTCGACATTGGGAAATGGTTGCGCATGAAAGGGTTAACTTTGATCGAAAAAGTTTTAGAGTGTGATGGTGAACTCTCATATACTGTGCTCATAGTGACAGCCCAAAATTTTCTATTTTTACTCTGAGTGTAATAAGAGTGCAAGCCAGACTCCCTATAAAAATCTTGTTCGTCTCACAAGTTCATGTCCCAAGCATAGATTATCGGTCAACAACAATGTTTAACAAACAGGTCTTTTAAGGTCCACAACAAACAGGCAAATGTGCACCCACAGATGCATATATCTCTGTTTCAGAGTTTTTTCTTTATAAAATCAATGTAATGTTTGAAGTTACATGGAAGAGAGAAATGTGTATAAAATATTAAACGAATATTTAAAAATTCTTTTTTTTTCTTCTAGAAGAAATTGCGTGAACGTTGTTTTCTAAAGCTGGTGGATATATTTTAAAGCACGCATAACCGGAACAGATATTACTGAGAGGTAAATTTATTCTCTGTAAGGTAAAATACAAATAATGTGTGTTGTGAAAGAAACTATTTGCGGACATTTATAGGATTATCTTAGTTTTTATTGGTAAGAATAAAGAATTATTGGTATCTACGAAAATCTATTTGTGCAGATTTAAAGTAATGTAAGTGATAGTTATAAATGGCTATTAGCATATTTGACTATAGAAAATGTTTAATGATGGTGACGATGCATTTGAATTTTTTAAAACTAAATAATGTAAAATTACATTTTATAATGAATACCTTCAGTTTTAAAAGATCGATTATAGGGATTTTTTCGGCCTTTCATGCTTACTCTTGCTCAGCAATTACTCTTTTGAATCTAAAACAACAGCTAAAATAGCAGTATAGTCAGCATTGGTTATGTAGTCAGCCCAGCAGCCTTTGAAATTCTGACCATAAGAGTTGGGTGACCATATACGCTGATCGATTAGAAAAATCATAAAAATAAAAATCTGTTTTAGAGTAAGTTTAGCCGTACTATAATTATGTTTACCAGCTGGAAAAGACAGTACTTAAGTAAACACTTAAAATTTTAAGACACACAAAAAAAATCACAATAAAAACTGCAATAACAAAGTGACAAAATTATTTTTATTGAAAATTTTAAACTTAACATATTCGTAAGCATTATTTAAAATATTCTGTTTGAAAGATTTTTCTTTTTTCTATTATCCATTATTAACACAGCTTTCTTTCTCTAAATCACGAAATGTTGTGCAGTTTCCACATTGGTAAAAAATATCTCTGAACGTTTACTGCTTTGAGTGTTTCTGTTGAAGTAACTAGCTCCACTTCGCATTCGCTTTCATCCTCATCATTGCTTCCTTTAGCGTTCAAATTTAAAACTTCAGAAACATTTTCGGGAACGGAAGCTCCACTACTGTTGCTAACTGCTAGTAAACTGCTAGTTGCTGTTTATCTTAGCACACAAAATTTCATCAGTTGTTGCACAACCATGATTCCGCAGATTTTGTGCACGTTCAGAGAGGGGAAAACCTTCATCTCCATAATCCTGTAATGTTTTCGGCAAGGCTACAAGTAAATACAGCATGTCGAAAGCAATTTTCACTGGTTGCTTTGGAGACCATATTCTAACTTTGGTCCGTGTAGAAGATGAAAATTAACGCTGACACTTGGGAAACTTGTCCTTTCGGTTATTTGGTAACCAAAAAGAGGGAGACGCCTTGGGCGAACGACTTGTTAAGGGCTGAAAAAACACTCAAAATACTGGTGTTAAACGATAAAGTAATTAAAAAACTTTGTAAAAAACACACATAAGAAGTAAAAGGAAAGAAGATACGCGTATCCTCTTTCCTTTTACTTCTTATGTGTGTTTTTTACAAAGTTTTTTAATTACTTTGACTTGTTAAGGGGTTCTAACGTGTATTCACGTTACATACGGAGAAAACCGCCTAAAACGTCAAACCATTAGATCGCCAGCCGTGCGGTTGGTCAGAACTCTGGACCTTCACACATACATCTACCAATGTTCAATGTCTTATCCACCGAACCTTTGGTCTGCGTTAGGAGGTTATTAGAGTGAACTTTGTAAAATACCGAGGACCAGTTGATGGCATCGACATCTGGATTTTTCAGTAAATAATGATCTTTCACATAAAAAAAAACAACTCGAATTTCTTGAAAAAAAAAATACACAGAAGAAGTATTAGACACTTAAGTCCCGACAATAATAAATAAATATAAGGTAAATAACAATTCCCATAAAATAAAATAAAAAATAAATAAAAAATACACAGAATCTAGCTTTCTGGTTCTTATTCTTTCTCTAAGATTATGTGACGTTCACTTTCGGACAACAAAGCAATAAATCTATAAAAAAAAAACTGTAATCGAATTTTATTTTATTTATTTATTTTTTTACCGCTAAACAGAATACTCTTTCCCATCCACGTTTTTCTCTAAAGAAATTTGAGACTTTTTTCATTTAATTTTCCTCAGGCTATTGCAAAGTAAAGGTTGCCAGGCCTAATATATAAAATCTTTCTCCCCCCCCCCTTTTTTTTTCTCTCCTTTAATTCTAAGGATAAAGTAGATTACATGAGGAAACCTAACACTCAAAAAAGTTAGTTCCGAGTTTTTAATTTCAAAATTTTATAATAATCAGAAAGAGTTTTTTTTTGTTTGTTGTTGTTACCTAAAAAATAAATAAATAAATCTGAATAGGTTTCAGATATACAGCGTAAAATATATATTTGCTTGTGCAATACGTAAAAACGACCAAATGCAACACAGTGTTGAACAACTATACTTGGATTAAGAGTTCTAACTTGTTTTAAAATATTGGATTAGTTTCACAGCTATGAGTGGGAAAACTTATAAAGTTTTGCTGGAATGTAATGAAAAATTTCCAAAGCATAAGTAAAGTAAAATTCCTTTTATTTAATTTTTTTCTGCGCATGTTTTAAAAGTATTTTTTTAGTAAGCGTTAATAAGCGAAAAAAGTCTGAAACACCGAAAGCGTACCAAAGGTAAATAATAAAAACTAAAATGATGGCTGCTGTTGTGCTATAGTTATACGAATTCAACCTGATAAAGGGGATTTTGCATTGAACAGTGGACTTTTAGAGGGGTTCTTACGGGTATTTAGTAACTTCTGCAGAAAATCCCCCCAAATTCCAGGCTGTTAAGTCGACAGCCACTTGGCAGGCCGGTGGTAGGCATGGGCGCCCATGGGGGGGGGCAAGGTAAGGCACTTGCCCCCCCTAGAGTTTTAGGTTAGTGTCTCATGATATAAACAAATCGAAAAAACAGAACTAAATTTGTTAAAAGTTTGAAATTTGCCCCCTAGAAAAATTCCTATGGGCGCCCATGGTGGTAGGTGGCCACGCTCACACTTCAGCTACCTACCAATGTCCAGTGTCTCATACACTCATGCCATTGTTAGGCCCACTACTGCGATGGAAAAGTAGAGAGTTGTTTATACACTGATAAATTAAAAACACTTTATTATTTGACCGATTTTATTTTGCTTTTGTAAACACACACATAGATCAATAAATACACTATGGGGAAAAATACTTTTCTATTTAACTAAACTTAAAAAATTTCTTATTTCATTAAAAATATAGAAAACTGCATTTGCTTTTTACTTAAAAAAATAAATAAAATAAGTCACAGAATTAGTGTAAGGATTCCTAAGAATTGCATACATACTCACAAGTGCATTTAAAATTTGAGAAATTTATAAAAACAGATCAAAATAAGCATTCGTGTACACTGTAACTGCATTATAGAAGCGAATAAAGAAATAGGGAAAACATTCATTGACTGAAATGATGCAAAAAGAGTTTCATTGAGTTGGCGTCTATGAAATACGGAGATTAGAAAATATTCTACAATCCACATACATTTTTTTTTAACGCAGAAAATAACTAAAACGCGGAATTCCAAAAATCCGCTGTAGTTTCTCATCCCTGTTTAGAAGAAAATGACTAAAATAACTGAGTTTCATCGTTACATTGTTTGTCAAACAGGAAGAATGTTGATAAAAATTAAAAGGCTACAATCAAATTCAATAAAAATGTTCTTTATTTTAATCCATTTATTTTTAATTGTAACTGCAACTTAATCAGTTGCTTTTTTGTCCATGAATTTTATAAATATAAAGGTCACTGGTATTTTTGTGTGTGTGTTTGGAATTTTTTTTTAATAGAATATTTTAATGACAGATGATGTTGGTTAATTTTTACTTTCCGAACATGTACCATGTAAGGAAAGTATTGTAATCATGAGAAAATTCGACTTCGAGATTTTGGTGTATTTACACGTTTTGCGCGAGTTCATTTATGCTGTTTTTACGAGATGTATGTATGTATGTGTGTGTGTGTGTGTGTGTGTGTGTGTATGTGTGTGTGTAAGTGTGTATGTGAGTGAACACGATAGCTCCTAAACGGGGCATTCGATTGAGCTCAAATTGGGTATATATGCTATAAGCCACCGTCGCAAGACCGGTTTTGATTTTGTATGTATTGGACTTACAGTTTTACTACAGGGCTACAACAAAGATTTCTTTTACATTATGGCCTATGCCGGGAAATTCTTGAAATTGCGCTAGCGTTTAAACGGTACATTCGATTGAGCTCAAATTGGGTATATATGTTATAAACAGCTATCATAAGACCGGTATTGACTTTGTTGTGTATAGGACTTATAGTTTTTCTACAGGGCTACGACAAAGATTTCTTTTACATTATGGCCTATGGGGGGAAATTCTTGAAAGTACGCTAGCGTTTAAACGGTACATTCGATTGAGCTCAAATTGGGTAAACCACCATCTTAAGACCGGCAGTGATTTTGGTGTGTATAGGACTTACAATTTTTCTACAGGGCTACGAAAAAGATTTCTTTTACATTATGGCATATGGGGAGAAATTCGTGAAAGTGCGCAAGCGTTTAAACGGTGCATTCGGTTGAACTTCAATTTGGAATATATGTTTGAATTATTCATTGATTAAAATTTATTTAAATGCTTGGTAATGATCTTAATCGCAAGTGTTCGGAAAGTCGAGTGGAGTCACTCCAGATTTTTAATATATAAGATCTTGATATTTTTCTAACGTTTCTTACTATTGAAAAATGCTTGCTATTGAAAAATGCACTCTTCTGATGTAATGATATGTGTTTCTCGCAATTAATTTTCAGCAGAGTCTATATTGAATGTTTCGGAACTTGATTAAATATTAACATTTTTTATTGGAGTTTCGTTAGAGGCAAAAACGTCATCCCTCAACGTACTTTCATCTTTGACTTGCACTTTAGAGATGAGACGGGCTCGACCCGAGCCCGAAAGCCCGGGCTCTAAAATTCATGATTCTGTTCGGGAGAAATTTTTCATTTATTAAACACACTCCTTGTATAGAGATTTTAAAGAGTGATTCATGGGAGAAATAGGTATTATTTGATAAACTAGAATATAAGGAATTAGGAAGTGCATTAAGGCCAAGGCATTTAAGAACAAGTGCATTAAAGAGTTTGCTATTACATTTGTCTTATTTAATTTGTGCAAACGGCAAAATGTATGATATTCCGTGAATGAAGTAATTGACTTCATTGACGGTCATTAAAGTCAATTACATGAAGTAATTGACTTTTATTTATCTACTAGCTGAAGTACCCGTCCTCGACAGGTTAGTGAATGAAAATTTCCAAAAAGCAAGAACTTTCGTCAGCATTGTAGGAGTACACAGAATGGATGTAGTATGTTTGCCAAAGTAAAGAAAGCGAAGTTATAATTTTCATGTATTGTTAAAATATTACAGGTTAGAGAGTCACTAAGTAATATCATTTCATTCGCTTTAGTCGTAATTATGTGATGCGCGAACGAATATTTACGCATATTGAAATAATTTTCGCAAAATCTCAATTTAATCAACATTTTTGAAAAATTGGAAGCCTATAATTTAAGTTGAGTGACAACCTATCATGTCACCCAAATTCGTTTCATTCCCTGCAGTCTTTATTTCGTGATGCTGGAACAAATTTTCAGCATTTTAAAACGATTTTCGAAAAATCTGAAAATGTAAGCAAAATATTTTTAAAATTCAACGCCTATAAATTAAGATTAGCAACTACCTATCATATCACTCAATTTCGTATCATTCGTATTAGTCGTTATTACGTGATGTTTGAAGAAATATAAACGTATTTTGAGAGAATTTTCACAAAATCTCAAAATCTAATAAAAATGTTTAAAAAATTGGACTCCTATAGTTTATGTTGAGCAACCATCTATCGTGTGACCAAATTTCATATCATTCGCTTTAGTCATTATTACGTAATACGGGAACAAAGATTCACTCAGTTTTAAACGATTTTCACAAAATCTCGAAATCTGATGGATTTTTTTTTAATTAGATGCTTTTAGTTTAAGGTGAGTGACCACCAATCATTTCACCAAATATCATTTTTTCACCTTTGCAGTTATTACGTGATGTGCGAACACAAATTTACGCAGTTTGAAATGATTTTCGCAAAATTTCAAAATCTAATCAAGATTTTTTTTTAAATTCGACGCCTATGTTTTAAGTTGAGTGACCACCTATCATGACACCCAATTTCATATCATTCGCTTCAGTCGTTTTTACGTGATGCTTGAACACAAATTTACGCAGTTTGAAACGATTTTCGCAAAATCTCAAAATCCAATCAAGATTTTTTAAAAATTGGACGCCTATGTTTTAAGTTGAGTGACCACCTATCATGACACCCAATTTCATATCATTCGCTTCAGTCGTTTTTGCGTGATGCTTGAACACAAATTTACGCAGTTTGAAACGATTTTCGCAAAATCTCAAAATCCAATCAAGATTTTTAAAAATTGGACGCCTATGTTTTAAGTTGAGTGACCACCTATCATGACACCCAATTTCATATCATTCGCTTCAGTCGTTTTTGCGTGATGCTTGAACACAAATTTACGCAGTTTGAAACGATTTTCGCAAAATCTGAAAATCTAATTAAGATTTTTTTTTAATTCGACGCCTATGTTTTAAGTTGAGTGACCACCTATCATGACACCCAATTTCATATCATTCGCTTCAGTCGTTTTTACGTGATGCTTGAACACAAATTTACGCAGTTTGAAACGATTTTCGCAAAATCTCAAAATCCAATCAAGATTTTTAAAAATTGGACGCCTATGTTTTAAGTTGAGTGACCACCTATCATGACACCCAATTTCATATCATTCGCTTCAGTCGTTTTTGCGTGATGCTTGAACACAAATTTACGCAGTTTGAAACGATTTTCGCAAAATCTCAAAATCCAATCAAGATTTTTAAAAATTGGACGCCTATGTTTTAAGTTGAGTGACCACCTATCATGACACCCAATTTCATATCATTCGCTTCAGTCGTTTTTGCGTGATGCTTGAACACAAATTTACGCAGTTTGAAACGATTTTCGCAAAATCTGAAAATCTAATTAAGATTTTTTAAAAATTCGACGCCTATGTTTTAAGTTGAGTGACCACCTATCATGACACCCAATTTCATATCATTCGCTTCTGTCGTTTTTAAATGATGCTTAAACGAAAAAAGCGTCACGGACAGAATGACAGAACGACAGAATGACAGAATGATAGACAGACAAACTTTTTTTGAGGGTCGCATCGGATTCCTGGTTGCGTGAAACGGATAGAAATCGCAAAATTTTTGAATTCCAAGAAATGTACAGTCAAAAGTCTAATTTTATTTATATAGATTAGCTGAAATATTGAGCTCGGGCGGTTTGAATTAAAAGTCCTTGGGCTCGACTTTACTGCACTTTAGAGAAAATTACTTTGTCACACTAAAAGAGCTAATAACTGAAGCCACCCTGCGTTTCTCTGTTGAACTTCTTTTCGTCTGAGGAAATATGGCATCTGCCCAATATTTACTAAATGTCATCAGATTTTAAAAAAAGGAAAAAAAAATTGATAATTTATTTTCCCCACGTTCTTTTGACAATACGTGTTGTTTACTCATTGATAAAATAATATCGACACATTGCAAACAATTCGAGTAATAGAAGAAAACATTTTTAATTAAATTTGTAAATACGATTTATTTTAAACGGTTGTATGCATGAAAATTGTTCCCCCTATGCCACTAAAATAGTATTTCCCCTAATTTACGGAAAACAGCATGATTTTTGAATTCTTAAAAAAACACTGGTGATGCTTTACTATCAATTTGATTTAACTTCTTAGCAAAGTTAAAAAAACTAAAGCACGAGTCTTGTGCTTTTCAAATCTGAGAAAAAGCTCTTTTTCTTTCACTTTTGACACATTAAAATTTATATAAACTCAGAAAAGTACAAATGCAAATATCTACTTATATAACCGCTAACGAATGCGTTACCATATAAAAAGGATGAAAACTGTTAGGCATTTTCAGTGTCTAAAAAAGTTGTTTAAATGCTACATTTTTAGCGACTAAAATAGTAAAAGAAATTATGATTCTCTAATGACCGTAATCTATTTACATGTATTTTATTCAAAAGTAAAAAAAAAAAAAAAAAAAAAAAAAAACAAGATAGCAAAGGTTTAATTTTTATATCATCCATAGAAATGCAAAATAAAGAAAAGTGGTTTTTGTTTAATATTGCGATAAGGAAGCTTTCAGACTTTTCATTCTGTTGTTAGATTGAAAAAATGAATATTTCTAAACTCTGAGCAATTTGCAGTTAGTGATGGGCATGGATGAATGAAGCTATTGGAACTTGTTTGCTATGGAAAGCTTACACGAGGGGCATCTGCCTACTGGGCAAAGAGGGGGAGGGGCTCCTTGGTCGGAGGATTTATTTTTGAAAGGGTTCTAACGTGTATTCACGTTACATCTGGAGGAAACAAAAACTATTCGAATTAATCTATTATTAAATATCCATTCGAACGCTCAGCACATAGCATTCAAATAGAGCGGCATTCGAAATTACGAACAGAAATCGCGAACGCTACTCAAATAGTGGACATCGCGAATACTATTCAAATAGTGGAAATCGTAAATACTATTCAAATAGTGGAAACCGCGAATACTATTCGAATAGAAATCGCAAATACTATTTGATTAATAAAAATTGCGAATATTTATTATCAGATTAATCGATTATTGATTCTGTTCGAATACTATATTATAGAAATCATTCCACTGGCGCATCACTATTTGCAGTTTCCTTTCTTTCGCTTGTTTTAATTGTTCATTATTTCAAAATCAAGGAGTGTTTCTATTGCAAGTGCAGCAAGATTCGAAGCCAACTTTGAGTAGATTGCCAAATTATTAGGAAGATTACTTAAATGCTTGTTCTGATAAAGTTTTTGACTTGATTTTTGCTGCTGAAACCATTATTGTCTTTGATATGTGTCAACTATGTGTACAGCACAGCAAACTTGCATCGAACTTGCAGCAAGCTTGATTTATCAAGTCAATAAGCTTGAATTAAGATTGAAAATTCCAAGCGTGTAAGCTTGATGCAAGCTTGAATCAAGCTTGACATTTCAAGCTTAATTTTTTTTTTTTCTAAATACACGGGAAGCCCGCTGGCGAACGCGCCCCACATACTTTATTTTTCCGATAATTTTCCACTGTATGCTGTAATTTTAAGTTATTTTAATCTGTTTCCATCGAGTGTCCGTGACTAGAATAGAACCCGGGACCTTTCGATTAGTAGCCGAGCGCGTTATCCATTCAGCCACCAGAGCTTTGTGCAGCTATGACTAAAGTTTGAAGTGAATTGTTAAGCGGTTTTCTGGCCAGATTGATAAGTGGGCGATATGTTATTTGGTTTTTTTTTTATTTTTCCATGGGATGCATCAAAATTAAAATAATTTTATGTGCGATTTAGAGACTCTACTAATAGGGAAATAAACATGATATAAACTTAAGAGCAACACATGTTTTAAAACTTTCGCAACACTCATGATCAATACTGCCGCTGGCCAAAATCAAGACAAACGACTGATTTTGAAATCAATTTCGTAGTATAATTGTATTTTATTTTGAAGAATTTCCATATTTGGAAATATAGAATGGATTTACTTAATTAACACAAATTTTGTGTTAAGTAATCTGAAATCAAAGAAACAGATAGTTAAACCTTACTTCGAAATGCTATATCACAGTTGCTAACATAACATGTATGGAATACAAACACTTTAGTCATTTTTGTAAATATTTCTTATAATAACAAATTTTGCTATTTTTTAACGCTAAAAATTCTCTTTACAAATGTGGTTAGTTATTTTCCTACATATATTGGTATGCTATATCGATATAGAGCTTTTCGAAGAATTAAAAATAAGTTTAAATTAATTTATACAAATGTAAATTTGAATTATTTTCATTGTTCATACTTTATAATTAAAAAAAATATTTAACTTCTGATTTTTTTTTTTTATCCTTTGTAATTTTATTTTAAAATTACAAAAGTGTAAGATGTAAGATTTTTGGGCCCTAAAATCTGTAGGCCCTGGGCAGTTGCCCCGTTTGCCCTGCCGGTAATATGGCACATGGTAATAAAAAACCCATCCCCGTTAAAACACATCTTTTACGAACTTTCAACAAATTTGAGGATGCTAGACAATTAATGTCCATTCTCTTTCACAGATGGCGCCATCACCGCAGTCTGCAAGTCAAAATCCAGCTTAAGCCAACCTTGCATTGCCAAGCCAAATCTCAAGCTTGATTTAAGCTTATGTGCTGTCTGGGAGTCGTGTGCGTACAGTAAACCCCCGCTACAACAATACTTAAGGGAACCAATAAAATGATCGTTCTAGAGGGATGTATTGTTACAACGAAAACAGATTATATTATATTGGATCTCCGAGGGACAGCAAAGTTTTAGCGTTACAGAGGGATTTACGTTGTTTTGAATAAAGTTATAGCATGGTTTTACTGTATCAAGTACGCTAGTAGCCGAGGAGCTAACTCCTTCAGAGAAAGAACACTGCCAAATAGGCGATCGCCAAAGAACTGATTACCACCAAGCGGCAGTTGATAGAATAAAACTGAAATCACAGAATGACATCATAGTAACGAACTCCAACAACATGAAAAAATTTGTCAAGTGAGCATGTTGGCTGTAATTGCCACCAAATATTAAGATTATTTTCGTAGGATTTTCATTGAATGTAAATATTATTTTTACACAAAAAATATCTACGTAACATGTTGTTTTTGTGATGTAAATAGAATTTTCTCATAAATAAAAAATTCCTACAAAACCTAAAATCAGATTTTACTTATAAAAGTAACTTCAACTAGAATATACAAAAATGTGAGTACTTTCCTTATTAATTTGGCCACCGTTAATTTGGAATTAATCATCTTAAATCAATTGATTTGATAAAAAGTGACATTTTGAATGCTAGTGCTCATGCACAATAAAAAATATTATTAATACTTAATATGAAAGCATTCTCTTAAAATACAGACATACATTTTATGTCTTTTTTTTTTCCTTTTATAATTTCATATCTAATCTACATTTCGCACATAACATTGAACAGATAAGCATATCTTGATAACAGCAAAAATACTCATTTCAGAGCAGGAGCAACCTCTGGATTTTACATGTCGAGCCAAGTATTATAAACCTGATGTTAAATGAGGAATTAAAAGCCCAAATTAAAGCGAAACAAAACTACCCATTAAGCAAATTAAAACGAGCAACTGCTAGGCATAAATCATAATTTTGGTGTTGTTTGCGCTTTTTTATTTATCCTTTCCCTTCCCTTGTACCCAAATAAAGGCATTAAAAAATTACGTACCTAAGGGGTGCACCTAAACTTGGCAACTTTTATAAACGGATTTACGGGACTTTCGCGAATAAAATTCGGGACGGGGCTAATAAAGTCGGGAAACACAATTAAAACGAGGTTTAATTTGTACACTTTAAATACTTTATTGACTATTATACTTACTTCCTTATAACTATATAAGCAACATAGTTGACAAAAGTTAAAACAGTCAGATAAACTAATGAAAAATCAACATTAACTAATAACTTTCAATTGCTCTTTATAATCAAAACAAATAAATATTACAAATGCAATTAAATTAAGCAAACTTTAACTGCATTTGCAATTAAATTAATTAATTTTTCATTCCCTTTCACACACACACACACAAAATACTTTGCCTTTTAAAAATAATTAAAACAACCGTGACGTAGGCATCGATAACATGCCTTTATAAAATAAATTTAAAGATCATTATAACTGTCTATTTATCTGAAAAAAAAAAAAAAACTAAACCACTTTTACTTAAATTATATTATTTATTTAGAATAGAAACTTGAAGTACAAAATTTCTTCTTCAGAGATCATATTTATTGAGGAAAGTAACTTCATGTTTAAAATCTTTTCTGAAATCATCATAATTTATCAAATTCCCTTTTCTACTCAAAAAACTGGACCATTTACGCATCCTCTACAGCCGAAGAAACGGGACGTCCCAGCTCTCGCGTGACGGTTGACAACCCTAGGTGCACCCCTCTCTGGTGTTGTCAGGCATCTGGTCGGCGATCACCGAGCGTCCGCGTCCCCGGCCCAAGCGGGCCCCGGTGAGGCAATCAAAAATGCATATAGTACTTTATAATAAGAGTAATTTGATTACATATTTCAGAGCAATCTCTCTCTCTCTCTTACGCAGTGACGCAGCGGAGGATCCCAGAAACCACGCGACTCAAGGGCCCCACCGAAAAATAAGCCCCCCCCCCAAAAAAAAAAATCTTTAAAATAGTTAAATGTGGTTTTTAGGCACGTAAGCCTAATTTTCAAATATTACATATTCTAATATTCTATTCCCTCTCAATTCATTAGTAAGAAGAAGGGTCTGATTTCTGGGAGGGCATTCGGTGCAAGCGCCCTGGCTTCCAACAAAAAGGGGGCCCCCAAATTGTTCTTTAAGTTTAAAAATTTGTACATTTTGAAAAAGTTTTGAAAGAGGGGGCCCCCAATGACGCTTTTGCCCAGGGTCCCCAACTCGGCTTCTCAAGAGGCCCCTTTTAAATCTCTAGGCAAGGGCCCCTAAAGAAGCCAGTCCGGGCCTGGGTGTGCTGGATGTAATTAAAAAATGGAACGCATGAAATTCTTATGCAACTGAGCAACTTTTATTGATTCTTTATGCATATAAATTTGAGATTAATTATGAAACAGAATTGCAGAAATGCTAAAAAAATAAATCCGGCATACCCAATGGTCTAGTTATTCATTTTCAATGAATCCCAAAAGTTGATTCACAAACTTCCAGGAAGACTCGTGACCACAGCTATGTGGAGGTCTCAAACATGACGTTCAAGGAGTGATCAGCAGTCACACCAAGAAATAATGAAGATACAAACTTATTATTTCGTGTTTGTTTGTTTGCTGTTATGGCAAGCTAAACAAGAGACATCTGCCTATGGGGAGAGGGATGTCTTGGTCGGTAGCCTTTTTAAGGGGAGAGGGATGTCTTGGTCGGTAGCCTTTTTAAGGGGTTCTAACTTACAGCCTCGTTGCATCATGAACAGTTAGTTTGTTTAATGGAGTGATAGCTAAGAAAATAAAAATGAATTTTCAGCGAAATGTATTCATTGCATCTACGATTCATTGATGACAAATTTTCAGCGAAATGTATTCATTGCATCTACGATTCATTGATGACAAATTTCCAGCAAAATGTACTTCAAAATTGGTAGAGCAATTTGTTTTGAAGATATTAAGGTGTCAACCTACCAATAGAATTCCGATTCATCTTATTCATACTTTTAACTCGTCTTAGTAAATCTACGACGGTCTAGTCTTGGGGATTTCTAAACAAGCTCTTTTGGGGATATCAGTAAAACATAGGCAAAATCCCCAGACACGGAGGAAAAATTGAGTCATAAAAAAAAGTTTCGGCTTAGTTAGATTATTTTAATATTTAGCTCTCGAAATTTTTTGCATTTTTACAAATTTGCATGTTGTACAGTCTCACTGACATATAGTGTTACGCTTTTAATTGGATTTACTTTAAAAGGTACATAAAAAGATAAAAATAAATAAACATTAATGGTGCTATGAAGGCAACGTTCCAAGAAAGAAAAATACCTCAAACTTTTCAAGATGTATCGCAAGGGCGGCTCCAGACTGAATTCTCGGAGGGGGCCATCAAACTTTTTACTTAGGTCTATAAATTTTTCAAAATGCAAATTGAACGTGTGAAATCGTGAAGTATGCGAATCTAAAGTTGTAAAACAAAATTTCGGAGGGGGCCATGGCCCCTATGGCCCCGTCACTGGAGCCGCCCTTGGATGTATGACATTTTCAGTAAACGAGTAACGTATATTTTTACTTAGGTTGAAATGTCCCAGAAACTTCCATTAGCATTCCATAATTATTATGTACACCTCCTAAAAAACCGTTCGATAAAAAAATTTTTGAATGAAGCCAATATAGAATACTGGATGGAGGAACAAAACTCTTTTTTTACAATCACAGCAAATTGAATCAAAGTTTATTAGTGGGAAGGTTAACATTTGGCATGTTTTCCCTAAAAAAAAAAGGGGGGGGGAGGATGATTAAAATAATGAAGTCGTAAAAGCACATAATACAAACATATGATTTTGTTTCTGAAACTTTAAAGATATTATTTTAAAGATAAATAATTAGTAAGCGATTAAAAAAGAATATTTTGCGATTGTAAAGAAAACGCTTCTACAAAAAACAGACTGCCGGTTTAGTGAAGCAGGCAGGAAAATAATTCAACCATGTCAAATCAGCAAAAAAGCGAGTTGCCTCTATCTGATACTGAAATTTGACATTGAATTTTGGATTCCTTTTTATTCATTCTTTCCTTTTGATCACGCTTTTGATAAACCAGCACATGCTAATTGTCGGAAACAATATACGGTCTTCGAAAACAAGAAATATTTACCTCTCGATAATGTGAATATTTATCATCTTCGTCCGTGCGTACTAGAGAATAACCTTTTTTTGAGTATTCGGAAGACATTGGTTAATAACATTCAGGTAAAATTTTCTTTCACTGGCGAATGAATAAATAATAGACGAATCAAGCAAGTCATGTAATAGAAAGTTTTATCTAGAAAAAAAACTCATAAAAATATTTTGGTGACGCCATCTATTGGCGAATATTAAACTTATTCTCATGGGTAATAAAAGCGTATATTTCCCCCCTTGTAAAGTAAATGTTAATTTTTGTTATTGTGTCAGAAACTTTAAAATTTCTTTTATAAATATCAGGATACAACAATAATATTTTTATTTAAAATATGTAGCACTTTGAAAGAGAATTTAACAAATAGACACACGTGTATAAATATTTCTTTCAGTTTTCCCTCCCTCTACAATGTTTTAGTATTTAATCTTTATTTATTTATATGTATATTTAAATAAAATTTATAAATTACAAATACATTTATAAATATTTCTTTCCATTTTACTTACCTCTCTTATAATTTTACTTTTTATCGTGGGAAATATGGAAGATTCTCCGAATGAAGTTATTGCTATAATTTTAACAATCATAAAATGATGCTTTAAAAAAATTTATTATTACTATTATTATGTTTATTTTTTTAATTAAGAAAGAATAAATTATATTACGAGCAGTTTAAAAAAAGAAAGAATAATCAGAACGGAACGCAAAATCCGTTATTCCGTTTTCTGTACTCCAGTCGGCTCGGAATAATAATAATAATAATAATAAATTTAGGTGTGCAAAACTGCTAAAGGGGCTTTCCAATGATAATGCTTTTTTACTTTTGCACGAAGTGACTTACAAAGTCTAAATCTGACCTTGGAATAGCATGGCATTGTTTTGAAATTGTTTAGCACCTTTTCAAGTTGGAAAACGAATGAATGAATCACGTAATTGAAAGTTTAGTTACTTTGGAAAGAAAGAAATAACGATCCGTTTAAATTTTCGATACATAAAAATGAAAAAAAAGAACCTTTTATAAATAAAAAATACAATTTACAAAACTAAAGCGATGATTTGTAAAAATAAAATAATTACCTTTTATTTACAAAGGTGTTTGTTCACACATTTTTGTAATGATTTCGATTACTTGGAGAAATATAATAATTTTATTTTCTGACAGCTTTTATTTGGTAGCCTGTTCTGTTATCATATTGCATCTTGAATCAAAAGATAAAATAACTTTTCTTATAATATCAAGGTTGATTTTGGTTTGCTTCTTAAACAGCTTTTCAAAGCCTATCCAACTTTTCGGTATGTAATCTAGAAAAGCTTGTTGTAGAAGTAAAACGCACTGCATTTCATAAGGGACAAGTTGCGGGAGTCTAGGGGAATGCTTTTAAATGGAACAGTCTCAATTCTTGTTTCATTTTTAACCCCCCCCCCTTTCCCAAATAAATAAATAAATAAAATTAATTAAATAATTAAATAAATATAAATATAACAATTAAAAAAATAATAACCTGATAAAATTTATTTGTTAAAGAGATGTCATGTCTACTCTGAAAACAAGTAATAACACAGATTTCTGATAGTATCCAGATTGAATTTTGGCATTTTACCCTGCTTTTTTATTTTAAGTTTTTCGTTACAAGGGAATCCAGTAACAATTATTAAACATTTAACGAAACTTTCCTTATCTCTGACCTAATATTTCATACATTTTTCGCCCTCCTTCAATCATAAGTTGCTCTTTTTATATTGCGATGAGATAAATATAGTCAAGCTTTACTGTAGCTATATATTTCCATTTGTTATCGGTCAATAAATTTTTATGCAGAAATCTACAATAGTTTCATTACAAGAAATATGTTTTGACATTGTACGGCGTACCGTTGCCAAACGATTTTACGCAAAAGTCGCTATATTCAGATGAAAGGAAAAAAGTCTCTAATTTTTCACAAAAGTCTCAAAATATTAATGATTTTTCAGTCGCAAATTTAGCTACTACATATTTAAAACTGTGTTTATTTAAAATTAGGAAGATAGATATTTCAAACACATCAATTATGAATTTCCCACCTAACTTTAATATTGTTAAGTCGGCAGCATCCTTCTTAACCCATTTCAACAAAGTTAAATATATGATTTTGCCGTTCAGATGGTGAACGTAAATGAAATAAAAATTCATTCACGCTTTGGACCGGGGCCAATTTCCAGCTTGAGCTTGGATATTAAGAAGCGCTGAAAAGAATTCCAGTACATTATGCTCGATGGCACTCATTGTTTAAAGTGTATTTTGGAAACGTAAATGCATTTCAAATAAAACAAAACTGATATTTGTTTTAGTAAGGTTTATGAAGTAATATTCTTCCTTAAGAAATGTGTATACATCATTTACGCTCCTTTTACAGGAGCCTTCAAAATAATTCCAATTCTTAACCATTGAGGGCAGCTTAGTGTGTGTTTTGTGTTATGTCAAGCCTACACGAGGGGCATCTGCCTATGAGGGGAGGGGTGTCTTGGTCGGAGGTCTTTTTTAAGGGGTTCCAACTCATTTTCACATCGGGAAAAAACCGTCCAAAACTCCAGACCGTTAGATCGTCAGCCTCGCAGTAGGTCCGAACGCGGGACCTCCACACTTCAGCCATCTACCATGTTCAGTATCTTATCCACTCGGCCATAGTGAGAGAGGTTAGTTCAATTTAAGCGCAATAAAATAAATATGTAATTAATGATTATGACAGTTTACTCTACATGAAAACCACCCTGCAAGTCTCAATTCTTGACTATTCCTCACACAGACTGTTAATTTTAGATGAATTGAAAGCTCAGAATAGCAGATCAGCTGGCAAATACATGATAACAAATAACATTCTAATGGCTATAATCGAAAATTAGTAAGACTGTAAAAATATAATTGTGTTGGAAAGTGTTTTATAACTGATACTTCTGGCAAGATTCATCTCTCTTGTTTAGTAATAAACTGTTTCTTAATTTGTATTGAGTTTCGATGAATTTTTTCTTTTCTAGTGACATTTAAAGCAAAAAATATTTTTAATGGTTTAAACGATAATTGAAATCCGATGTTAACTGAGGCTACTCCCTGATATTATTATTCAAGTTTAAAGCAGAGCGAAAGTCAGAATCGTTACAAAAATACGTGATCACCTTTTGCAAATTTCTAAAATGACATTTATTGAGGTTTATTTTAGTTTTTGAAAATTAACATTTGTACAATAATACACTTACTGTCATATGTTACATTTTCTTAAAAACAAATCGTTCGTAAAAATAACATACAATGACCTCTCACTTATTCGCCTCTCAGTTATTTAAACGCGTCTCCCTTTTATGCACGAATTTCGGAAAGGTACCGTCACGGGGAATGGGAAAATAATGATAGAAGTCTCTCATTTATTTTTGAATTTAAAAAAGTTAAACTAAATTGAATGTTTAAATGTTTTTAAAAATAATATTACTCGTTTTAACTGAAAAAAAAATTACTACGCATTTGTTTTTGCGTTTTTAATGTTTTGTTTCTTATAATTTAGATGAAGGGTAAGAAAATCCAAGACTCTCTCAGTTATACGCGATTTTAAATCGGTCCCTTGGAAAGCGCATGAGCGATCACTGTCTGAGATTACTGTCAGTGGCGCGTTTAGGGAGGGGTGGTGACTGGGGTTACAAATACTGCTGAACTCGGTTATAGTGACTTAAATTATAGTTATAAGTCTATTATAACGTTAAAATATTAGCACTTGCCTATACAACACAAGCCACCTATCAACATAACTCGTTAGAGTCATAAATAATTATTCAACTTTTCAGTGATGTCGTGCCCAAGTTTAACTTTATTCCATACATTAACTGTAAGTATATCCCCCACATTTAATTACCCCCTCCCCACACACACACACACAAAATTAGAAATACTTTAAGACAAATTTTAAATTAAAATATCTTAATTCATTAGTAACAATTTTCCATTTTTAAAACTTTTCGCATCTAACTCTCCGGGTTTAGGGGGGGGGGGCTTTACGCCCTATAGACCCCTCCGTGAGTGCGACGAAGATAACTGTACAGCTGCGGAAAAAAAAACGCCCACTTGCTCTTTATTTGGCCGCAGTTCACCGTACAGTAAAGTTATATATGCCATTCGTTTGCAAATAACGTATACTTTAATTTACTTAAAGTATACGTTATAAATTTAATTTGCATAAGGGGCCGTCTTCATGTTTAATTCTGCATCAATTTCTTTTTTCTCAGTGGCAACACTGTATTTTGACTTTGTTAAACGAAAGGAAACCTTCAAATTACCCTAAATACATATTTTCACCAATTTTCCAGGATAATTTCCGGAGATATTGAGAATTCTTTTTTGCGCGATTTTAAGGGACTTTCTGCAAAACAAAAACGCTATTTGTAGATTCCGAACTTTTCGCCTTTCATTAATTTCGCTCGCGAGAGTTAAAAGAAATAAATATTATTTCCAGTCTTTTTGATCTGAGTTTTGTACTGAGAATGTAAGGGGTGGAAATTGGGATATTTAGTCAGTGGTCCAAATCGGGGCCATCGTGACTCTAGCGGGCCTGCTTGTGCACTCCGAAGGAGGCCTACGGATATTTCCTCATTGGTTAGATTTGGCCGTTAGATGACGTATCTTAGTGCTGGAACCAATAACTGAGCATCCGTAGGCCTCTTTGGATGACTCATTGGAGTGCACAAGCAGGCCCGGTAGAATCACGATGGCCCCGTCCAAA
The DNA here is from genome assembly GCA_038373885.1 of Cheiracanthium punctorium. Classification (NCBI taxonomy): domain Eukaryota; kingdom Metazoa; phylum Arthropoda; class Arachnida; order Araneae; family Cheiracanthiidae; genus Cheiracanthium; species Cheiracanthium punctorium. The sequence continues at coordinate 266,763 of JAWZYV010004478.1, forward strand.
TGACCCGTGAGTCCATAACATTTCCTTGGTTCGTACACATGATTTAAAGGAAAAATGCAAAACGACTGCTCTCGATTTTGAAAATATTTCTTAATTTTGAAGTTGTTATTGAGTATTTCTCTTGAAGGTTATCTTAGACGGGTGAAATGTTGCCAGGAGTGAGAGGCTGTTCTCTGCTCTTTTGACTACAATCATGAATGCTTTTCAGCTACGGTCGAACTTGAAGAATGGTTTCATGATTGAAAATTTATTTGTTTGAATTTCAGGTAAAAAACGCAATTATTTTTTTGCCGACCCAATATTATCACTATGTTTGTTATTTTAATTTCTTGATTTATTATTATCGTCTGGAATGTGCAATTTTCTTCTAAGACTTTTGGCGGTATTTTAATTTATAGTCAGATGAAAATTTAGGCAGAAAACGTGATTTCGAATGTTTGTTGAATGTTTGATAAAGTATGGGAAAGTCCAAAGACCTAATGTTTCCAATATTAGAAAAGGTCAAATTCATGCCTGGAATGTTGAGGATGTTAGTTTTGCAGAAATAGGACATTATATTGGAAGACATACATCTACTGCATCTAATTCTATACCTGGAAAATACTTTATTTGGTGAGATATGATAGCGGACGCAACAATAGAAGCTTTATAGAATCGTCATCAAACTGTAAAAATCTCTAAATTATTTGCTTCAAAATTTAATATTTTTTAATACCGCTTTTACTGTGTGTTCTTTCACAAAAGAAATCTAATTTACATTTATTTTAAGCTATTTTCAAAAAACCGTCACTTAATAAATTTATATATGGTTCCTTAACTCATGAAAGTAATATATTTTATTTAATATATATAAATTAAACTAGTGAAAGTAAAAATTTGAAATTTTGCACAGGCATGTAACATTACTTGCTACGTCTATTTCCATCGAAATTTGGCTAGGTTGCTATTTACCTTTTTTAAAATATTAATTTAATAATTCATAATTCATATTGATATTTTATTAAAAATTATAATAATAGTAAATTACGTTTCGGTCGTTTAGTTCTAATAGTTCGAATAAGAATCAGCTTCTTATTATCAATATTATATGAGATATGAATTAAAGTATGAAAAATTATTTTAATATATGGGGAGGGGGATTTTGGAAGCTCATAACTCATAAATTTTTAGTTCAAATTTACTGAAAATTGGTATCCGGGGTAAAAATGAGCTGAATTTTCGAAATATGAAGTAAAATCTAGGACTTCCTATTGAAGGGAAAAAAGAGTTGGTGGAAATTTTTATATGTAGATGGCCGCTTATGCAATTTTTATGCATAGCAAATTAAAGTGTACGTCACTCGTAAACGATTGGTATCTGTAACTTTGCTGCAGGACGAACGACGGCCGAAAAAAGTACAAGTGGGCCTTTTTTCTTTCCGCAGTTGTACCCTTCTTTATAAATGCATTAACTCACTTTTTAAAAATCAAACTCGTACTAAAGTACATTCACCGCCTTAAGTATTGATTTACCAGTTAGGTTGTTATAGCAAAATAGTACATTTTCAAACTAAAACTGTAGTTTATCGAGTCTCAATAATTAATGCCCATCTTCATCGCGCTTCGCATAAATACCCGACTTTCTCTTGGATGACACAGCGGTGCACTAGCACGCACTTGATTTGATTGAAATTTGGCGTGCATGTGACACCTGACGTGATGCTTCATCATTTGATGCGAGAGTGGCCGCGGAGGATATCTTCCCTCTGTCACAGTATGGCCACTAAAGGTATATGTTTGGGCATGACATGTTATATGTGCATTTGGAACATGCATCCTGGTATATGAGCCATTTTACGTGATGGCAGCAAATTAGGGAGATGCGACTCCATAAAGGAGCATTTGAGTGGAGCATTCTGGAAAAGGATAGATGAAGTAGATGCATTAATTTGTGACGATGGAGCTTTTAGTAATCGCTTTTGATGATATAATTTGTGAATTGATTAAGTATTTTGGTTCCCCGATATAAACACACACACAAAGAAATTAGATAAGCAGAGATTTTTGTATTGTTATATTTTTTTGTGACTGCGAAATTGAAATTTCACTTTTAGGGTGTCCACTGTTCTCAGGAGACAAAAATAGTAGTGTCAGTAGCCTCACGAGCGTAAAAATGTTGCATAAATAACATACTTATTCTTAATTTTAGTAGCAAAAGTGGACACTTTCTGGAATAATTACTTCAAAAATATATTAATGACATCGAAACATTAAAAAAAATTACAAGGTGAAATAATCTAATTAATTTTTCTCTTACATACACAGTCACACTTCTCATACACCATACACTGATGGAATACAGGTAACATTAATTATAGGTAATTTTGTAGTGATATAAGTTTTTTAAAAAAGTACAAAAAAGAACAAAAATAATCAAATTAAAAAAATCTTTTTATATTTTCTAGTCTTTTCACTCACATAATAATTTTAATGAATAAAAAAAAAATCATCAGGATGACCAAATGTTATAGTATATTTTGCAGACAAGCTGAAATCGTAATGTAAAAGGCATTAGTTTTGCTTCTGCAATAATTTATAAGAAAAGACAAAATAAAGATGATATATTGCTAACATCAAACGAGCAAACTATTTAAAAAAATTATTTAAGTAAAATTCTGCAAAAATAATTTCAAAAATGTTTCTATTAAACAATAAGTCGGAAAAGTTAATAAATAAATAACATAAATGAAAACAATATAATGCTAACATATCAAACGAACAAACTATTTAGACAAATTATTTAAATATTATTCTGCAAAATAATTTCAAAAATGATTCTCTTAAACAATGAGTCGGATGAGTTAATTTATTTAAAATGCGTATTTTATGAACCTTGCAATCTCTCATAACATTAAAAAAACATAACGCAGTAAGAAAAGTGTTATGTAATATTTTAGTTTTTCATAAGCTCTTTAAAAACTATAAGCATTATAAAATTCAATGCATTACCAATTCGGCACGTAATAATACTCTTTCTTATTAATATTTACTTAAAAGATGGAAAGTCAATCCACGAGTATAAAAAAATGAACGAAAAGTCAAATCTTGACATGATAAATACAGATAGGAGTAACCTTAACTCTTTGAAATGAGAAGTGACGGCAAATGACATAAATTTCCATAACTGGCACACATTCAAAACTTTTAGTGATAAATTTAGGAAGAATGAAAAACATCCAGCCGCGTCTGAGAAAGGCACCATTCAATCATCATATGTGACCTGGTCTCGTCAACAAGTTTTGTTTGACACTTTCACATTTGGCGACTTCTCTCTCAATTTTAGTAAAGAAATAATTACTCGCACCATCGATCATGCTTAGCGTTTGATTGCGTTTCGATTGTGCATTAATCGTAATACTAATTGTGTAGTACAAGTGTGAGTCAGTGTCAGATAGACAAATGTTAGGGAGGTGCAGGTAATCAAGCGGAATAGCACATCAATGTGAGATCGCAAATGTCGTCTTCATGCACAAATCAGTAATCCCAAGGAACTAAAATCAGCAAAAAAGAAAGATAAATCAAACCAAATGCGCTCTAACGTTAGAAAACGTCTAGAAAAATTAGATTTTCTTTTTAAAAAGAGTGTAAAATGGAGAAAAAGCAAGAAAAGCTGTAAACTCCTCAAACATCTCTGCAAAAATCACCATTCAGTTATATTAATGATGAAGAACAACATATATCAGCATTAAAATTAATAAAAACTTTGTATAATAACGAATATAAAATGGTACTTATCAACAATATGATGTAACTTCATGGGCTTACTTAAATTCCAGCCTTTCTACTCCTGTGGACATCAGAATTTTTTTGCAACTGAAGGGCAAACCTTTTGTACGGCTCAAAATTATTCATATTGAATACATAGTCACCATTTTAGTGAAAATTTTGTATTAAAATCTTTCTTTTTTTTTTTTTAGCATAGTACAGAAACTTTTTTAAGAGAATTGTTGAAGCGGAGGAAAATTTTTCTAGAAACAATACATATCTAAAAAATACAAATAAGGACAATTCTTCATTTTGGGGTCCCTTTAGACTGGGAGTCCGCGCCAGCTGCTCCGCTTGTCCTTGTCTTAGAAAGGCTCTCATTGACGGCAGTGTGATGAAGATCACATATCTAATTTAATTATCATTTCATTTGGCTTTCTTTAATGTAATCTATCCAAAATTCAAGAATTCTAAATCACTTCTGTTTTCATTTTCCTGTCATTTCGGCTTTTTAAATCTGTATATTTACTTTTCCCTGTGTGCACTATTCTTTTTGTTCTTAATTGTTCCGTCTCTTCAGACCGGTGTGCTAAAAATAGATTATATTGCGTCCGTTTGCAAAATCAACGGCCTTTTTGAGTTTCCTCTTGGCATCCTGCTGGCGTAAGTTATTTAGTTGTTCCCCTGCGACGACTTTAAAATTATTTGCTCGCGATTACGTCATTGTAATTTTATTGGATTAACTGTTAGGGTTGCTCTGGAATTGGCGCTATTAATGTCAGCCAAGTTATTGTTCTCGCCAATGTGTAATTCTGTGCTGGCGTAATTTTTAAAGCATTCCACCTTAATTTCACTGTCCATATAGGACGTATTTTTATTTTCGCTGAGCCACCACCGCCGTTATAATAATATTTCAATAGTATATGTTTAATAAAATAGTTTTTCAGTATTTAACGTCTTTTTATTTTATTGCAACATAAGTGCATCGAACCTGGATTATCATGTATCACAACGCAACTTAATAATTTAAAACAGACAAACTAAATAATTTCTTTACAGGCAGTTAAAGCAACAGGCAAATCGAAATCATGAACATAAAATCCTGTTAAATTTTCTAAAAACGTTTTTTGGAAACGACCTAGAACTAAAGTACAAATCACGAATTTCTCAATACTTAACACGACTCCCTTTCTACCCACCTACCTTATCCACATTTTTTAACGTAGGATTACGGTTCTCCATTACTATTCCTACGGGGGAATTAACGTCGTAAGTTTCATTATTACTCGAAAAATATTGTTCGAAAACTAACTGCTTGAAATCACCAGATGAACTGATTCAACTACCCGAGGTTCTTTTACGGTAGTCAAAAAAGTAGCGTCATAAATTAAAAACTGCGGAGGTTCATAAACTCATAACTCTCCGAGAGTACGTAGTTTGTATTTAGTTATGCGAGGTCCCAGACAGCTGTGTAAAAAAAAAGCGCGCTGTTGTACGCGATTGGAGATTTGGAGATTCAAGCAACCGCAAAGTTACTGGTAGTTAAATAGAACGATGGCAGCGTCTGCACATTTTCAGCTATTGGGCTATTTGGTCAATCTACCAAGTTGTTCTTCGACGCATTTTCATCACACTGTCCAGTTTTGTCGAAGTTTAGTGTTCTCACAGCGAGGATACTACACATTAAAGAGTTATGAAAGGTAAGAAATTAATCGGTACACCGATTAAAAAATGCTGACTAGAGAATAGAGTAATTACAAAGAATGAAAGTGTCATAAGCTTAATTACACATACATCCTACAAATTTGCAGAAAACACTGCATATATATTATAATTAGTAAATTATTAAAGAATAATCAAATTAGTTTATTCAATATTTTAAAGAATAATGATAGTTCTTATTATTTTTGTCTCAGAATTAGGTAAGGATTATGTAAAAACTTATAAAAGTAAAACATGCGTTTATTTTTCTGTTTACAATTAATTTAATAATTTGTCTTTCACGAACAGAACATTTTTTAAAAATATATTTTGAAATATGACTTTTGTTACATCACTATTGTTTGTCTACAATGCAAAATGCTCCATTTGGTACATATGAAACTTATGAATACAAAAAACTTGTTCTAAAGGTACCTTATTTTATTAACACGAAATTTGTCAAACGAAAATATTTCATAGTTTGTTGAGTACAATCCTTGTATCAGACATTAGACTTTAACGATTAATATTTTGGTTTGAAGCGATTTTTCTTAAAAGAGGTTTTACATACATCATAACATTCTTGGTGCACTTATTTGCTTTATTAGTTACAACTATATAATCTACGTTGTTGTATAATAATGTGTATTAATAATATACATAATAAAGTAGTACATTTATACACTATAATAGCATAATATGCAGTATATAGATGCATATTAATTAGTACTATTTCTATTACTATTACTATTACTATCACTATTACTAAGTACTATTACTAATACTATTACTATTAATTAATTACACAATAGCGATGCCTTACAATATTATGAAATAAATACACTGAGGTTCAGCCTCCAATTATTATTTGGCAGATTGATATATGTTTTATTAGCATCAATTCTCTAGTACTAGAATATTGATATATTCTTTCGAAGGCAAATTTTGGTGACATAATAGAAACTAATGTCATTCCATAGAAGTTATTTTCCTAAGATCCAAATAATCTTGTATTTATGAAACATTCCTAACGTAAGCTATTATAGGCTATGTTTTGTTGTCATTTTTAATAATCTTAATATTATCACTTGCTATTTTTAATAATTAATTTATCAAAAGAAGCAAATATAATAAAAAAACTTTATGATGAAAGTAGTGATTTTATTTTAAATATGTTCATTAATTTTTTTGATTGATCTGCGAATTTGCCTCTCGTGCGTCCTTTTGATTAAGTGGTGTTCTTATACTCCAATATTGTGCCCGTTTATCAAAATAAAATTTTCTAAACTATTTTACTCGATTCACAACAGGATATTGGGATTCAAAAAATTTTATGAGTAAAAAAAGAAAAATTACGCGTTATTTGTTACACTTAGCTTTCTTTTTTATTGCTATACTTAATGAATGCCCTATGCCGTGTTGGACGCATTGATTATAAAGCGCTTTACAATGAGCGTTTACAATACTGCTTAAAAATTCAGTTCGATAAAACAAACTCACGGCCTATGCACGCAAATTAAAATGAACTAATTGTGCCAGGGGCTCGAAAATATTCAGAATGATTCTTTCCAAGCTGTGCTCCCCACAACAATAAATGAGTCAAAGGCGTATTTTAAAAAACTTTCTGAAAAAAAATTCTTCAACATAGAATCGCAGAGCAAAAATTTTCGAAGAGTGACACATTCTGCTGAATTTTCGATTTTTAAGAATTTTTTCTGAGTTTCGTAACTGATTCAGGCTACCACGTATAATACAGCTTCTAAAGATACATTCTAAAAAATTTTAAGCGTATGACATAATTAGTCTATTCGTATTTATCAACCAAAATTATGATTTAATTCGAAATACACCACTAACAAAGGGTGAACCGTTTTCTTCCCTGCTCCTGCTGCAAAGACGCGAAGTGCAGCAATGCTCGCTGAGCCACATCGAGTTATTCCGATAAGATAGATCCATGCTGGAAATGAACGACAGCGGAATCTCTGCCGCTGTGTCTTTGAAATGATGGAAGCGAACAAGATAAAGCAAAATTGACACTAAAGTAGAGACCTGCACGGGCCTGAAAATTCAGTCTCGGCCCGGCCCGAGCCCGAAGATTCTTGAATTTGTAGGCCCGGCCCGGGCCCGTAACACATTTGAAACAAACATCACGGCCCGGCCCGTACGGGCCCATAATTCAGGAACAAAAATTCGAAAACTCCAGAAATTTTAAAAAATATAAAGACGAGCAAATAGATCGATAAATAAATATTTTTTAGGCATTTTATATTAAGTAAAGTTATTAATGTTAACTACTACATTAAATTAATATTAATATTAAATCACCATATATGCATATAAAATGCATATAATATATATGCATATATATGCATATATACATAATATATGCATAATATAATGCATAATATACATAATTCATAATATATATGCATATATGCATAATATATAATGCATATATATGCATAATATATATGCATATAAATGGTGATTAATATTAATATCACCATTTATATGCATATATATTCTGAAAAGTGAAATATTTTTAATTAGATGTTAATTTATAAAGTTGAATAATGTGTAAATCTCCGGTCGACCTGGAATCGGAACATAGCTTATCAGCTCGGTCTGGCACCATACTGGTATATATACAAAAGGAAAACAGACGGTTATGACATCTTTTTCTAAGTGCAACAAAATTTGAATACTTTCCCACATCAATCTTTCAAAGTAAACAGAGTAATCGCCCTACGATTCCATAATTTATTACCTACAGAAGCCAATTTCTAAAAATACTTTTTTTTGCTGGTTGCAGGAAGGGTAGGGAAAAAAAAAAAAACTAGACACGAGTCTGGCCCGGCCCGACCCGGCCCGTTGTCAACAGATTTATTATTTCCGTACCAGTACCCGGCCCGTGCAGGTCTCTACACTAAAGTATTTGTTTTAATCTGCGCCTTTAGAATTTAAATTGATGATAGTTCTTCTATTGACCTCCAATAAAAAAGAGCTATAAATGCAATAAAGTTAATAAAAAACTTTGTAAAAAACACACATGAGATGTTATAGGTAAGAGGATACGCACGTTTCAACCAAAAATTGTTTTGGCCTTCATCACTGGACTGATGGAGGACTGATGAAGGCCAAAACAATTTTTGGTTGAAACGTGCGTATCCTCTTACCTATAACATCTTATGTGTGTTTTTTACAAAGTTTTTTATTTACTTTATTGTTTAACACCAGTATTTTGAGTGTTTTTCCGCTATAAATGCAATATTTTCGACGAAAAACGTTTTTTCTAGAAACTCTGTGGTGGATCCAAATAAGTTTCGAGGAAAGGGCGAAAGTATAACGAAGCACACTATCAAAGAAAAAATTTTTTTGCCTGCTCATTTTAAATCTTGAACTCATGTTTTAGTTCACTCTCATCCTTAGAATGACGCATGGAAGAATTCCTTCCTTCTTTGACCGATGTTACTTCCCTGTGGTTTTTTTAATGCTCCGCTTTGGTCCAGCGTTGCGCTGTTACAGAGTTACACTGCGCGTAGCTTCAGCAATACGCGTATTAATTTTGTTTCTTTTGAAATAGATAAATGTGTCCCTAAAATACACATTAAACAGTGGCTGTAATATAATAACAGCATAACAGTATTTTTAAAAGAGAGATACAAAAATCTTTTGAAAAATTAAGGTCTATGGATACTGCTTAGCTGCCATTTTCAGTAGAGCATATGGTTATAGCTAGTAGTAGTATTATGCGAAAATTTCTTATCCATCGATGTCTGTTTACAACAGTATTTATTTATTTATGATTTCGCATCTTTGCTTATTTTACTAATTTTTTATATTACCATCTTCCTTTTTGCTAACTTTTTCGCCACTTACCCCTTTTTAAAATTTTATTCTCTCTGATTTTCTTACTTTTACGTTCTTCCAAATGGCAGCTAATTTTCATTCGTACTTACTTTACTCTTTAGCTTTCTCAACTTCTTGCCTGAGTGAAAGTCGGGATTATTTACATCTGAAGACAGGTGGACTACCCGTACCACCCAAAACGATCGTCCTGTACTATATATGTACACACACACACACACACACACACACATATATATATACACACACACACAGGCGCGTAGCCAGGAAAATTTTTCGTGGGGGGGGGGATATGAACTTATATGTGTATAAATAGACGGAATTTCTGCACAGCATTAATCTTGTGACCACTAATCCAAAAATTTGGCGGGATATATCCCGATTCCCCCCTCCCCCTGTCCTACGCCCCTGCACACACACATATATACATACATTTATGTGATTCCGTGGCTGTAATACAAAAGTTTTTTTTTTTTTTTAAATAGTTTAACTTTTCATAATTTTCGTAAAGTGTTAAAAATTTTCGAAATGAAAACAATACATGAAAAATGCTTATAATCAACACGCAGTAGCAAAATAGAAATGAAACCCTCCAAATAAGTAGGGGGGGAAAAGAGCTGAAGAAAGATAGAATTTTAAATCTTTTTGTAAAGTGAATACAGACGTCAAACGAGAAATTAAGAGAAACTTTACTCAAGTGGAAATGTGGAGGAACCAATAAAACTGAAGATTTCTGTAGACAGGAAAAATGTTAAAAGTAATAAAAACGGATCAGTGAAAAAGAACAAACTGTTTTATTGCGTTATTTTCATGTAATTGGAAAGATTGAGATTTTATTCAGAGGCTTCTTTTGTTCGTGTAAAAGCCAGAATCACAATAAAGAGATTAAAAAGTCCATTGCAGTAAAATGCATCCACTGTAAAATATTTTTCAACTTTTTTTACTTGCATTAGGTATACAAAAGCAAAGTCGTTTTTCACATAAAATTCAGATAAATAAATTTTAAAAAAGTGTTTAGTAACAAAGCAGTTTTGCCCAAGCAATGGATTCATATTTTCTACATTTTAAAGCAGGAATTTTACAGATAACTGCCTTATTTTTTCTTTTGGGAAAGCTATGGGGGGGGGGGGGAAGAGGAGGGCAGCCTCCCGTCTTTTTTGGAAGGGGACTTTCAGGATGTCCTGAAATTGATTTTTGGGTACATGTATGTTTTACATCTTACTGCATGAATTTTTGGCTATCTTTTTCCTTTTCTTTGAGATAAACAGATATGTGTGAACAGAATGTTTCGCTTCCATAAAGCTTCCTTTATAGGTTACGAATTTTGGAAAATCCTTTCTTATCGATTATCGACATTAAAAATCTCACACACGTGCCAAATTTCGTATTATTACCATAATAGAACAGATGGTCACAAAAGAGTTGCTGTGACGTCACAGAGGGTCACAATTGTCACAGGACTGTCACATTCTAATCACATTGTGACTTGTGAGTGATGTGACTCTACTGTGTGGTCACTGCGAAGTTTATTTGTGACCAGTCACCAGGTGACGTCGCCGTGAAGTCACCATGTGACTAGTATGTGATCGGTCGCTAAGTGACTCCACTGTGAAGTCACCATGTGACTAGTATGTGATCGGTCGCTCAGTGACTCCACTGTGAAGCCACCATGTGACTAGTATGTGATTGGTCGCTCAGTGACTCCACTGTGAAGTCACTGTGTGACTATTTTGTGACTACTGGATTTTTTTGGACTTCAAAATGACGTCACACTGGCCGCTTTTGCGACTTTGGAAACAGACTCATTTTTTCTAATATTTTGTGGCAATTTCTTTCGTGAAACATTTAATAAATAAATCCGAAAATAGTAATTCAATAAAATCTCGCAGTTATGTAGTAATGGAATTTAGTTTAATTTATTAATTTTTAAATTATTTCGTTTAAACAAGACAATATTATTTATAAAAAAATATTATTCTTAAAAATATTAGAGTTGAGAGTTCTAATCACAATGGTGAAAACTAAGTATCTGTGAGTAAAATTAACAATTTCTTTCATATCCCCATGGCATATATGTTTCGATAGCGTATGTAGGTTTAAATTTCGGATGGGGGGGGGACTATCCGGTATTTTCAACCTTATTGTTACTAGAGTAAATACAAATGTCTCAAAATTGCTGTTTTTTAATAATTGCTTTAAGTTTTCAGATCCCCCCCCTTTAAATACGTCCCTGGTATGTTTGAAAGTTCCACTAGAAAAATTTGAGGTAAAACTATGGGTCTAAGTCAAAAATACTTTATTTATTTTATCTAATGCATGTTTTTCCAATTAATTTTATTTATTTTTATATGAAATCCCTTTTAGGCAAAATATAGCAAAAATATAAATATTATCCCTCATACCTTAATATATATCAAACCCCACATGTCGCACATTACAAATTTATTTCATAACCGAATAAAAAATTTCAATAAATCATTAGTTTTTTCGGATGAATACTTAAACAGCACATTATCTCCTGAAAATAATTTATGTGGAAAAAGAAAGATTTCCAAGATTTTTAATTTATATTTATTAATTATGGTATTTCCCCTCCATTTATAAAATACTCACAGAAAAATTTTAAATTTCCAAAAGAAGCCATGCCAGAACTAGCTTTTGCAGCAATCAGTTTACTTTTAAAGTATCCCGAGCAAGGTAATCACAGCCTTGAGGTAAGATGCTGGCCTTCTAACCATTGGCTCGAGGGTTCGATTCTGGACCTGAACTTTTTCTTGCCTGAAAGTTTGGTGCTGCCATCTAGTGTATGTTTTCGGTAACTCTTTTTCCCCGAATTTTTTCGCTGTCGCAAAACTGTCCCAAAGTGACTTCTCTGAACGGTCGCAATGTGAATACACAGCGAGAGGACATAGGGACTCTGGCGTGACTTTGCTGCGGAGGCGCGGCGACTGTTTGTAACTATTGTTGCGGAATTACTCTGCCACTCCTGGGGTTCGTCGTTCTAAAGTCCAGTTGGTGTAAAAAGTTCAAGTAAAAAGTCACTTGTCAGGATGGAACACAAACTTTATTGCTTCTAGAACTTTGTAGAACAATCAGCTGTACACAATTCACAAGCACAATCTAGCAGTAACGTGCTTTTAACAATCCGCTTAGATCAGAAGCTCTCACAAATGCTGTATTTCTCACACAAAAATAAGTCACTTTCACAGGCAAAAATGCAGTGGAAATATTCAAGGGATATTGTACACGATCCCTTAAGACACAGCAATGAAGAATTTACACACAGCACTTTAAAAACAGCTTTATAAAGCAAGCTAAAACACAGCTTCTATAGCACTATCAATTCACAAAGCAAGCGTACTCGCTGAGAGAGCTTTCACAATACGCGCTCTCTCACATTGGGCGTTCAACTCGCACTGAACTGTCGGGGCAGCGCGCTGGTGGAATTTATAGAGTAGGCAGAAGCTGCGAGCAGTTTCTAGAAAAGTATATTCCTCGAAGTTTCCAGATAAAGCGGGACTTCTGATTACGTCATAGAAGAGAAATGTTAGGTTATTATGCGTTTTTAATGCAGGAAAAACAACTTCCAGGCCCCATTGGAAAAATCGCGCCAAATGACCAAAAAGTTGCCAAGCTTGGCGACTTTTGACGAAATATCGCCAAATTTGGCGCCAAAAATAAGTCCTCAAATGTGAAGAGATCGAAGCCCTAGGACTAATATTTCTCGAGATTTCTAGAAGCCCCATAGAAAAACATATGGGAAAGCGAAACCTCCGTATCACTGGTTCTAATTGGCCGATTTTGATGCAACAAAAAGCAAAATTTATCTATTTGAAGCGTAGAATACGAATTTTAAACTATTTTAAGCCCGAGAGCAGCGGGTTGCCCCGAAAATTCGTAACACTATATTGTGACAGTATTGTGTGGTCACATTTCAGTCACAGGGGACTGTTGTGCTATTAGGGTAGCTTCAGTAGTTTTGGTTAGGCGAAATAATAACATACGAATAAACGACATTACTACACTTACTCCCTAATACACTGCTGCGGAGCATAATAAAGCATATCAAAAAAATATATATATAATTCATCTTAGATTTTGTGATTATTATTCATTTTTCAACGCAGATGAGTTATTTATAAATACACGTTTCACCGAAGGCAAATCTTAGAAATAAGATAATTGATATAAGCTGTGTGAACGGCTGATACGTAAAATACCGTTCTATGAACTTGGATTTTCCTTCTAACAAACCTAGATACTTTTTGCTAACTGAGACCACTTACATTAAACCATTTTCACACTTTAAAGCTTCAAATTATCTAACTTATTTTTATATCCATACACCAGCCTAAGCTCAATAGCATTCGCAAAATATTTGTATGTATTATTTTGTAGGCTGTAACCAAATTATTTCACCATAACCAAAAATTATTCAAATTGTAAAACAGAAGGGTTCGACAGTTTCTCGCCAAGCTGGGTTCAGTTTTGGAAACTTATCTTTTGGCTCCAAGTAGCCAAAAGCAGCCAATCTTGATGACTTCTGACATACCGCCGCTGGCTGCAAACCTGAAAAGCTTGCCCAGACTTACACTACGACTTCAAAGGCAGATCAAGCACAAGTATGGATATAAAGGTTTTTTAAATTAACAACTTATGATCATTGTGTAATTTTTTTTAACAAGAGGTGTTTAAATGTTTCTCCACCCCCCTTTGTGTATACCAATGACAACCCCCCCTCCCCCCACTCTATCAACTTCTGTACTATTCAGCTTGAACTTACTATAGAGCAAAAGATATTTTAACATGTTAGCCAGTTTTACAAGTCCTCCGGAGGATTATTATAATTATTGTTATTATTTTATTTGGTGTAGCACATCACTTTGACAATGTTAATTAATCTTTCACAGTGACTAATTTATCGGAGCTCATGTAAAAATGCTTTTAAAATAAGTCACTGTTTTATGCATTCCTTTCTTGAGTCAGAAAGCACGTGATATCAATATCAATTAACATCGTAAAAATATACTTAAAACATTTACATGAAGTGAAATTTTATGCGTAGAGAACATTTATAACTCTGAATTGTACAACCCTGAAAATTTTGTTGTTGTTGTTTAGTCAAGGCAAAGCTACACGTGAGCTCTCTGCATGGCGGCGGGCGGGAGCTTTCGGCGGAGGATTTTTTCAGGGATTCTAACGCGCATTCACGTTACATCTGGAAAAAACCGCCCCAAACTCCAGACCGTTAGATCTACAGCCACGTGATAGACCAGAACCCTACACCTTCAAACTCAGCCCTCTACCAAAGTTCAGTATCTTTATCCACTCCGCCATTGGTCGGCCTGAAAATATTTTTAAATGATACGTTAAGCATTTTTTATCACATTAACATATATTTGTATGATATAATGATATTTATTTGTTTCAAAATATAAAATTGTCATTAAAATCATAGGCGCAGCATCGGGGGAGCAGATGTGTGTGGGGGGGGGGAGACATGCTCCCCAACTTGGTCTAAAAATCTTATTTAACGCATTCGTTTCTAAATATCCTTTCACTTTTCTACTCTTTCTGATTATAAAATTTTTCGAGTAGTTTTTCTTAATTCTTCTGTAAGCTAAAAGTGCCACGCACTTCAATTTCAAGCTGTAAATTTGCGGGAAACGTCAATAACATATTGAATTTTGAAGCAATCTAAACATATTTATACGAGCATGAACGTGGAGAAGTTGAAAGACATCCCAAAATATACAGGACATTCAATCATGTTAGATAGTAGTAAAAATGATAAAAGCAATTCTTGAAATCATTCCTTTAAAGATTGTGACTTGTAAAAAATATTACAACAAGAAATGGAGAATGATTAAAGCTTTACAAATTACGGTGAAAGAAAAAAGAACACAGAAAATAAATAAATAAATAAACAAACTGAAAAAGTGATGCACAACATATTCAATGAGGAACATGCTATAACAAACGCCAGTAATACAGTTTAATTCAGTAGTTATCTAAAAACAATTTTTTTTGAAAGCAGATCACGAAGAAACGGAGAGACAAACTAATATCGTAAGTACTTTTCAGCTGTGTTGGTCTGCATTAAAAAAAGAAAAGAATAAAATAACGGAAGTAGTTCAAGTATTGACATACTGTGTGAATGAGAACATTACAGTTTAATAATAATTTTTTTTAACTTATAAAGTGTTACCAATAAAAGGGTAAAATAAAAGAGAACGGAAAATAAAATCTACTGTCGTTTTTCAAAAGTAAGCGCAAAAGTGGAAGGAGAAAATAACTGAAAACAAAAGTCTTTGTTAGAGTGAAAAGACACGCCGCCGATAAACGATAAAGAAAAAACGAAAATTTTTATATCAAGCAATAAGAACTTAAGTTATAAATCAGGTTTAGTGAATGTATACTGTTTTAATGTGCCACTTCTTTTTTTATAATTGCTAACTTCGGAATTTCTTTTGTCCTTAATGAGCCTCACAATAAGGAGATAAAAGGAGAACTCCACCATAAAAAAGGCTGAGTTGAAAGGAATAATTGATATCTCATGTTTGTCAGCAGGAATTTGTTTTAATTAAAGCATTACCACCATTAATAGTTTGGAGACGCTTAATGGAGTAGTAAACTTACATGGATCTTTTTTTAAAATTAGGATCACAGAAAAGGGGAAAAGTTTGTCCTATTTTGAGTTTTGCGAAAGTTTCCCCTTCATAAAGAGATGCATTACCCGTAAATCTTAATAACTAAAATAAAACTAAATTTTTTAAGGACATAAAATTATAAAAAAACGATCAATTATCAAATATTTTTTATCCTTGTAGTGTAACATTTGCTTCTGCATATCACAGAAGAAGGAAAAAAATACCGAACATATGCTTTTTTTTTTCTTTTAAATGTTGTATCATTTACTCATAAACTTTTGCAAAGTAAGTAAAGCACTGTGTAAATTGAATTTTGTTTGCTAAAAGATTAAGTCACTAAAGCATTTTTGAAATTAACTCGTTTCAGTGGATGGAAATTCTTAGAAGTAAATGTCATCTACAAATAGGAAACACTCCATTGAAAAAAAAAGCATATTATCACTATACATTTTAACACTGTGAAAATGTACTTTAAACCCTCATAATTCACTGACAATGATGCATAAAAAAAAAACTTTAGCTCATAATATACGACAATTCTAAATGTTGTGGATACAACTTTTAGAGTTGTTTAAATCGAGTACGCTCACAATATTTTCAAGAAGGAAGATGCAGTAAAAAAAGTGCAAAGCATAACTAAAATTTCGTGGCAGTTTCGTGGCAGTTAAAATGCGAATAGATATTACAACCACCATCGTCATACTTTTTTTGCTAAATACTTTGAAAAGTGTTGAATGTGATAACAATAGTAATAATAATAAAGTGAAAACTGTTTATAAAAAACCGTGTTATTTTCACGATTACATTTCGACAGCGATATAAAATACAGTTTTTAAAAGAAAAAAGAACCTTGTACAGTAGTTTTTTAAAGGGAATGTAAAAGTCGATCAAGAGACTCAATAACCGGAAGAAAAAAGAACTACAAATTATTAAATAATAAACAAACAAATAAATACAAAAATAGAGGAAATAAGGAGAAAGAACGTCAGTAAGCTTTTTATTGCTGTTAAATTTCGGATTTCTTTCAAAAATATATTTTGTTTACAATAAAAATCACAAGCAGCACATTAAAGAAATGTTCACAATGAAAGGAAATATTTTTCTCTTGAACTGAATAATTGCTGTTGCATGTTTTTCGGAGATACTTTGTTTTGGTTAAGATGTCGCCGCTTCTAAAAGTTTCGAAGGAATGATATACTTCAACGGAATGCTTCGAGTAAATTTTAAAAGGAACAATTTTTTAAGCCGCCCAGGTGGTGTAGTGGCTAGAGAACCATTCTATCACGCCGTGGGTCCGGGTTCGAATCCCGGCTTGGACATGGATGTTAACTTGTCCGTCCCTTCATAGGGGGTAGTGCTGTCCGCCCACTGGGTGCTCCCATAATAAAATGGACAGTAACTAGGGCCGTTGATGGCAAAGGCTTGTGGCCAGTGCCTGCCCATTAGAAAAAAAAAACAATTTTTTAAAAAAGCATTTTAAGAAATATACTATTTTTGAGTTTTTGTATGTCTTTTGGCTGATTAAACATTTATTACTATGAAATCTTAAAAAAAGACCTTATCATCACTATCATCACCTTTGTCATTTGTAAAATAAAAACTGATAAATCATGACACTTTCCAACACTTTTAATATATTTTTTTTCACCACAACATAGACAGTAAAAGAACCAAGTTCACCGTATAGCTAACAAGAAAGAATGATCATACCAAATGTGTGAAATTTGAAGCACTTCATGACAAAATGCCTTATTTGTACATATTGTTACACGTAGCAACTATAAATTTATCTCCTTCTATACATTTAATAACAGAGCCTGCGTGTGTGGTGTCTGTCGTTCTCGTCGCGGACTAACTCTCAGGCCAAATTGATTGAAATTTTTGCACGGGGGGTTCCGAGCGTGCCCGGGAAGTGCATCTCGAGTTTTTTTAAATTTCAATTATTCTATATTTTATATCATTTTTGATTGTTTTTTCTCTTTGCATTCCGAAAAAAAGAGGGCTTCCGATCGTTCTACAGAAAAAATAATTATACGACCAGAAAGAGAAAAAAGTTTTCTCTCGAACAAAAAATCATTATTTTAGAATTAGTTGCATTTCTTGCATTTTTTTAAATATTAAATCGGGAGACAGTTTCTTTTGAAATGATTTTAAAAATTCCATCACTCGACGCTTCCATTGGGCAAGCTATGGATTATTCTTAATAAAAAAAGTACATACGGTTTTGGACAAACTATTTAAAACTACACTATTTATTATAACTATACAAACTATATTCTTATCAAGGGTAAGATAAATTGAAGTTAGTCTAATGGCTCAAAAAAGGTACATCAATTGACAAATAAGTGCTCAGGTACCATAGTCCCAGGAAATTTATGAGAGCCCTGGAGATAATGAGACGGGAGGCCGAGGGGAGATAAATAAATTGCCTTTCATTAAATTTAGATCCTGAAACAAATCCTTTGTTAGAAACCGAAAGTTGTCAAGCCGGATAGAAATTTTAAGGGAGCTAACAGAAAACTTGAATTTGAGAGGATTTTTAGTTTTATATGTTTTACTAGCTGAAGTACCCGTCCTTGACGGGTTAGTACTGAATACAAATTTCCAAAAAGCAAGAACTTTTGTCAGCATTGGTGGAGTACACAGAATGGATGTAGTATGTTGCCAAAGTAAAGAAAGCGAAGTTATAATTTTTATGTATTGTTAAAATATTACAGGTTAGAGAGTCACTAAGTAATATCATTTCATTCGCTTTATTCGTAATTATGGGATGCGTGAACGAATATTTACACATATTGAAATAATTTTCACAAAATCTCATAATCTAATCAATATTTTTGAAAAATTGGAAGCCTAGAATTTAAGTTGAGTGACAACCTATTATGCCACCCAATTTCGTTTCATTCGCTGCAGTCTTTATTTCGTGATGCTGCAATAAAATTTCAGCATTTTAAAACGATTTTTGCAAAATCTCAAAATGTAATCAAAATATTTTAATAATTCAACGCCTATAAATTAAGATTAGCAACTACCTATCATATCACTAAATTTCGTATCATTCGTATTAGTCGTTATTACGTGATGTTTGAAGAAATATAAACCTATTTTGAGAGAATTTTCACAAAATCTCAAAATCAAATAAAAATGTTTAAAAATTGGACACCTATAGTTTATGTTGAGCAACCATCTGTCATGTGACCAAATTTCATATCATTCGCTATAGTCGTTATTACGTAATGCGTGAACAAAGATTCACTCAGTTTTACACGATTTTCGCAAAATCTCGAAATCTGATCGATTTTTTAAAATTAGATGCCTATAGTTTAAGGTTAGTGACCACCTATCATTTCACCAAATATCATTTTTTCACCTTTGCAGTTATTATGTGATGTGCGAACGCGAACACAAATTTACGCAGTTTGAAATGATTTTCGCAAAATCTCAAAATCTAATCAAGATTTTTTAAAAATTGGACGCCTATGTTTTAAGTTGAGTGAGCACCTATCATGACAACCAATTTCATATCATTCGCTTCAGTCGTTTTTACGTGATGCTTGAACACAAATTTACGCAAAATCTCAAACTCAATCAAGATTTTTTTTTTAAATTCGAGGCCTATGTTTTAAGTTGAGTGACCACCTATCATGACACCTAATTTCATATCATTCGTTTTAGTCGTTGTTACGTGATGCTTGAACACAAATTTACGCAGTTTGAAAGGATTTTCGCAAAATCCCAAAATCCAATCAAGATTTTTTAAAAGTTCGACGCCTATGTTTTAAGTTGAGTGACCACCTATCAAGACACCCTATTTCATATCATTCGCTTCAGTCGTTTTTACGTGATGCCTGAACACAAATTTATGCAGTTTGAAAGGATTTTCGCAAAATCTCAAACTCCAATCAAGATTTTTTTTTAAATTCGAGGCTTATGTTTTAAGTTGAGTGACCACCTAACATGACACCTAATTTCATATCATTCGTTTCAGTTGTTTTTACGTGATGCTTGAACACAAACTTACGCAGTTTGAAAGGATTTTCGCAAAATCTCAAAATCCAATCAAGATTTTTTTAAAATTCGACGCCTATGTTTTAAGTTTAGTGACCAACTATCATGACACGCAATTTCATATCATTCGCTTCAGTCGTTTTTACGTGATGCTTGAACAAAAAAAGCGTCACGGACAGAATGACAGAATTACAGAACGACAGAACAGACAAACTTTTTTTTGAGGGTCGCACCGGATTCCCAGGTGTTTGAAACGGATAGAAATCGCAAAATTTTTGAATTCCAAGAAATGTACAGACAAAAGTCTAATTTTATTTATATAGATATACATAAATTTGTGTGTTTATATTATAGGAACTCTAATTAAATCCCCTTCTCGATTTCTTCAGAAAAAATTCATGCAAGTACTGTATTGGGACATGAATTTTTCCATACCAAAGATAAATACTCCCAAAGAAAAAAAGTTAACCCCTTATCCCTATGAAAACTTTTTCAGCTCATGTGTCTGTGTGTGTATGGGGGGGGGAGGGGGCATATTTTTGCACTTCGCACCACTTCGAAAAATACCTAGACCTGGCACTGTGTGTAACTATGAAAAAACAAAAAGTAATTGAAGTGTCAAAAAAATTCTGCAGCTACAAAAGAAAATAAAGGTAACAATTGAAATAATAAGTTATGTAGCTATACAAAGAAAATAATTATAAAAAAAACTGTGTAGGTAAAAAGAGAAAACAATTGAAATTATAAAAATGTCGTGAGGCTACGAAGAAATTAGAAAAAGAGTTTCAAAATATGCTGTACTTAAAAAAATATTAAAATGAAAATTGTGTAGTTACGAATAGGAAATAAAGAAAACATTTAAAATAATACAAGTTGTGAAAGCTACAAGGGAAAATAAAGAACACAAATAAAGTAACGTAAAATATTATGCTAAATTTCAATAGTTGGGAACATTACAATAAAATTTAACAATTAAAGCTACAGAAAGATGATCTAAAGAAAATGAAAGTATGCGATCATTTCAGAAAAGCGAATGCAAAAGTCGAATCAGAAACTAATTGAAAACATCTTTTTTTTTTCTTTTTCTACTAAAGCAAAGGACTTCATCGGTAACCAGGAGAAAATGACTAAAAAGAAAAAGAAAATAGGGATTTTCGTATAATGGAAGTAAAACTACAAAGAGGGAAAGTTCTGTTTTATTGAGTCCATTTTTATAATTGCTGGAACTTTGTGATTGCTGTTGAAGATTTCTTTTGCCCGTATCACAATAAAGAGATTGAAGAATTGCTCACAATAATAATAAAAAAAATGATTTGAATGTGCTAATTTATGATCCATGCCTTTTCGTGTAATTTTTTAAAAATTAATCACTACAGTTGATATTTTCAAAGAAGTTTAATCAATTATTTCATTAGAATGTACTGATGCGTCGGTTCTAAGTTTATCTCACTTCATAAATGGATTTACTTCAGCTTTGAATGTCGAATTTTTCTTTTCTTTCTTTTTTTTTTTTGTTTCTTTGAGAGAGAAGCGTTTTAAAAAAATCTTTGTTTTTTTTGAAAAAGGAAATTGATTTCATCACATAATGATTTAATAATCTGAAGTATCGGGGCCGTACACAAAACAAAAAACAAAAAAAAATCGGGGAGGGTCCAAAAATTCCGAAGGTGGGCCAAACGGTGAAAAAGCCCGAGTTTTTCACCAAGACTTCATTATTATTATTATGTAAACAAAATTTTAAATTTCGGGGGGGAGACTGGACCCCCTGGTCCACCTCCCTGGCTTAACTTGGCTTCAAAACATCTTATTTGGAGCAATTTTCGGGGCACATATCTTCTGTCCCTGACACGTTGTTTTCTACTGAAGGTGAAATTTCGATAATCGCGCACGTGCGCGCGGTTGGTGAAATTTTCCGCTCACTAGGAAATCATTTTTTATTTATGCGATCTTATATTCTTTGTAACTTAAGTGAATGCGACATTTAATGCTTCTACATCAGTCAACCATTCAGTACTTTCTGATACTTGCTTTTTAAATTTATCTTAGGAAAACAAAGAAAGGAAAAATGAAATAAAAGTGCTGAATAGACGAAAGCCTATACAGAGGCACAAAAGTGTTGTAGTCAGGCCCTGGTGGTAACTAAATAATCTGGCAACTAAAATTGCGTTGCAAAGTGTTTAATAATAAGGTAAGCATTGAGCACTATTTAATCTTATTACATTAGCGAGCAATATGCGTTTGTCGCTACCAAAGTGACTTAATTGATTGCTTTTACTGTCTCCACAAACATTTATATTTATAAACAACAAAACCATGCTTGTTCGGCCTTGTTCAGAGATTCACCTTAAAAAGAATTGATCTTCTGGACACACACACACACACACAGACACACACCACACACATAACACACATACGCAAGAAGACTATAATCTGCATTTATTGATCAAAATATTCCAAATGGCAGATTGCGTGTTTCTGCAAATCTTGAAAATCATCTATACAAAGAGACGCACATACACATACGCACATTTGCAGGAACAAGAGAACGCACATTCATCCACACGCGATGCAATGCGGTACATTTTCTGTCTGTTATTGTGTGCAGAAATTCAAAAGCAGAGTTAAAATTAACAGCCATTGACGGTTATCAAGGATATTAAAATGTCACAATATCGAAGACAAATGCTCTTTGAAAAAGTTCTGCTTGTGAAAAAGTTCAATGAAAAAAGAAAATGGATAAAATCTCACGCACTAAATTTATCACACAACTGAACATATTTTGGTTTTTCGTGGGGTATTCATTCAGTATTATGCCAGTATTTCGGTCACGTAACTTTATGTTTTTTCTTTTTTTCTCATTTCGTTCCTTCTTTAAGGTATTTATATGTTCACTTGAGCCAATACTTGAGCCAAAAAGGGAACCTTCATCGTTGAAAATTTGAAAAAAAGCATAGTGACATGTTTTTAGAAGCGATGCAACGTTTCTACTTTCCGATGTGTGTTTTAGAAAATCTACTACTGGGCACGAAATTCTTTTATTCAAGAGATTCCGAAAAAAATGGTCCACGCTCATAAACTATAAATCAAATAAAGCAATTACTGCATCAGATAGTTAAAAAATTTTTACTTCTGATCAGCTAAAAATTGCCACAAAACTACCGAGGGAGGACTGAAGAGAGTTTTTAAATCTTGTATCATGAATGATTGAATTAGACATTCAACTTACCATTCACACTGAATGATAGGTGATCGAGCTCGCTGGATGTCAAAAGCCATTTATTACTGGAAAATGCAGTTATTGTATAATGTGAATGAAGCAACAATAGCATTAACAGCTGGAGAGTTTCAAGGCGTGCAACAAACAGTTTGTTGTGTGTATATATCCCAGACAGCACAGCAAATTTGTATCAAACTTGCAGTAAGCTTGATTTATGAAGTCAATAAACTTGAATTAAGCTTGAAAATTTCAAGCGTGTAGGCTTAATGAAAGCTTGAATCAAGTGTTCAAGTTTACACTTGCCCAACTTGCATTAAACTTGACATAGCAAGCTTGAATCAAGCTTGACATAGCAAGCTTAATTCAAACTTAAAAAAAATTCTTTAATACATGGGGCGCCGGTCAGCGAACTCGCCCCATTTATTTTATTTTTCCACGCGCTTTTACCTCTATGCTGAAACCTCAAGTTATTTTAATCTGTTTCCGTCTAGCGTCCGCGATCGATCTCGGGACCTAAGGTGTGGGAAGCCAGCGTCCTAACTACCATACCAATCTCACTTGCGGCGCCATGACTAAAGTTTGAAGTGACTTTATACTTGATGAAGTGACTTTATACTGTCACTTCATCAGGTATTAAAGTTTGAAGTGACTTTATACTTGATACTAAGTGATTCTTTAATACATGAAGTGACTTGATGAAGTGACTTTATACTGTCACTTCATCAGGTATTAAAGTTTGAAGTGACTTTATACTTGATACTAAGTGATTCTTTAATACATGGGGCGCCGGTCAGCGAACTCGCCCCATTTATTTTATTTTTCCACGCGCTTTTACCTCTATGCTGAAACCTCAAGTTATTTTAATCTGTTTCCGTCTAGCGTCCGCGATCGATCTCGGGACCTAAGGTGTGGGAAGCCAGCGTCCTAACTACCATACCAATCTCACTTGCGGCGCCATGACTAAAGTTTGAAGTGACTGTTATGGTTGTTACGCCGTTTTTTGGCGAGATTGATCAGTATTGGCTGATGCCGATGCGCTTCTTTTATTTTTCCATGGGATGAATCAAAATTAAAATAATGTTATGTGTGATTTATAGACTCTACTAATAGGGAAATAAGCATAATATAAACTTAAAAGCAGCACACGTTTTAAAACTTTCAATATCACGACACTCATGTTGGGAAATATTGGCCAAAATCGAGACAAACGACTGATTTTGAAATCAATTTTGTAGTATATTTGTATTTTATTTTGAAGAATTTCAATATTTGGAAATATAGAATCTTTTTTTTAATTCTATGGTCAAGTACATTTATGAATGATAATAAATTATTCGTTATGTGGGTGAAGGGGCGTAGCCAGAAATTTTTCATGGGGGGGGGGGTTACGACCACTGCAACTCATACGTATGTATACGTGTGTGTGATAATGTACTGAAGAATATACATTTTGCCAAGAGGGGGGAGGGAATTACATACCCCCCTCTTGGCTACGCCCCTGTGTGGGTGTGGCTTTCTAAATCAAGCAGTAATCCAAATTGTATTCAAGCTTGACAGTTCAAATGACTTAAATTCGGCGGGAAAATATTTGCTGCCTCATTTTTTTTGTAATCTCCAAGCTTGTTGCAAGCTTAAAATCAACTTGTCGCTGCTTTGAACTGTCAAGCTTGTATTAATACGTCAAATTAAAAGAAATGTCAAGCTTGATTTAAGCTTATGTGCTGTCTGGGATGCAGCCTTAGTTTACTTGCCAATCTTCTGTTGATGCTCCTCCTAATAATGTCTTACTGATCCAAAGGCAGAATGAGTATGGGGACAAAAAATTAAGCAATAAAGGATTAACAATCATTTTACATCATGCTTGGTATTTGAGTGGAGAACTTGTAACACTTAGCTTGTTTTTACATCTCATTTCTGACGAGCAAAAATCAAAATTAGTTTTGAGATTTTAATAAAGTAGTACACATTTATTAGAAATATTTTCACTAAAATTGGATAATTTGTGCTCATCTTCTCGATGGTTTCTTTTAAACAACTAAAATTGAAAGTAGTTTACTCAGTGTGCCAGTTAGAGATTGGCCCGAAACGCCAGCCTATGAAAAAGCTGCAATATTTGCTAAAAACTTCGCTTGTGTAAAACGATATTGCCGAAAAAGCTGTTGCATTAATCCAGGACTTTAATTGCGGGAAAAAAGAGCAGAAACAAATTTTGTTACAAGTCGTACATGTGCACAGAATGAACTTTACGAAGTGCAATCGCCCAAATCTCTTTCAAATGTGGTTGATAAATAATGTGTGAATGTATAAAAAATCTGCAAATAATAAGTATGGAAGATCTTAAAATATTCTTCTTCATTGATTTTATTTACCAATTTTAAATAAAATTATCATTTCCCTATGTTCATTTTGTGCAGGCGCGTAGCCAGGAAAATTTTTCGGGGGGGGGGGGGGGAATATGCGCCTGGAAAAAATTTCGGGGGGAGGGGATATGAACTTATGTGTATAAATAAACGGAATTTCATCACTAATCCAAAAATTTCGGGGGGGGGATACGCCCCTGATTGTGTGTACCTAATTATACAGGAGATGGCCCACGAAATCATATTTTTCTTGATTTTAGCAATAATTTTTGCTTCTTTCTACCCTTTAAAACTATAATTTATACATAATTTGCCTAAAATAATAGGTATATAAGTGGTTTTCATAAATGAAAAAAATGTCACTTGAACATTAAGTTTTTAATATAGCTAATCAAAAAATACCACATTTTAAATTATTTTGGTAATTTTCATGCAAACTCAATGATCTTAGGGGATTTTTAATTTTGAAAAAAAAATCAAGGTGGTTTATATTCATATAAAGAGAGTTTTTCCAGGGTAAGAGTTTACATTTTTAAAAGTTGAATTTTCCGGTACTCCCTACAGCGACGGGACGTGCACTTTGCAAGGATGGTAACGAATAATTTAATAATTCATTAAGCTGTAATGTAAGAGAAGAGAAGATCTCCATGGAATGTGACTTATAGCCCATGTATAGCCATGGCTTAATTTATTTCTCTTTTTATTTCCTAATTTGAAAAATTGCTGAATTTTTAACGCTGTATAAATTTAAGTTCTAACCGGAGGAAATACTGCAGAGATTATTTACTTAAAAACTCGGTTCGGAAAACGAAAACAAAAACAAAAAAATCAAATTATAAAAATTCCGGAAAAAAAATCCTTAAAAAACAAACTATATTTTAATGTTATGTAATGTTTTTGGATTCCATTGAGAGAATAGCTTCTTTCAAGGAACGCAAAACACGTAACAAACTGTTATGTACTTTTCAGACATAATGTATAACTGTTGGTTTCCAAATCTCAGTTTGACCATTTAGTTGATGTGCCTGCAAATTGATCAGACTGTTAACTTAAAGCAAATGTTATCTTAGATTGTAGGGGAATTACAGCAGCCTAAAGAGAAATAAATAAATAAATAACGCAAAAATGGTAACTGCGGGAATTCTGCTAATCCCTAACATGGGACGTTGAATTTTTTTGAAAAAGGAAATTCTTTTGGCTTAAAAGGAAATAATTATTTTCTTTAGTTCTAGGAATGTAAATGTGCATCGCAGAGTAACTGAGCACTGTTCCTTTTATTTAAACAATAGTGCTAAAATTTGTTATTTTAGATTTTTTTTAGTAGAGAAAGTTTTATTTCTTGTCACATTTTCCAGCACTTTTAGTAATCTTTTCGAGTCTTTGCTTCGCAGCGATTGTTATGTTTCCCTTCTTTGTTAAATTAGCGTCGAAGATAAAAAGTCATCGTACACATCTACATTTAAGCCCTTTAAGGTAGTTTTCTGTTTTTCTTTTATTCTTTATATGCATATTCCAGAAGATATATCCTAAATAAGAGGTGTCCAACTTAATAGCTTCCTAAGCGACAAAGCACGGTATGGTCCAAATCATGATATGTTTTGGACCGTACAAGATATTTCTAAAAACAGTGGTCTCTATTGACCTCTAGCTTGGATAAATGGCACAACTGTATAAATTTCATAGAAAATTTTCGCGTTCAATGAAAAATCTTTTTAAATTTCACCACATTTCATCTCTTGGAGTAAAATGTGCATTTCACTGCGTTAGTTTAACTTTGCCATCGTGGGCACATAGACATGCATTTATATGTAGCTTAGTTTTTAGTGCATGAGTGATTCATCCACAAAAAAAAAAAAAAAAAAAAAATATTAAAAGCACTTACAAGTAATTTAAATTGTCTTAATGTATTATCTTTTTACCATAATGGTAACAGTATAGAACTGGTTTGAATATAATTTTGGTTATAAACGCAACAAGGTTCATCCAAGTCATCGCATCTACCAATGAACACTTGCGTCCATCTGATATTCTAGTTCTAATTTCTCACTTACTGTGTTAAGTCTCTAACAAAGAGACGTGATGAGATTTTTTCTTAAAGGTGGATTATATAACCTTTAAACCTTGGGGAAAAAATTATTGCATTTTTCAAAAATTTGAATCACAAACTCTAAACTTCATGAATATGTTCCTAATACACTGTAAAGAAAAGCCATTGAGTTTACGGTAAAAAGTACTGTAAAACACCGCATGCCATTCAACGGTAAGAACTGTAAAACCAAGCCGACAGCAGTTTACTACGTATGCGCATTTTAATGCAACGATATAATATTTGGTAAGCTGTCAAATTAACGGTAAAGAGCTGGTGCCCCGATTGCCAATATTTTACCGTAAATTTGATTTTTTTTTTTTTTTTTACAGTAGAAAACAAACATAGTTACAAAAAAGTGAATGTGATGGTATTTAATAATACTTAAAAACTTCATACGCGATTAAAAAAAAACGCTTATTACAAATTGCGAGCATGATGACCTTGGGAACACAAATGCACCTGTTATTTTTTCCGAGCATTTATGAAAATTCTGCATAAATTTCAACTTTTAAAAACATGTACCATCCCTCCTTCACGCAAGGAAGGGATAAGACACTTTTCTTACTATATGAATTTGCTTTAAGTAAGTAATATTTACCATCAAATTTATATTTTTTAATGCATGTTAAATTGTTTCAATATGTTATTTTAAAACTTTCTAAGTTATACAAGTAAGAAATAGGTTGTAAGAAATTTTGCTTTGAGGTGAAATCTTCTATAGGCACGGTGGGCACTTTTGGGATAGGAAAACAGGCACTGCATTCGCGTGACCGTCACGCTCAGATACATATGGCGAAAAAGTGGATTGGGGGGAAAACAAGGAGGTTTAACATATGGAGGCGCCCATGTTCCCGGTTTTTGAAGCCAACGACCACGCCCCCTCTCTATCCCAGAACATCCGATATTGTCATTGGCATGCATGTAAATTTTTAAGAACAAAACTGCTGTATTTCTCATTTTTTACTGATTGTATGTAAGTTTATCTTAAAGCCACATCTTTAGGCATAATTTTAATCTTAATTCTGTAATACTTTTACTGTTTATTTTTAAATAATCAATTATTTTTAAACACGTATTATTAATTGAACATATGTTTTGGGGAAAAACATGCGAAGTTTTCATTACAAAGTTCACTTAGTGAATAAAAGTCCTTGAAAATCAATAATAGTCCTTAAAATTTTAAATGTAATTTGGTTAGCTGCATTTTATTTGAAACCTTATCCTTTTTTCACCCCCTCTACTAAATGAAGTAAACAGTATTGATGGAAATTATTCAACTTTCATATTTCTTTCATTACCTTAAACTGTTTGTCAATGCAAAATATTATAATGATAAATGACCTAAGAAGGTTAGGGATGGACGCGAGACATCTCGCATAGTCTCCCGAGACGAGACAGAGCCTTGTCTCGCGCGAGATTTCTCGCCTCGCATAAATTTACAAAGTTTTCATCAAAATGGAAGAATACGCATGTAATTAAATCTTATGGATATTTCATATTTTTCTCTTTAAAAAATTAATATTTCTAAATAAAATGTTTCATCTGTTATTAAAAAATGCCTCTTTCACCATAAGCCGAGCTATGCGAACCCAAATGAATGATCTACAGGAGCGATTACGCAAATATAACGCTGGGTATCAGCGGAGCATTCAAAGGTCCATGTTGAGAAGCAAGCCTGGTCACAAGTCTTCTCTGTTGTCTCTTCTTTTTGATGGTGTGAATGAGCAGGTTAAACCCGGGTTCCCGATTCAATGTGAAACCCATACCTTGCACTGTAAAACGAGAGGTGTGTGTGTGTGTGTGGGGGGGTAAATAGGCTTTATTATAATTATCCCGTCTCCATTGAAACTTTTTATAAATTTTCTACTCTGTACATTGGGGCCGCTTAATTAGCTTAAAATTTTATTTGCGCACGATGTCCTGGGTTCTGCATCATTTCTAACAAAATTCAAAGCTTTATATAATTCCAAAAGCAAATAAATCTTCCATCAACCATGCATATTACATTTACGCAATTTCGGAAATAAATAAATAAAAATAAACGTTTTTTCGGTGTCTTATCCCATTATATATATATGGATTAAATCTGAATTTATTATCACTTCAAATGCACATATCACTTAATATGGTAATTAATATATGTACTAACATTCTAATATCTAACTAATTGTTATTATTAATATTATTTTCCCATAAAATAGTAATAAGTTACTAAAAATATGGTAGCAAAATTTCAGCTCATAATTTTTTACGAGACTCGCGAGACGCCACGCGACAGAAAATTTCTCTGCGGGACGCGAGACAAGACGAAACAGCCCTGTTTCTCGTCTCGCACGTCTCTAAAAAAGGTTGAAGTGTATAATTGTTTCCTCATGTCTAAAGAAGATAATGTTCTCTCACTGTCTGTAAATACCTCATATCAGGGGCGTAGCCAATTTTTGGATTAGTAATGAAATTCCGTCTATTTATACACATATAAGTTCATATCCCCCCCCCCCCCCCCGAAAAATTTTCCTGGCTACGCGCCAGCCTCATATATCTTATTTAAGATACTTGAAATTGCATTCTTACTTCTAATACCTGTAATATGACTTAAAACTATTGTTAATATAATGTGAGCAATTTAATAATTTAGGCTGATGTAATAAAACTAATTTTTACCCATGTAACAACAAAAATATCTTCCTAGAAATATAAAAAGCAATTTTTTATTATAATAAAACAATTATCATGAAAAAATATAACCAGTTTTGCAAAGTACAGTATAATCATAAGAATAACTGTTTTTTGTTTCACTTGATGTTTAAAGCGCAATGCACGAAAATTAATTTGAAATTATGCAATAAAAAACAAGTTAAGACGTGTAAATAATCTTCCATAAACGTAAAATGGATAAAAAAATTGGTTAGTAACTTTTAAATTATTTTTATTAACACTTTCCGGAATTCGTTTTTCAATGCTTCGCTATGCGTTCTTCAATCTTCTGGGATAGAGAGGGGGCGTGGCATGGCTTCACTTTCCTAGCACTGCGGAGTGCAGCATGGGCGCCTCCAAATGTTAAACCTCCTTGGGGGGAAAAAAGTGAATTGTGAAGTCATAGCTACATCGCCTCTTGCATGCTTAGATTTCCTCCTCTTTTCCTTGAATTTTAGTGCTGCCATCTGACCTAAGAACTTCAAGGTACTTTTAAACTTCGTCCTTCTAGCTAAGCCGACTGGTATCGAACTGAGGACCCAATGCATGGTAGGCAAACGTTCTAACCACCAGACGGGTTCGAATTGGGATGAAATGACTAAGTTTGAAGTGATTATTGTTTCAATTTCGGAATGGGAACTTGTAAGTATCTGAATAAATAAAATTAGACTTTGCCTGTACACTACTTGGTATTCAAAAATTTTACGATTTCTATCCGTTTTAAGCGTTTGCGTACCTATTACGAACGAAAAAAAAAGTTTGCCTGCCTGTTGTTCTGTCAGGGACGTTTTTTTTATTCGCGCATCACGTAAGGGTCATTCCACGTGAAATCAACACAGAAAATGCCACGACTCCTCCGATTTTTTTGAAAATTCGCACAATTATAGTCCACTATGACCTGTTACCAGACATCACATTTTTAATTCCTATCTCGTTTTTTCAAAAGTTACAAATTTTTAAACTTTTTAAAAAAGTGAAAAAAAAACACGTCATTCTTAACCTCATAAAACAGCACATAATTTCTGTTCTATTTGTGTTACTAAAATAAATGAGGGCGCATTTTAAATCTCTTTGTGCAAGCTATTCTGGGATATATAACATGAAGTCAAAACTCGAATAAAAAATCTAGGCCACTTGACCTTGACTTTTGACTTCGAATATCTCAAAACATGCCCTTTTTCTTTTCCTTGATTTTTTTTAATTTATTTTTATCACCTATTATTGTTTTATAAGACTGCAGATTTTCAAGCTGTGACTGGCAAGGCTTTTTAAGTTATGAATTTTAAAGAAATATCATTCGTATCTATGTGCAATGCAGTACTATCTATTTATTGTTATTATTAGTTCGAATTATGAAAACATTGCCCAAATTTTCGTTCTTATTTTTCTAGATAAAAATTATGTAAAACAGACATTCTCACTCAGCCATTTGATTATGATATATATATAGTGTTCATATTTTTAAGCCTGATAAGTTATTCATGCATTGTATAAATTCGTTTTGTTTACTGTTTGCTTTTTTTTTGCATAGCCAATGTCGTTGATTTAGTGTCTTTTGCTGAAATTGTATAAGTTCTTCCTGTAACAGTGTTTACATCAGCTTTTTTTAATATGTTGCTCTTAGGTATAATCAAAATATCTTCCTTTACAGGATATGCATAAGACGGTGAAGGTGGAAACTGCTAAAACTATTTGCAATACACAACACATGCACTGCTTCATTCCAATGAATGAAAATAACATTCACGTTAAAATATATTCAAGAGCCAGAATGCTTAAAACTGAATCTATATCCAGCAAAACTGAATTACCCTTGACTGTGTTGAACACCTTTAAAGAAACTGAAGAAGTTAAAATGATGTTATTATATCCACATGGACCTTCACCGTCTTATATCCTGTAAAGGAAGATATTTTGACTGTACCTGGCAACATATTAAAAAAATTGATGTAAACACTGTTAAAGGAAGAACTCATATAATTTAAGCAAAAGACACTGAATCAATGACATTGGCTATTAAAAAAAAAAAAAAAAAAAAGAACAGGTCTAAAAATATGAACACTATGTACACATATCATAAACAAATGGCTGAGTGTGAATGTCTGTTTTACATAATTTTTATGCAGATAAATAAGAACGAAAATTTGTGCAATGTTTTCATAATTATAACTAATAATAACAATAAATAGATATACTGCATTGCACATAGATGCGAATGTTATTTCATTAAACTTTCATAACTTTAAAAGCCTTGCCAGTCTCAGCTTGAAAATCTGCAGTCTCATAAAACAATAATAGGTGATTAAAAGTTTTCAAAAGTCAAGGTGAAAAGAGGGCAAATTTTGAGATATTCAAGGTCAAAGTCAAGGTTAAGTGACCTAGATTTTTATTCGAGTTTTGACATTATGTTATAAATCCCGGAAAAGCTTGCTCCAAGAGCTGTAAAATAAACCCTTATTTATTTCAGTAGCGCAAATAGAACAGAAGTTACATGCTGTTTTATCACATATTTTCACTTTTTAAAAAAGTTTAAAAACTTGCAACTTTTGAAAAAAATAAGGTAGGAATCTAAAATTTGATATCTAGCTACAGGTCATACTAGACAACAAGTGTGTAGTGACAAGTAAACAGGGCCTGATTATGACCAACAGGGCATTGATGAATTTGGGGGCCCCCCCATCTATGAAATTTGTTTTATTTTTCATAAAATTTTGTTATAAAAAAGAATGTTTCAGAACAATATTTGAAATAGAGGGCCCTTTCGAGCCGGGGGCTCTGGGCGAAGTCCCGATTTGCCCATGCGATAATAGGGCCCAGGAAATAAATCTGTTTTATAGGTGTTCTTTTTTCTTTTCTTTGGTCCCGTGCGTGACTTTAGATAGAACGTAGCACATGGCCAGAGTGAATGAGCCTGTACTTCTTTAGTGAACGAATGTTTATCGGGGTGCAACTTTTTTAGGAATTCATATTTAGTGTTTACATGCAAACGAATGTTTTGTCTACAGGAAGCATTTAAATATTTGCTAGAAGTAGGAAGGCGTTGAGCAGTGTTCACCGTGTAAAACAAACATGAAATGTAAAAGAGCAGGAATAGATTACACAGTGGTTAACACGATCTGAAACACAATCAGGAGTTTCAAAAGTATCGACATTTGCATTAGATACAGGCTTTCAAGTAATATGCTTCTAGAATATAAATTTCCTTTTATGTTTCTACACCTGCAAAACGAAATTATGTTTTTAAGTTTCGAGAGATACAAAGGCTCCTTCTTTCTCAGGAATGGAAAATATGCAGTTTGAGGAAAAAAATTGATTTAAAAGGTATTCATCAAACTGCAAGCGAGAGAAAGTATAATTTTATTTTTCAGTGAGTGATATAAAAGGATTATTGTAACATAGGAAAACATATTGCCATGCAGACAGTTTCCTTTTAAAAAGATTTTTTAACAGCGATTTTTAAAATTTTAATTTATATGTTTGGATACAATAAAAAATTATGAAATACTGAAATATATTACTAGAATATAAATATTAGTTTTCCCGATATAAAAGGAAATAGAATTCTATAAAGATCTGATACTTACAAAAATTATCGAATGAAGAAAACGGAAACAATAAAAATAAATTCATTGAAAAACAACCGAACATTTTTTTGAGGTGACTGGGAAAAAAATCGCGAAAGCAATTTATTTGTATAGTGTTTTATTTTTGCATTTTTTGGTGGATACCTCTCTATCTAGAGTAGTATATTTTCCTTGCATGCATCGCTAAAGAAACCGGGTATATTATATGGCCCAGTATTTTGAGCTCATAAAATATTTTGTCAGCATTAAAAACATTTCCATCACCCCGATACCTATATTACAAGTCTTTTCAGATCGTGTGAAAGTGGTAAAAGACTTGTACACTGTCTGAAGTATGAATAGGAAAAAGTGAAGGCTTGCGATACAGGCTTACAACAGGAGAAAACAAGTAAAAGGCGTGTGGAAGCGTTTCTTTCACCCGTATTCAGGACGCCCTTATTGCATACGTTACATTTTATGTGAAAAGTGGTATTTAGTGACGAAAACCGTTAAGGATAAAATTTCCGACACTGACAGTTATATTTCTACGTTCTGATGTATTTTCTAGTTTTATTAGTCCATGCAGTTAAGTGCAAGACTTATTAAATTCACGGGAAATATTCATTTATTTAACGGCAAAGTTGTAAATGACATAGATAATTATGGTAAATTGAATGTTGGAAAAACTTGAGGATTAAAATCAGCAATTTGATTGTCACGGAGTGGCAACATGAACACAATTTTGGAATGTGAAGAAATCAACATACAGTGATCTCTCACTTATGCGCGGCCGCAGGGGACAGCCAGAAAAATGTGCATAAGTGAGAAATGCACGTAAACGAGAAACTATAATAAAGGAGCTTAAAAGTGAAATATCAGTACATTGAGCTACATCATATTGTTAATTAATACAATGCGTACACTGAAAAATTTAGATAATATAAATTTCAAAATCAATGATATTTTAATTTTATTTTAACGAATTACACCATTTCTAATGATGATGATTAAGAAAATGGAGATGTTTGCATATCCAAATATTATTCTACTATTGCTACTTTCACACAAAATAATTAAAAATCGAAAATTGATAAAAAAGGGTAAAATACTTGCGATAAGCAACACTTGCCTATTCGAAAAATCTTGAACTGAGAACCTTTCTTTTGAGATGTTCATTAAGTGAGATGCATTTTCTTCGTCAGGGCATAAAAGAGTGAGAATGATCATCGTTTTCCTACGTCTTTTAGGGAACGCGTAAAAAACGCGCATAAAACAGAGCGCGTATAAATGAGAGATCCCGGTACTCCACGTTAAAATTATTTCTCACTGCTTCACGGCTTAACACATGCAGATGTCGCGCTTTACAGTATCGCATAATTTACGCATTAATAGCATTTAACATAGAAAGTTATTTGTTTTATTTCAATCTGCTTCGGAAGAAAGGCAGTTCTCGATTCAAAAATCAGAGCTACTCCTTCCTTACTTTAACAGCGATGGCTTCTCACATGGCCGGAAATAGCAAGTACTCAATTCATAAAATATCGAAAGGAGTTTCACGAGGAACTGCCCGCCCCACATTTGTACTATATTGTTGCCCAATACTCTGCTAGTTTGTGGTTTCGTCGCTCTAAAGTTCAGTAGATGCAGAAAGTTCTAGTAAAATGTCGACTAGTCTGGATGGAACGGGAACTTTATTGCTTCTAGAACTTCGTCGAACAATCAGCTGTACAAAATTCACAGGCACTAACGGCCAGTAACGCTCAGCACAGAAGCATTCACAAATGCTGTATTTCTCACATAAAATAGAACAATTCCCCTGGCAAAAATTCAGTGGAAAGTTATGAGGGAAATCGTAAACGGTCACTCAAGCATGACTCAGCAATGAAGAATTTAAACACAGCACTTTAAAACAAGGTCTCTAAAACAAGCGATAATACCGCTTTAATAGCCTCAATACAAAGCTTTAAGCTCTCACGGGCATCTACTCTCTGAACAAGCAGAAGCAAGTCTGGACCGGGGCCGCCAGCACCTATTTATAGATTCCGACGTACATTCCAGAAAACTCGGTCCCTCTCTAAAGGATCCCCGAACAAAAGCGTTTTTATTACGTCATAGAAATATTAATGAATACAAAGCTAATATGTGATGTTAATGCAGAAGAAACACCTTTACAAGCCCCATTGGGAAAATCGCACCAAATGTCCGAAAGATCGCCACGTGTTGCGACTTTTTGGCGAAATATCACCAAATTAGGCGCCAAAAGAGTCTCCAAAAATGATTCTAGCTAAGGCGTATGAGCAATATTTCTCGAGATTTCTAAAAAACCCTATGTAAACCAATGGGGAGACCAAAAACTCGATATCTCCGGTTCTAGTTAACTGATTTTGATACAACAAAATTCAAAATTTAACTATTTGACGAGTAGAACGAGAATTTAAAACTATTTTAAACCCCAGAACAGCGGGTTGACCCGAAAATTCGCAACGATATTGAATGGGAGACAACTTGTACTTGTAACTTCATATGGACCCAGAAAATAATATCATAACGAACGTTGGGCTAAGTGAAAAATATTTTTTTAAACTGATTACCGATTGTGACTTCTCCCACCGGATATTTAAAATCCCAATATTCTTAAATCTGAAAAAGTTCTCGAACTTTTCTATCCTATTTATTGTATGTGTGCTTTTTATGTTCACACAGAAAAATAAAATAAAATGCCGCCTTAAACTCATTTTTAGAGAATATGAATGCCGGTGAAATTAATACAAAATCTGCAGTCGAAAAAGGTTTTATTTGCTTGAATATTCAGGGTGTACCATAAATCTGGCAACAAGCTTTAATCCCTTATCTATTAACCCTTTAACGCGCGGTGTTCCCGCTCTGGGAACACCAAACTCTGACGGTTTGACTGTTTCCAGTCACGAAGAATAGATTTGATTTCTATAAAAATAGTTGCGGGTGGCATAGCTCCAAGAGAATCCTTTACTTTTAAGCACGTCATTTCCCGTTAAAAAATTGCCACGATTCTTTTTAACAGCACTGACATCTGCTGAAAAATGGAAGAATGCGAGAACATCTGGATAGATTGCCCTTTGCTGGAGAAAGGGCAGCTGTTGCCATCCCTCGACTTAACTACCAGCAAGATGGCGGACGATCGAAACGTTCATCGCGTGCCAGAACGTTGCGATCGTCTGCCATCTTGCTGGTAGTCAAGTCGAGCGATGGCAACGGCTGCCCTTTTTTCAGCATTGGGAAAAGGTTGCGCCTCAAAGGGTTAAAAAAAAGGATACTATGTAAATTAAAAAAAAAAAAAACTTTCAAAATAGGATAGAAAGACTACGTTAAGAAAAATGTGCTTTAGTTAATTTTGAAAAAGTTACAATTTTTAAATTTGTATGCTATCCCTCGTACAAAAACATTTCTCAGTTAGTAAAACGGGCCTCATATATTTATGAGGGGCTGTGCAAAGTTTGAAAATTATATTCTAAAAAGTGTCAGAGATATGAGGATAAATATATGCTGTTTTAAACCCCTTTTCAGTGGCTCTCGAGGGCAAAAATATAGTACAGGAGTAGTACAGAAAAATATGTTTTTTTCCTCAAAAGCAATAAACGTTTACATTCAAATTCTTAT
The DNA here is from genome assembly GCA_038373885.1 of Cheiracanthium punctorium. Lineage (NCBI taxonomy): Eukaryota > Metazoa > Arthropoda > Arachnida > Araneae > Cheiracanthiidae > Cheiracanthium > Cheiracanthium punctorium. The sequence goes on from JAWZYV010004478.1 coordinate 304,291, forward strand.
ATAACCTCTGACCATTTATGTTATGAGATATCTTTGAGGCGATTTATGACGAAGGTCTGAAAATTTGTATATCATCTAATTAGGGTATGGGGGCAGATTTTACTAATTGGAATTTTTTTTTTGTTCAGGGGTTGTATAAAAATTTGAAAAGCGTAACTTTTTGAAAGTCAACGAGAGGAATTTTTTCTCAATGTAGACTTTTTTACTACCTTATTTTGAACATTTTTTCCATTTTCATTTGCCCACATATCTCTAAGAATTAAAACGTGTTATCACCTTTTTGAGACACCATGTAGAATCTAATGATTCTGGAAAAAGTAAGATCCATTTTTTTGGAGTTTTATGCGTCCATTTCATAGATTATACATTTTAACTTTAACCAAGCCGAGTTAACTGTGTTCTTTGATTACATAAAATGGTGGAACATAACGCCCTTCAATTCATCTCAGACCGGGTGAGTCAATTTATAATGTCCCACAGCACGATGCACTGCGCTTAGTGCAAAAACATTAGTGATTTCTAAAGATGCGAATATTAATGGCTGAAAAGTATGAAAGATCAAACTCACAATCGTATAAATGCCATATATTTTCGGGACAATACAATTCAACATTTTTTAGTTATTTTTCTAGTTACAGTTCTAGAACTCAGTAAAAAATGCCAGATACTTTCAAAATCTTAGGAGATTTCAGACATAACAATTTTTTCAACGTTACAAATTTTCTCAGCTGTTTAATCCAAATATTCTATCATATTTTTTAGTACAACAGAACACAGTTGAGTCTTGAGTTTTTGGAAGGAAGTTACATTTCTAAAACAAAATAAAAAGGACAAATGCTTATAAAATCTTAATATTGTATCATTTTTTTTTCATCCTTTGTATATTTTAGAAAAAAGGTAAATCCAAAACTTGCTTTCAGTTCTAAAGAGTTGAAGTAGTGACGTACAAAGAGAGAGGGGAGGGAGTTATGAAGTTTAACCAAAACCCGTGAACCCAAGTTTAACTTGTTCGCTGCTATTGTCATAAGGAATCCTTTTCCGTGCCAGTCGCTGCTTCCTGTCCCGGATTTGAAATGTCAGCTGGGTCTTTGCAATGATGGAAACAAACGTGTTTACTCTGGATTCAAAATTAGGAACAGAAAAATGATAAATTAAATAAAATTATACTTTAGATGTTCATTAGATTAAGAGCTTTGCTTAGAAATGCCACAACTGAGCACTTAATATAACCACTGAGCATGTATTAACCAATGATATGTAATCAGAATCATCTGAACAATTTCAGATAAGTTTTACATGCTCAATGATTGTTTTTACAATGAAAAAATCTTTGAAGGAAGTTTACAGAAAACAAAAGTCTGATGAGTAAATAAATAAATAACTGAAAGAAAAATACATTGTGACGTTGCAGATGAAAAATCTACATTTTTATATTATTTATTTATTTATTATTGAATATGAAATAAATAAATTGGAATAAGAAAAGGAAAAAATCCACTTATTAAACAATCACGAAACATTGACTTTTTTTAATTTTTAGTCAATCATTTATTAATTAAAGGAGAAACAAAGATTATTTTTTGAGTGTAATTATGTAAAAGTTTTAAATGTATTTGTTAAATCGAAAGGAGAAGTGAAAAAAAGAAGTTAACAAACTTGTAATGAATGTAAAGCATTTATACTAACACCAGTACAAAGCATATATGCACTTTTATAGAGAGGGGGGGAGGGATTTGAAAATAGAACTAATTTATCACATTTATAATTACGAAACTTTTGAGGTACGGTTGTTTAACATGCTTGGAAAGTACGCTTTCACATATCCTGTGTGATTATTTAATAGCTGTCTGAGGAACAGCACAAGGATCATTCGGAAATTTATGAAAGCGATTTTCAGGGTACTCATTTGTCTAATGAGAGTAAAAACTGATGAAGAGTAGAGCAGTTAAGGATAGATGTGGCTTATTTAACCCTTTGAGGCGCAACCCTTTCTAAATGCTGACAAAAAGGGCAGCCGTTGCCCTCGCTCGACTTAACTACCAGCAAGATGGTGGACGATCGAAACGTTCATCGCGTGCCACAGATCTAGAGACCCTTTTTTGACGCAGCTGGATGTGCCGGCACATCCAGCTGCGTCAAAAAAAATCTGTAGATCTGTGGCACGCGATGAACGTTTCGATCGTCCACCATCTTGCTGGTAGTTAAGTCGAGCGAGGGCAACCGCTGTCCTTTTTTCAGCATTGGGCAATCTATTCGGCTGTTCTCGCATTCTTCCATTTTTCAGCAGATGTCAGTGCTATAAAAAATTATCGTGACAATTTTTTGACGGGAAATGACGTGCTAAAAAGTAAAAGATTCTCGTGGAGCTACGTCACCCGCAACTATTTTTATAGAAATCAAATCTCTTCGTGACTGGCAACAATCAAAACGTCAGAGTTTGGTGTTCCCAGAGCGGGAGCACTGCGCGTTAAAGGGTTAATCTACAAAATAAAAAATGAAAAGTAATTTACTTCATTTAAAAATGTAAACATTCAGGTTAAAAAAATACTTTCTTTAGCATTTGAAAGTGTTTTGAATTTCAATTTGTGTACATTCATTTGAACTAAGTAAAACTTTAACAGAAATCTAAGAATATAAAAAAGTATGGACTGTAAAACAGTCTACCACGGATTCCATATCGTGAAATTGAAAGAATTTTGTTTTATTCATAATAAAAAAATAGACTATTAGGGGCATTGAAAAAGTAAGTTACACTTGTTCTTCCACGGATGGCAACATTGCGGAACAAGACCGAAGCTTAATCAGACGATAGTTCAGTTCCACGGCTTCCAAGGGTAGCAATTTCATTCGGATAGTGACAATTGTTGGTGCGTACTACGAGAAGGAAATGCCGCGTAAACTGGAAGCTTACTGCAAGGGGTGCCAGTTCGGGACTGTACGGTGGATGCTGCCAGACCTGCCATCCAAAGCTGCGAGCCAAATCCTGTGTTGTGCGTGCCTTATGAGAGGACAATGCCTTTGCTTGAAGCGTTTTGCCCACAAAAACGTAGATTGCCGCGTACTTCAACGTTGGAGTAAGCTTCCAGTTTACGCGGCATTTCCTTCTCGTAGTACGCACCAACGATTGTCACTATCCGAATGAAACTGCTACCGTTGGACGCCGTGGAACTGAACTATCGTCTGATTAAGCTTCGGTCTTGTTTTGCAATGTTGCAATCCGTGGAGGAACAGGTGTAACTTACTTTTTGAATGCCCATTGTAGATGGTTGTTACACTCTAAAACATTATTTCTTCAATTCACGAAAATTTTACGGTTAGCAGTGTGATGCCAGAATATCTCCGTTATTTGACGAATATCCGTTTCTTTTTTTTCTCCTGTCAATCGAAGAAACTTCTTGATATTTCGGGACAAAACTTTTTTATCTTCTTTATTTCTGTTCAGATTTTTCGGGAAGAATTCACGGAAATCAGGAATAAACTAGTGTATAAAGACGTACTGTCAAAAATTATTTCTTCAATTAATGAAAATTTTGTTGGTAGCAGTGCTGCCGTAATATCTCAGTTATTCGACGAATATCCGTCCCCCCCCCTGTCAATTGAAGAAACGTCTTCCGATTAAAGAAATTTTTTCTTCTTCTAGATTTTGGGAAGAAGAATTCACGTAAATATTACGTTTTCATTGAGCACGGAAATTATTCCTTGAAAAAGAGGGATAAATTAGAGTACTTAAAGACAAATCTTTTTTTGAGAGTGTACATGCACCAAGTTCTAATAAATGGATTTTTGTTAAATACAGTGCCGTTTACTTATCATGTTTTGTATTTTAAACAACAATGGATGCTTAAATCGATCGTTTAGTTTCGAGGAGATAATTTTTGGGGACTTATTTATGTGTTAAACTAATAGATAAGCTGAAAACATATCCAAAAGTATAATTAATTCCCACCATTCCCCATTTTTTTTCAATATATTAGCAGATAATTCATTGTGAAAAAAAAACTATCGAATTTGTCAAACAGATCCTAGGTCTAATAATAGTAACCCTTTCGGAGCTTCCTGTGGCTACGCCCCTGAAATTCACTAACCAGATTTAAATTCTTTACTATAGGACACAGAACGACTACAATGTATAAACCTTGGTCTTCAATCAGTAAATTTATCAAATAACTGTCATTGGTCAAGAACTTTGATAAATGTCTGGGGGAAGTCCTATCCAATTATAACAAATCAGATAGAATGAGAATGCGTAGTCATAACCAAGCATGTCTTATGTTCAGAATTTAGAATAGATTAAAAAAATAACAATTAATGAACCAAACTTTAAAGATAAACTATTATAAGCGAATCAATCACTCAAATTTATAGGTTTGACCCTGATATAAGCTGGAAGAAGCATGTGCCTAGTAAAATTTTGAGCTGAGTCCTTTCCTGGCACAAATCACAATGGCAGGGCAGGAAGCTCTAAAATGTATGCTCCTCCAGCATCATACTTCAACATCTAAAAAATACCTTTAAGAAATCGATAATTTTAGACAAAGATCTATTTAATATTCCGTTTATTTTCACACCACGCCTTTTTACCTAAAGTATTTTGGAGCGAGCATACGTTGTAATTGATCCTATTTTTAGGATCTACTATCAGAGGGAAAAAGCGGACACGCCCATTACTTCTAAATGTCAGAAGATAACAGTGCTTCTCCGATCAACTGAAAAAAAATAATTAAAAGAAGAAAAGAAAAAAAAAGGGTAAATTCGAACACTTCATGCAAAGTGATCACTAAATGAATGTGTATGGAAAATGTGGGTCAAGAGTGCACGCCAAGATCACGATAAAGCATTAACTGAAAGTTCGATGTGCCACCAAACTGTAAATTATGTTTTGTGAGATACATAAAAATACACTGCAATTCTCTAATCGTTGTACCTTTCAGAATCTACATTATCTGTAATGGTTCTTTTATGTGCCAAGTAATGTATTACTTTTCTCAGGATCGAGTTTTGCTTTAGTTAAAACAGAAGTGCAAGCTGTATAAGCTATATACATTTTCAAACATAATTGTTCAAGTATACCTTATGTGTGATTTGTTTTGTAGTTGGAATTGACAACAATGATTAAAAATACAGGATGGTTTTAAAATAACGTCAGGTTTTCAGATCCGTCTAGTGGTTAAAGTATTCGACGAAACATACCATATTTGATGGGCGTACACAGTGGACCCTGGGATTAGAATTTTTAAAGAAAAAAATAGCACCAAAAGTCGTCATTAGGGAAAATGTTGGCACTATTTACGGAATAAAATCTATCTATTAATTTGTATAATTGCGTTCATTTTGTAATTGGGAATATAAAGGGAAAATCAAGGAGAAGGTCTCATCATTCTGCTGACAACTGGCTTCCGATAGCTCTTACCTTACAGAACAGCGCATTTTTAGTCTATTTCTATCACCAGCAGAAAAATAATGCCTTTACTGTCCTTCAGCAATTTCGGCTGTTAAAAATGTTACTATAAGCTCCGATGAGCATAAGAAACTTACGAAACATGACGCAACGGTTTGAAACAAAAGAACACCTGCTGGGGACGCAAAGTGGTTAACCTGCAAAGAGTTGCATCCAACTTCTTCTTGCCAGTTGGTCTCAGAATGATGAGATTTCTCCCAGCATTTCCATTTATATTCATAATTGCAACAATGAATGCGATTATGCAAATTAATGCAATTTATTCGGTAAACAGTCGACAAAATTTTCCCTCATAGCGATTTTTGGTAGTTTTTTTTTAAGAATGGAAAGCTCGGTGTCCACTATGTACGATGTACGTTCATCAAGTCGTATTTCGTCGAATAATTTACTCGCTAGAAGGCTCTGAACACCTCACGTTATCTTATAACCAGCCTGTAGATTAATTACTGTACAAGCACTTCACAATTCTAAGTCTTGTAAAATTGTACAAAGACCTGCTTAAAAGTTCAGTTCATATTGCTTCTGGAAAGTTTTGGAGCAGTTTTGAAAGTGGTACATCTTTGAATGGAAGGTTCAGGCATAGCTGATAATCTTGATTTTGTATAAATGAAACTATGACAGGTGCTATGACGAAGTTATTAGATGGGGCGATTTAAAATACTCTTTAAGGTTTACTATTGAAGCCATTTCAAAAAGTGGTAGCGTTGAAGTGAATTGCAATAAGTCCAGGAATACTTTGCGATACAAATATGAAACACCAAGTAGAAAGATGAATTTTTTTTTTTTTTTTGGTTTTAAACGTTTAACCCTCTCAGGGTTCAATTTGTGGACAAAATCGCTTCAATTTTTTTTCATATTTCAAATCCATATACATTGGAGAATTGAAATGTGCATTTTTTTCTTTCTAGAAAAGATTTTTAATATAGATTTTTATCATGAGAAACTAAGCTTCAGAAAAACCAATTTCAGATGTTATTACACAAAAAAAACTTTTTAAAATACATTTAAATTGAATTACAGTTAATTTCCGTTTATTACATAATATAAGAAAATGCACCACCGCCTAACGCTTTGCAATTTCATTGAATCATGGTCAGATTCATCACCGTCTGAGGAGCAGTCCAAAATATCTAAATCACTATCACTATCACTATCAAAACTAAAATCTCTTTCAGAATCTCATAAATCATATCACTCATCCGTAATACACACTCTGTGTCAATTGCTGAACGATTTCTACCAGCCATTTCTGATTAGACAAGGCGGCAAACAAGTGAAGTTAGAGGATTACATACCGAGTATTACCTTCAAATGCCTCAATTTAGTGGATGACTAACGGCATGTGTTGGTCAAAACCTAAATTAAACGTCTAAAACTGTATCTAATTTATTTCACTGGTTAAACGGTGAAAACCCGGGATGCTTTCCTCTATACAGGAAGAAAAACACCTGCCTGCGAAAATCGCGCGATGAGCAAATTTTGCTACATTTGAGTTGCCCGTGGAAATCGCGGGATGATCAGTTAGAGGGTCAATTGTTACAGGATGCTGGTGGATGGGAGAGGCTTAGCTATGATGGTCAAAAAGGTCTCATGAATCCCGAGTCAAATTCAATTGAACAATGATCAGGAGTTTGGCGAAAAGTTAAACTTGGCATATAAAAGGAACGCCCCAAACGAGAGCCAATAATAAGTTCATTATTAAAGACGCCGAAAAACCACAGAATATTCTTAGTCAACAGAGAGATTTCAAGACATAACAAAGAGCAGAGCACCCAATTATTGAAGACAAAACTAGCCAAATTACAGTAAACTTGCGTGATAGAAAATTACTTCAGCAGAATTTTGTGAGTCCATACTAGTGAGTCCATACTAGAGATGTAAGTCTATACTAGATAATGTAAGAAATAAATTATTGTACGCTTAAAGGACGACCTTTAAAAAAGATGCATATTAATTCAATGTAAATGCTTTGCATGCTAAGCAGATGTTTCTTAACAGTTAGGAAAACGAGGGTTCATCCTCTGCTATTAAAACTCTACGATTACTGCGTGCGCTTTCTTGACCTTATAAGTTGGTCAGTCGCTATAACCATATTGTCGTATGTAAAAGCTATACGACGATATAATGACAGAAAGAAAATCACTGATTTCCAATGGAATGTGAAAAATTTACCAGCAACATTTTCTATGTCGTATGTTGACTCAAGGAATCTTCGCCAAATATAATTAAACATCTGATTCAGACAGTTAGTACGTATCATATACTATGTACAATACATATGACACGCAGGGACATTCAAAAATATATATTCACAGAACAAGAATACTCTATTTACGAGATGAGAGCGAACAAACTAACTCCTTTCTTTTCAACATAACCGTTAATGCATATTATTTGACAGTTATTTTGTGAATCTCTGTAAATGATGTGTAAATGTGACATGCACTATTTCATATCAGCAAAATGTTGATTTGTGGAAAGCAAACACATTCAGTTCGAAAATGTAACTGCTTAATTATTTATGTCTCAAAACTTTACTTTGACTAGTCAATGACAAAAAATACAGGGTGACTGCTAATTCATGGTTCAAACTTTGACGGCTGGTACAGGCAGAGTTGGACAGTATCGCTAATACATGTATTTTCAAAATACATTTGTATCTTGCATTTTGTATTTTCATTCTTAAAAACAAAGTATTTTGCAAATGCATTTTAAAACACATTTTCAATGTATTTTGCATTTTCAAAACACTAAGTAAATTTTGTATTCTGACATTAAATTAATCTTAACACCACAGATTGCTCAGATAACATGTGCAAATGAAAATGATAAAATTGCTGATTTTCACTTTCCCCCCCCTCTCTTGGTGTAATTTATAAGGTGCACCAGAATTACACGTGGTATTGTAGCTGAAGAAGTGTTAGGATCGTTTAAAAAAAACAAATAGAACCTTTTCTTTTTCTTGTTAAAATGTATTTAAATAAAATAATCTGGGATCTTCGGTGGAAAATTTAGCTTCTTCTCAATACAAATCCTTAAAAAATTTTATATGTATTTTGTACTTTGTATGTATTTTGAAAATAATGTATTTTGTATTATGCATTTTTTTAATTCAAGAAGCATTTTGTATTTCGTATTTTAGTGTTTGAATCAAAGTATTTTGTATTTTGTATCGAAAATACACTTTTGGCGTATTTTGACCAACTCTTTGTACATAACACTGTAACAATCACATTTTGTACAGGAATGTATGGTCAAAAGTGACGCGTCGAGGCAAAAACACAGGAAAGAACAAATGCAGGAGACGGAGGAGAAACGGAGTTAGTAATTGCTTTCGTTGCCGGTAGATGGCCAGTCGGCTTTGATTTAGGGAAGAGAGGCCATTCGTTTCAGTTTTCATCCCTTCACCATTAGAAACCGCATGTGGTTTCAGCATGATGGAGCGCCAGCCCACTCCACCCTAGATGTTCGTCAGTACTGAAATGCGACATTTGGCATGCGATGGATTGAACGTGGTGGATCTATCTCTTGGCCACGCCGGTCTCCCGATCTGACGCTCCTCGATTTCTTTTTATGGGGACATTTGAAGAATGACGTTTATGCCGCTCTAGTAGACTCCGATGAAGATCTCGTTGCTCAAGTAGCCGTAGCTGCTGCACGTATGCGTTAAATTCCTGGTATCTTTGAAAGTGTTCGCCAATCGCTGCACCGACGCTGTCAAGCATGCATCAATGCTAATGGATGCAATTTTGAACACTTATTGTAAATTAATTCCCACTTGTAAACGAGGCTGTGAAAATAAAACACTTTCCCTATCATTTGTTCTTTCCCGTGTTTGAGCTTCGACGCTTCATTTTTGACCATAATTTGTTCTTTCCTGTGTATGTGCTTCGACGCTTCACTTTTGGCCATACATTCCTATAAAAAATGTAATTGTTACAAGATCCTGTACCAGCCCTCAAAGTTTGTACCATGAATTAGCAATCACCCTGTATACAGTAATGTATTGGAATTTTCGCGTGCACTATTAATATTCATATACGTGTATAATGGCTAATACATCCTTTTAATGAAAACCATGGTATAGTTTACCAATTGAGAAGGGTTTGCGGCAGGAAAGAGGTGGCTCCATCCTACGGTGTTTGGGAGTTCAATGATGTACTATCTTGAAGGAAAAAATAAGTTACTTCGTTGGGTGGCAAAAGGTTGTAGCTACGTTGTACACAACGTTAGTTCATGCGTTTTTCAAGAAATGGAGTTACCTGTCTCGTTAGTTTTTGCTGAATCTCCAAATGTTTTTTACAGTTTTCCGCAAACATAAATAGGAGAAGCTGCCTTCTTTTTGCTGCAAACTCTTCTTTTATTGATAAATTTTGCGCAATCGATTCCTATTTAAGAAAGTAGAGCGCTGCCATATAGACCAAATAAAATAATAACATTGTTGGAAATTGTAAAATAAATAAATAAATAAAAGTAACTCAATAGTTTGACAGAAGCACATTCAACTGCGCCCATATGATTGTTTGTACGGGGGGGGCAATTCAAGGATCCTGCCCCAGAAAGGTACTACATCTTACTGCTGAACCACTTTTATGTTATACCAATGCATAAATCATAACGATAATAACTAGGGGGGGGGGGGAGATGACCCTTCCTTGCCTATACATATGGGTGACCAAGAGCACATTATCAAAACACTGTGTCAAAAGTAACGGCAGTCGAATAATGACGGACTAGTAGAAACCTTAATCATTTTTCAGCTTTATTGCAACACACCAATATACATTCTGATAATTGTCTCTATGAAAAGCACAATTTTAGTTAAATATTTGGCTGTTTGTCAAAATCGCACTTTCTTCCAAGAACCTTCAATTGATAAACATTTTTATGCATTGATCTAAAACTGCGTTTAACAGTCTAAAGGTACCTAAAACTCTGCTTCATAATCGGAAATATTGTAATGAGCAGTAAATATTGATCCCTTTCTCCTCACATCCCATAGGAGGAACTTAAATGTTAATTGGACATTAAAAAAAATCTATGTATTCTTCTAAAACTTTTTATGAGAATTATGATGTATAACTTCACTACCTCATTCGCACGATCCGAATCACTGTTTCGAAATGGACATGCATTTTGTCTGCAGGTTAATAGTAGTTATTTTCAAGAATGGTTATTACGCTATAATATGCACTCGTTATTCCGTCTAGATTATGTTCTTGCTAAAAAGAAGTAATTGCATGCATAATAACACTCATAAATACCTGAAAAATTCAACGCGCGCGGGGAAATAGGAATTTCAAATCGCACTTCATTACGCTTTGAAGACCATATGGTGAAAAAAAAAGTAGACTACTGCTGCGATTTCGAATAACGGCTGTTAGAAAATTATACCAGAGTTGAAGTGGAAATGGAACTAGTGTTCGATTTTGTTTTCGCTGGCGTTTGTTGTCAGTCCTAGGCAGGGTGCGAATTGACGGGGGAGGGGTGCCGGGGATTGTCCCTGTCTGAAGAATGCAATATTCCTGGCTAGAGAAATATTAATGGATCCCTGCCAGGGATACTATTTATCCCCTGCTGGAGAAATGTTAAAATCAGTCTCTGTCCTTACAAATTCAACAGTACCTAATGATTTTAAGTACTGAAAATAGAAATTCTTTTATTTACTAGACAAAGGAGAAAGTTACAAACATCCCTTTGAAACTGATATATACATGCCTGATGCCACTTCTCATTTTGCAACAAATTAAGACTGCGAAATGAACGAACAAGCGCTGTTCCGCCACGAGCTGAATTTGAGGGTGGACGTAGAATCGACATAGGCAGGAATATGTGTGCACAGAAAATCGGGGGTTGACTTTTGTTTGAATTTAAGTCCCTTCCCAGACATGTTGGCGACTGCATTTGTCATGTAATACTTAATATATTATGTGAGTGGAGCATTTTACGCCTTCCCTCCATTTCATCAGAGATGGGCCACTTTTTTTTTTAAATTCATTTGTAATTTTCAATGAAGCGCTCTCTGAACCGCAGTCGAGCGCCGTATTGAAAGACCTGTGTTGGGAAGCCACAGTGGGTAGAGAAAGGATGTCTTCTTGGCTGAGTCTTTGCGAAAGAACAGGTTAACCCTTTGAGGCTCAACCCTTTCCCAATGCTGAAAAAAGGGCAGCCGTTGCCATCGCTCGACTTAACTACCAGCAAGATGGCGGACGATCCAAACGTTCATCGCGTGACACAGATCTAGAGACCCTTTTTTGACGACGAAAAAAGTGCTGCTGCTGTTGCACTTTTTTGACGACAGCCGGCACAGCCAGCTGTCGTCAAAAAAAGGGTCTCTAGATCTGTGGCACGCGATGAACGTTTCGATCGTTAACCATCTTGCTGGTAGTTAAGTCGAGCGATGGCAACGGCTGCCCTTTTTTTCAGCATTGGGCAATCTATCCAGCTGTTCTCACGTTCTTCCATTTTTAGCAGATGTCAATGCTGTTAAAAATAATCGTGACAATTTTTTTTACGGGAAATGACGTGCTAAAAAGTAAAGGATTTTCGTGGAGCTATGTCACCCGCAACTATTTTTATAGAAATCAAATCTATTCTTCGTGACTGGCAACAGTCAAAACGCCAGAGTTTGGTGTTCCCAGAGCGGGAACACTGCGTGTTAAAGATTTAAATCTGAATTCAATGGTTGAGTTTAACTTCTAAACAATCCAACAATTTTTTTAGACTTATGTATACTCAAGTATGTCATCTGCCACTAGTATTCATTGAGAGTTTAAAAAATTAAACTAAAACAAACTATAACTCTTAGACATTTTATGAGAATTTTGAAGCAGTTCCACTATCGCACTCCCAAATTGAGAATACCATTTTCAAAGGATACATTATTTCACTATGAGGTAACAATCGTTTCGAAGAATGGTTACTGAGCAATTAACAGAACTCATTACCGTGCGGATGTTCTGGATTATTCAATCCCTAGAAAGAAGCAATTAAGCATAATACACGTATAAGTTCCCGAACTCTTCTAAAATGGGAGAAAAGGAAAATCAGAATCGGCTCACTGTGCTCTTAAGATCAGAGTTCACAAAAATTAAATTGTTACTTTTAAACAGCCGATAGAAAATTATGCCGATGATTTACCAGCAATTACACCAAAGCTCTTCACCCTTTATTCATGTCCGCATGTTTCAGTGGATGTGTATTAAAGTTCATGAATATCTTTACGAGTTAAAAAGTACATATTGTTTTCAGTCATTAAAAATTAGTCGCACGAATACGTATCTGAGACGGAAGAAATGCGTGTAAAATTAAAAATTAATTTTTCGTATAATATCAAGTACAAAGTTTTGAAACTTGTTTAAATGCAAGAAATTAAATAAACAAAAATCTTCTTACGTTCTTGAATACGACAATGGTTTCTGGTGGGTAGTCATACTGAAGATTTGTAGCATTACAAGTTTTAAAATGTTATTATTGATTTAATTTGTCCAACAAGGTTTAACTTGTTGGACAAATTCCTCATACCTCATTGAGAAATATCTTTCATTTTTCAGATATTCCTTAAATTTTGTGTAAATGATTTATAGAATAGGATAACTCCAAATCTCCATTTTGAAGGTTCCAGTTTTATAATTGCAGTCCTTAAAAGTTAAGTTATTTTCTGACAACACTCTGTACTAGTCTAGATATTTTTCTTCTTTTTTTTTTCTTTCTTTTTTTGAGTTTACTAGGCCATTTTTAATAAAAACCTCTTAGGCCACTTTCTAATTAAAAAAAAATAATTCTTAACTACTACTAAACGAATTTTAAAAACCATTCTAGAACAACATAGAAGTTATTTTTAGAATTACTTTCGTTAGTTATTTTCATTTCTAGAAAAATACGAACGACAAACACATACGAACGAACGAGAAACAAGTGATATTTCCACTTACAAAAAATTCGATCATGAGTATCACAGTATCAGCCATACAATGTTTTCACGCAAATTATATTAGGAATTTGTACACAAATTAATATTTGTTTAAGCAAGATGGATTTGCTCGAATTCCTATTTTATATTTCAAAAATAAAAATAAAGAGGAAAAAATGTAACACAATCATCCGTTCAAGAAGAGTGAAAAAAGAAAAAATTTAATTGCTGGATCATTCTACGTCAAATCAAACACAAAATTGGAAAAAGTTCAACACGCCACTTCGGATATTCCTCAAATTTTGTGTAAATGATTTACAGAACAGGATAACTCCAACTCTCAATTTTGAAAGTTCTATGATAATTAACTAAGCAAATTTTTTAGTTTTCCGTAAGATACGCCATTTTTTCTCTGAATTTCTTAAATAACTCCTTACCTGTAGAAGTTACTGAAGTGAAATTTTTTTTCCATAAGTAACTTTTTAAGCGGTTTCCAAGAATGTTATCAAAATTCGCGTATCTTCTACAGTTTATGAGTGAGCATTGCATTTGCTAAAAAACATCATGAACTTTTTTTTTTTTTTTCGGGGAGGCATGTTAATCAGAAGCACATGTTGTGAATTTTTGTATGTTGTTAAGATGGTATGAAACTACATCAAAAAAAAAAAAAATCATCTTGGCTTTCTGCTCAGAAGCTGAGCAAAAATGTTATTAATTTTTCACTTGACTTTCCATATATTGGGTCTAGTAAAAGTTTTAAAGAGCGTGTCAAAGAAATGAATATGCAATGATACCTTTATTCGTCTCCATTATTTTCCTCCATTTATAAGTAATCTCCAGTATTTTCCAGGACCCACCGCCAGCGGTAAGGTAGCAAACAGATGCTAGCAGCATAGAAGGATTAATCTTTGGATGCGATGAAGTCATCAATAGATTTTCGTACTTCATCCACTCTGGGGAAGTGTACAGAAGACAAGGCATTGTTCATGAACATATGTATATGATAGTTCGAAGGGGCTACGTCAGGGCTATACGCCGGATTTTCCAAAACTTCCCAGACAAATTTTTACTAATGTGGAGCCAACATGGGATATATTGGATCCACGACAGATATCACACGCACGAGCTCCCTTTGACACAGTTCCACAGCAATTCAGTGGAGAGAGGCTGTCATCCTCCCGAGAGCAAAATAATTGTTGGTACAATGTTGGAATTTTCGTATTTAATACTCATGTGACTTCTGGTTGCCCTTTCAATTGCAATAACATGGGGAGTTTATTTATGTAGAATTTAGTAAAGACTTATGAAGACAATATATTAAAATCTATGGGCAGGCATTTTTTAAACTGCATTCCGGAGTCACTCATCGACTGCTTCAAAAACAAAATTTCTACATATTAGTGGAGCAGTGAAGTTCTGCACTGACGAAGAAAGCTTCTTTTAAGAAAAGGCTATTTCAGATTTATACATATTACTTTTTATTTTATTTTATTTTAATCTTTATTTCATAAAGTTTTATCTCTCTAAGGTACAGCATTAGCCAGAGTGAGGTGGCGCTAACATTGGAAACTGAAAATGTCTTCTCTAATTGATAAAGCTCAGCGCTGAATTTTCCCTGTGGGAGTATGTCAAAGACAAAGTGTTTACATCGGTCTCCAGTATTGACACATTAAAAGAAAGAATAATGGATGCGATATCATCGGTAACAACAGACATGCTGGCAAATACCTGGAGCGAAATTGATTGTCGTCTAGATCAGGGGTTCTTAAACTTAAATAGTCCGAGGACACCCTCTAGATCTAGATCAACATTATTTTTGGAGATTCCATCGAAACACCAGGAATTTTACCTTGAAACATAATTTCTGGCTCAATAATCTCACTGGAAATACGTATTAATAAATATTGGTAAAAATTCATTGATGTGTATTTTTTTTTCTGTTTTGATACATGGTTTTTACGCATTTATAAAGATGAACATTTTTATTGGGATATAGAATAAAAAAACATAAAATGAATAAAAATAGTGGTGAAAAGCATTTTAAAACTACAAATCACAAAACATTAAATTCATACAAGCGTATCTTTGTTAAATATTGGTAAAAGTAGACCTTGTAACTTTTTATGCGAATAATTTTTGCTTACTGAGATGGATGCAGTTTTTTTCTTGAAACCAGAACCACGATTGCGGGCATTGTTTTAAAATTATATTGGAATGGTATTCTGGGGTCTGCTTCTAGGTTAAGCTGGTTTCTATACTTAGATTTCATAAAATAACATGAATGTGTTGTACAGAACGGAATCAAATATCGTAGTGTTTTGTTTGTAGTTTAGTTACAGTCTTCTTGCAACAATTGTTTGCAACAATTTTTTCATAATTTCGTAGACCTCCGATAGTGGCTATGCAGACCCTCAGGTGAGCCGCAGTTTAAGAAGAAGTCTAAATATTCTTACAGCTGCGAAAGAAGCACATGTTGAAGTGTATTAAACGCTATGGATAAAATTACCCGGAATATTTATTTAAAAATGTACTAATTTGAAATAGTTTTTTAAAAATACATTTTCTTTATCAGGGCAAGACTTTATAAACACCCTGCAGTGCAATACTTACATATCTTTCACAGGGACAAAAGAAAAAAATTCTTTCCAATCATAAACTTTTTAGTTTATAAGACGCATATCACTTTCAAATGAAATAAGTTTAAACGAAATTAATCGGAAATGTGTACAATGTAATAGACGTGTACTACGAAGTTAGGTGGCGCCTAAATCAGATTTTTTAAAATTATAATTTATGTTTCATCATAGTTATGAAATATTAAATCATGTTTAAAAATTGACGTACAGGAACATGCAAAATGCGGTTTTCTTTTCTTTTCATTAGAATCAGTATTTTTCAAGCACCCCTTCCGGAAATAAAATGAAACTTAGAAATTTTAGTCAGTACAACTAAAGCAAAACCTCATGTAATATTCTGCCATTCTATACAGTGTACATAGCTAAATATTACGCAGCCTTTACGGAGTAATTTGCTGTATTTTTCATTATAAAAAATAACATTTCAAATTTGGGATAAACAAGGTTATGAAATTAATCAATCGAATAATGATAAAGAATGTTTTAATTTAGAAATTTAAAGTTTAACAAAAAAAGTAAGTACATTACCTCCTGAAAAAAACTAAAATTTGTGTAGGAAGGCTGAATATATTAAACACGATTTTTTTAAACATAAAATTGATGAAGAATAAGCGATAATTTTTGTACACCCGGATGAAACTTTTTACGCCTAAGTGTTAATAAACTGCGTTTTTCTAGGAAAATCCTGCCAGTGCTTAAAAAATCGAAAAATCGTTTATCCTTTTTCGAAGAATAGCAGTAAAAACGTTGGCAACCGTCCCATTGAACCATAAAAAAATCTTTGGAACTGAGTTCTTGTTTTTAAACTTATTTTAAAAGCACAACTCAGTTGAGACTCGCAAAATATATCTGTCTAGACTTGCTTTGTCGAGAAAAATTTTTGAATTCAGATAGATAAATTATTCAATGTTTTCATCTAAGGGTGTGTATAGAATCTATCATATAAGATACATGAAACAGAACTAATAAATTAAGGTTTCTTAACGTTAAAAAGCCGCCATTGACGATTGCATTGTTTGTAAGACGACAACAGACATTCAATATATAAGATATATTCATGACTTTTTAAAATTTGTTTTGATTTTGTGGTTCAGCTATACGAGAGTTATCTTCCCAAAGACGGGAAACTTTGGAAGTTGGACTTTTTAAGGGGTATTCACGTTATATCTGGAGAAAAACATTCAAACCTTCAGACCGCTAGATCGATAGCAGCGCGGTTAGCCAGAACCCTGGACTTTCACACTTTGGCCATCTACTATGTTCAGTGTCTTATCCATTCGGCCACGCTCGACTATATTCTTGAAATATACGATTTCTACCTTATTGAATTCAAAAGTTAAATAATAACAGTAAAGGGGAATTTTGAAAATTTCAAATTTTCCTCTAGTTTCATATTGTTAGCCTTCAATATTACCTCTTGAAGTTATGAAAATATTATTTAAACAGGTTGAACTTTTCAGACATTAGTAGAATACATTTATCCTCGTTAAAAAGTTTATTAGGAGCATTTGAAGACATAATATTAACTAAGCTCAACTGTACACCCGTTTTACCTTACCATTCTTAAACATGAATAGAAAGAAAACTACTTTTAAAAATTCTACTTTTTTCTGATACTAAGCTGTTTAGATATTTTTTAATTGAAAGTAATAAAAAAACTTCTCACATTTTCAGGAATGTTTTAATTTCTTGAAAATGTTTTGGAGATACAAGAAAAGTACACGGATTCAATAAGCATATAAAAGCTAATATTATGATTCCAAACGTAATTAATTAGCTTTTCAATTAGAATAAATCTTGACAACTAATGTCTGAAAATACAGACTAAAAAAGAAATATCATTTAAAAACATTTATTTATGCTTTGGATCAAAAATAAATATCTACCCATTTTGCCTGACCATAACCTACTTTTATGTGCTACTATGTGCGTTAATTTGCAAAGTTTTTAATTAATTTAAAAAAACAGAGAGTTTTTTCGATTATAAAAAGGTTCACTGATGGTAACACTTATTGGACACGAAACAGATGTCTGCTTTATTGTTCATGTTTTCAGTGTACCACATTGTTTTGGAATTCTTTGTAGTGCTTTCGTAAAACAGCTATAAACAGCCTTCTACTACTTTTTACTTCCTTGTACGTAGTATAAGGAAGTAATGTGATCCCGAAAAATTTTGGGGGCCAAATTTCGACAAAAAAAACCGATTTTGACTACCTCTAAATTTAATTAATTTTTTTTTTCCGATGCATCTCATCGTAGGCTATCATGCACGATCATATTAACGCGTCTGCAACTCATTTTGACCAGCGGCGAGTCTATTTTGGCAGTTTTTCCATGCCGTCTGTACGTACGTACGTATGTGACTCGCATACCTCAAAAACTATTGGTCGTAGAATGTTGATATTTGATATTTAGGATTGTTCTATGATCTAGTTGTGCACCGCCCCTTTTGGTGGCAATCGAACGGATAGTTTATGTACAGGACCGCCCAAAAGATTCGAAATACATTACGCTCTATGGACCGAAATTCATTAAACTCGCCTAACTCAAAAGCTATTAGGCGTAGAATATCGAAACTTCATATTGTGGATAGTTGAAACATCTAGTTGTGCACCTCCCCTTTTGGTTCCATTCGACTGGATAGTTTATCTACAGGACTGCCCAAAACATTCGAAATACATTACACTCAATGGGCCGAAATTCATTAAACTCGCATATCTCAAAAACTATTAGGCGTAGAATGTTGAAACTTTATATTTAGGAACGTTGTAACATTTAGTTGTGCACCTCCCCTTTCGGTTCCATTCGACTGGATAGTGTATCTACAGAACCGCCCAAAAGATTCGAAATACATTACGCTCTATGGGCCGAAATTCATCAAAGCGTTTTTTAGAGGTATTGGGCTATTTCAAACGACTCAGAAGTGATATATGCTGTAAAGAATTAGAAAATGAATTTCTCCATTAAAAAAAGTGTCTTTATCATTTATATTTCTGCTACAGGAACACTCAAAAGATTTCCAATACATTACGGTCAATGGCAATTTTAGGGGCATTCATCCATTTCAAGCACAATACCGTCCTACCACATAAGTTAGGTAATGGTCCGACCACGGTCACGTGCCTCCCTCAAGAACTATGCAAAAAGTCGCCAAGCTTGGCGACTTTTGGTGTACGTGTGTGCATATTTAACTCTCAAATCTCAAAAACTATTATGAAATTTCATATATATATAAGATTGTTGTAACATCTAGTTGTGCATCTCGATTTTTGGTTCCAATCTACTGGCGAGTTTATTTACAGGACCACCGAAAAGAATTTCAGTACTTTAATGTCTATGGACATCTTCAATATAATACAACTGTAAACAGTCATTGTTTGGTACATGCCCAAAATCTCGCCGTCTGTCCTCGGCCTTGGCGAATATCGCCAAATTTGGCGATAATTTGTCATTGTTTGGTTCATGCTTAAAACAGGGATGTGCCAGCTGAAATTAAATTTTGGAGCAATTTTTGGAGCAATTTGGAGCAAGAAAAAGTCACTTTTGGAGCACAAGAATGTCAATTTTGAAATACAAAATTTATTTTTGGAGGGAAAGAGAAAAGTCAAAGAATAGCAATCCAAAAAAATTAAAATTAAGGAGGTTCTTAAAAACTCTTAGCTTATAAAAAAACCAGCTTTTTTAAATTTTTTTGGGGGGGTTAGAGTCAAAAGCTTATGAAATAAATAAAAAATTCAGTTATTTTATACATTGCTATACAAAATATCTATTTTAAATCAAAAATACAATATTTACTAAACTATATTAACCCATTTATGCCTAGCATCCCTTTTTTGGGACGGCATTTTCGCCATCAGTCGAAAGCGTTATTTATTTTTCCTAGCCTTTATTCACGAGTATAGAACCTCAACTCCACATAATATTTTAACATGACCCAGTAGGATGTTGACATTTCAATTTTTATACATAATGGTTTTAAGATATCATCCCTTGCTCAAGAAGTTGACATCAGAAATTTATCTGTTATTGCTGGTATTAGCAAAAATCAAAGAAAGTCTCAAACATATCTGGGCACAAATGGGTTAACTACCATCAACAGCTAATAAAAAATTTGGTAACGAAAATTTACAAATTTATATAAAATTAAATTTAAAACAGCGGTCAATTTTTACTCTTAAGGAATTGGAGGTTTAAACAAAAGGATGCCAAAGAAAAAATATTCATGTTTAAGATTAATAGAGAAAGATTGAAATTAGAATGCTTAGAATGTGTGATGAATTTTGTAAAAATTCAGGAGATTTACAAACGTTTAAACATATATGGGAAAATTAAAAATGTAGCAGTTTTGCTGAATTTGGAGCAAAAATGTCCAAAAACGATCTTTTTGTAGCAGATTGGCACAACAGGATTGATTTGGCACAATTTGGAGCAATTGGAGCAGCTGGCACATCCCTGTTAAAATCTCGCCAAATGTCGTCGACATTGACGAGTTTCGCCGAGATATCGCCAAATTTGGCGCCAAAAATTATTTCGTATTTTGTATAACTCTAAAACTTTAACCCGTAGAATTTTGAACTTTTGTATTTAGAACTATTGTAATATCTAACTGTTTTCAATATATTTTTGACAGCAATCGACTGAGAATTTATTTACAGGGTGAGCCAAATGACTTTAAATACATTGAGGTGTATGGTGCATTCAATTCATTGAAAGTCTGTGGTCAATGACTACTTTGGCTATCCCCAAAATCTCGCAGACTATCTCAAGTTTGTCGGCTCTTGGTGAAATATCGCCAAATAAAGTGTCAGAAGGAAATCTTTCAAATTGAACTCAGATTGGCGATATCGAAATATTTGGCTAGAAATCGCTAAATCTTACTATTATTGATATTTTATCTCTTTCAAACAAATAAGTTTAGAGGAAGTGCTTCGAAAATATTTTTGATCTAATAGACGTGCAAGGAAGTCATGTGTTGGACACATCAGATTTTTTTCAACAGAGAACTTGTTAAAGTAAGCGTGAAAAGCGTGAAAAGCGGGTATACATTTTTGGGTAATGCAAAATCTTATAAATAAAAATGAAATTCTGTTTGTTTGTTTGTTTGTTAGTTTGTTTGTTTGTTTGTTTGTTTGTGGATTTGAGTTGTATACAAATCCACAAAAATGGACATATCAGCCTGAAATTTTGCACAGATATGTAAAATAATATAGAATAAATCATAGTCCACTTTAAAACTTTGAAAGTCCACCCGTTCCCGGAATTTAAGAGATTTTTTATGTTCTCCACGCAAAAAGCTTTCCGTAATTGTAACCCCTGTAGTGAAAAAAGTGTGAAATAAGGATCGTGGTTGCCATGTCTGGCGATTTTGCCGAATAAGATGTTTTAAATTCTCAAAGTAAAAATAAAAGAATAATAATGATTTTTTTTTTGTTAGTTTATATTCGTAAGGTTATTTTTTTTTTAATTATAATATCGTGTGCATGGGAAATCGGAGCAGGAATGAAATGTTTTATACGCAAAACAATAAGAATTGAAAATTTCCGAGGCGAATAGGTAATTTTTTTTAGTTTGGTGAAAAAATAAAATGGCTCAAATGCCGATTTTTAGAAAGTGAGTTCTAGCGGTTTGCACAGATTTCGGCTTGGCGCAATTTATTGAGAGCTTAAGGAAATAGATTTTTGAAAACAAGTGTAAAGGTTTTATTAGAATACAGCGTTAAATTTTAATGATCCGTGAAGAAATAATGCAGTTGTTAAGGGATTTCAAGCGATCTATCTCCAGAATTCTCGCCAAATGAGTACATTGATTTAAGTTGGGGGAATTCCGCCAAATTTCAGAAAATTGAAATCTTCTCATTTACTACATCGGAGTAACGATGAATAAAACACGTTATAGTTGATAATTTTAAAAATTTCGGCTGTATTAAGGGATTCCACTTTTGAAATAAAGGCTTGCTTTACTTATTCGCGGTCGAACCATTTCCCATATTGATTGCTGCTAAGTCAATGCTTCGAATGATTTCCTGAAAAAACGCTTGCACAATGGCGTATGTTGGCACTTTGGCGAGGCTTAGATTTGAAACTGGATTTTATTTGAGACTGGGATATATAATGACACTGGTTATAGATAAAAATGAATGTTGGTATGTGTGTATGAGGTTGAAAAACTTTAGCACCGTTGCACCATGAAATTTGGTTCACCTAAGTCTTTTATCATTGAGAAGCTTTTTATGCTATCCGTTTTCCTCTAACTTGCCACAAGGTGGCGCAGCAGAACGTCGAATTCTATTCCGTTTAGCCGTTTACTATGCGAATATCGTCCAACCGATTTCGATGAAATTTGGTACACGCGGATATTAGAACACGGAGAATATTTTTCACTATCCATTTTGCTGTAACTTGCCGCTAAATTGCGCTGCAACGCATCAACTTCTATGCCGTTCGACCGACCGGCATAAAATTTCTTATACTTACATATTTCGGCACGAAGAATATATTCTAACTGTGTTCCTTTTGATGTTACTCACTACTAGATGGCACTGCAATGCATTATTATTTTAACTCGCCACTAGATGACGCTGCAGCAGGCCAAATTCTTGACCATTCAAACGGTCGCTATGAAAATCAGTATACATAGCTATTTGAACAATGAGAATATTTTGGCGTTATCCATTTTGCTATAACTCGCCACTTGACGGCACTGTAGCAAATCATTACTTTAATTAACCACTAGATCGCGCTGCAGTGCATCACTTCTTGACTGTGCAACTGATCGCTATGAAAATAGGTATACATAGATATTTGAACACGGGGAAGAGTTTGGCGCTATCCATTTTCCGATATAATTTGCCACTAGATGTCGCGTCAACACATGAACTTCACAGGGCTGTCCAGCCGATCGTCCTGAAAATTCGTATTCATCGATATCTGAATGCGAAGAATATTTCAGCCGTATCCATTTTGCTAAAACTCGCCACTAGATTGCGCTACGCCGCATGACCTCCTGCACCGTACAAACGATTGCCTTGAAATTCGGTATGCATGGTTATTGAACACAATATAAAGCGATATCCATTTTGCTATATCTCTTTATTACAACAAATAGTAATCACCACAAATCGTAATATCAAAAAGTCCATTCATTCCCGTGCGAAGAACGGGTACTTCAGCTAGTTGATTTATAAATCCAGACTTCAGATAATTATTCATGTCACATTTCAATGTTTTCCAGATTTTTATCCAAAATCTTTAATTTTTTTCTGATTTTTTCTGTTAAAGTAAAATTTTTTGATTATTCCAGGTTTGACAACTTGGTTGACCACTAACAACTCTGTATACCGCAAAAAACCACCCAGCATCCCCAGTTAATTGCATAATCATTATCCACACTCGAATTTCCATGAAAACATATCGGCGTTTGGGCGCAGTATTTAACCGTCAACATTTTTGCTACCAAATTAAAATGCCAACTTTTTTCTGTCGGCACTGTATACTATTAAGTATTTAGAAGTAAGAAGAAAATTAAATATATGAATAAAATTAAGTGATTTATTTTTCTCAGATTAATGGTTCAGAATACTTTTCATAAAATATGCAATACATTATTTATACCTGATTAAAAAAAAGACAGAAAAGCCTTTGGGATACTTTGTTGAATAATTAAGGTTTTTCATTGTGTAGAAGGGTGGAGTTACAGAGTTCATTGAGACTGTCAGAAAACTTGATATATGTGAGTACTCAAGAAATTAAGTCAAACAATATTTTTTGTCCTCCCTCTAAGTTAATACGCTACATTGTCAAACATATTCTGTATCACATTCTTTAATAGGTCAGTGGGTAATTGAATTGAGCTAGTACAATAACCTTCAGAACTCACGGTGAAATTTACTAAAAGGTAGGTACATTTTCTTGTTTTTTCAATGAGAAGTTCGAATAAAATGATACAGATTTAGATGTTCTGGGTGCAAAAAAAAGTAACCGAAAAAAAAATTTCAGGATACTGGAAAGATTTCCCCCTCTTAAAATGACAAAATGTATGTTTTTCTTTTTTTTTAACCTGATGAAAATAATTTTATACTTTTCATCAGGTTTACTTCAATCAGGGCAACTTTTGCTAGAGTTGACTTATAATTTAAAAGGAAAAGAACTAATTAAAAACTGTATACAATAATAAACAGTCACCATTTTGAGTAAGTACACCGTAGACACAGTGCTGTTATAGTTTCTGAGTACTTTTAAATCATCAACGATTATTGAAATTCCGGTACCAAAAAGCAAAGATTTGGTTTGTGTTCTATCAGTGTAAATTTGAAATTAGTTTCATGCGAAGATACATAGTTTCTCAGCATAATACTTTTTCACATTATTAAACCAGAAAAATTTTTGTTTGCTCTCTCAGAAATTTTAGTTTTCCTCTACACACTAGTCTAGTAGCAAAACGAATAAAAACTTATGAATGCTAAGTCAATAAAACTATCTAAAAATATTCAAGTCTTTGCAAGATAATGAGAAGCTGCTGTTCAGAAAAGGCTTACCATTAAAAAGTAAAACAAAGCAAAATAAGTTTTATTGCATTAGTTTTGTGAAATTCTTATAAATTTTTTAACTGTTAATCAGTGAAATACACCTCGGAGCATCCAGTAGGGTGTAAATAGGTAATGTCACAACTTAGTTTCCGAGATTACCGCAATTTTTGTCGACAGATCTGAGCCGAGGCGGACAAGTGTCGTTTTTAGACATAAAGAAGGAGGGGGGGGGCTTCATTTACTTTTTACTTTTTTTTTTAAAGTAGTAGACTGCTATTTCGTTTACTCTGGGTGTTTTTTGTCCACATATTTTTGTGGACCGATTTGCATCGACACGTTTTCGTTGCGTTTTTCAATAGGATTGCCCAATAGCTCGGGGAAATAAAATATTGTAATTCACCTAGGTTCAAGGATTGATCGCAAAGTTTGGCGCCAAAAAATGTCTACAAAGCTGAACCTAGCTTGGCAATATTTTCCATATTTGGTGAGAAACTGGCAAACCCTACAGTTTATTACGAAAGAGAAATAGCCCCGCCAACAATGTATATGCAGCCCCACCCCACCGCACAGCGCTCTGGAGGACGGAAGGTGTCTGGTTCTGAAACTTCACACAGGTCGCGTCCGACCTAACCTAAATGAGATTTTCGTGGTTTTCTCCATAACTTTGTGTAAATAAGGGTTAGGATTGCTTAGAAAGACCCCCACAGAGGGTAACCCCCACCCACACACTCCTTCGGCCTAGATTCCTCAAGCAGATATAATCGGCTGTAATCTCTTAAATCATATCAAAAGAGAAGTATAGTTAGAATATGCCTGAGAAGATTGTAGAACACGTTTAGTAGGCGGTTTAATATAGATTTCAATTCCAAAGAAGTGTTTTATGGAAGAAGAAATACAAACACTGTACACTCATGGAGTACGATGAACATTATGAACAGTAAGTATAAAGGTGAAGTATAGTTAGAATATGCTTGGTGAATGGAGAATAAAGAATTGCGAACTGACCTTGTTTCACCAACTTCAATCCAGTGAAGATTCTAAAACTATTTTAGTAGGCGATTTTAATGTACATTTTGATTCCAAAGAAGTGTTTTATGGAACAAGGAAAAAAAAAAAACGGCACACTCGTGATTGCACTTTCCAATTTAACGGAATATGGAAGAAAAATAGGGACGGGGCATGAATTATGATACTCTTTTAGTATATAGCACTTTAGTGCGTATTTAAAATATGAAAATGTTTTAAACTGCTTTTTTTTAATTGCTCATTTTTCCACATTACATTTTATTTCAAATAACATTACAATCACTGCACAAAATAAACATACAAAAAAGAAAAAAAAACTAGTTTGGTCAAAACTACTCCAGTGATTATTTATCGCTTCCACATTATAATAGGAAAGATATATCATGTTTATAACTTCCATGGCTCATGTGTTTATCATTTCAAAGACTGATTTCACTCGCACAAGCATTGCCAAGTGAGCTAAAAAGAAATCTGAAATATATCGATGACTAACAATAGACAAAAAAAGAGGGATTTTTTTGTGTATTATAGGGAAACTTTTTCTAGTTCATCGTTTTTCTTGTAAAAAGTTAGGGAAACAATAACTTAGACGGGGGAGCTTTGCCAATTGTTTTCACTGGGAAAACAAGCCAGAGAGTTTTCCCTGCCAAGTCAATGTCACATCAATACACAAGATAAAAACACTTTTCAAGAAAGAACGATTGTACTAAGTTGCTGTAAGCAATGATATTTTCATACAGAACTTTTGTAAACACTGTCAAAATAAATCTTATGCTCGGTTATCACAGTCTTACACTTCAGGGCATTCATGAAGAATATTTTGAAACGGTTTTGCTCAGACTTACAAACTCTATACATATACTTGTGTATTTTTTTTTTATGAGTCAAGTAGTGAATATAAACTACTTTCTACTAATTTACTACTTTGAGTTGAAGCTTTAACAAAAGGGATCAGCTATAGATATTTTAATTTACGACATCTTCATTCAAATTCTAGATTAATTAGATTATTTGATTATATTATCATTCAAATTCAAATCATTTTTATTTATGTCTCCTATTCGTTGTGCTGTGTTTAAAATACATGTATGTGAAACAATTTTAAATGTAAGAAATTGTGATTGACATGGGCTGTTTTTGCCAAGATGCATCGTAATTTAAGTTTTTCGCTAATTTATTTTATAAATTTAAGTGGTATTCTATAAATTTCCTTTAGAATCACCACTTAAAACAGGTTTTAAAGAAATCTAACAACAATTAGCCTTAAATATAAAACGCTTTTCCATGATTTATACCTTATGCTACATATGGGCAAACGCCGGCCCGCGGTCCTAATGTGGCCCACCACGGCTTTTGATCCGGCCCGCGGACCATATTAAAAACCTTCAAATAAATAAAAAACTTTGTGAAAAAACAAACATAAAATGTTACTTATAAGACGTTACGATTGTTTCGACCGAAAATTTCGTTCGGTCTTCATCAGACAAAGCCCTTCGTCTCACTGAGGAGAGGGAACTCTGCTCAGTGAGATGAAGGGCATTGTCTGATGAAGACCGGAAGAAGTTTTGGTCGAAACGATCGTAACGTCTTATATAACGTCTTTATGTGTGTTTTTTAACAAAGTTCTTTATTTATTTTATCATTTAACACCAATATTTTGAGCATTTTTTACATATTAAAGCCCATATAAACCACTCAAAATCCCATATAAATCCCAATTATATGGCCCGCAACTTCACTAACATTCTAAAGTTTGGCTCGCGACTTTTCAAAGGTTGTCCATACCTCCCTTATGCAATCAGTTCCCAATAACTTGAAGCCTGATAAGTTAAATAGTCTTTTGTCTTATATTTTTCATCAAGTACCAATCTGTCTATTTAAGTAAAGTTTTTGAATTTCAATTTAATTTTATGAATCTAAATACCCTAAATATAAGGAAGAAAATGGGAACCATATAATTTCTGATCCCCCAGCCCTCTTTTCACTACTTACCTCTCAGCTTATTCCGTAGGTCAGCGTTTCTACACCTGTGGGGCGGGACCCCCTAGGGGGACGCAGAACGTTTGCAGGGAGGGGGGCGAGAAAAACTAAAGAACAAGTAGTGATGCATGTTTAAATAAAAAAACATCTTATTTATTCTCATTTTTACTCAAAAATATATTCATTTTCGCTAAATGTTCATTCAAACTTTACTGATAACATTATTTTGTAGAAAATTCGACTAAATGTTCATTGTTAAAGATTAAAAAACTGAATGTATGCTGAAAAATCTGAGGGGGGGGGCGCCACCGTACGTTAGCCTTTGTTGGGGGGCGCGACGTTAAAAGGTTGAGAACCGCTGCCGTAGGTGAAAAGATACCTTCTTCACCCTGCTGCTCTAATTGAGGTTCGAGAAAGGGAAAAGGAACCTTCCGCACATATTTATCATCTTAGTATACAATTACGTGATTCCTGACTCACTACTTCACTGATTCACTGACTCACAGAGTCTGGAACAATTCCAGCTCGACCACTCCAAAATAAAACTTTTATCACCATTACTCCAAAAAGCTTCCAAAAGTACGTTTTACTTTCTTTTTGGCAGACGTACAAATGCACGGTAGTACATGCTTGCATATAAAAACATCGTGACTGCCTTCGTGCAATTAAACCATCTGCATGCATCTTTGTTTAATTTAATTTCACTATTGACTTTACAAAGTCTTCGTTAATGATTATTTTACAGACAAGGTTAAAAAGTTAAGCACAAAAAAAGTTATAAAATCCGCACCGTTTGCAGGATCAGCTTGAAATTTTTCATTTTTATGTAAAAGGATATAGAAAATAATCTTCGCTTCTTTAAAAATTTGAAAACCCACCTGTTCCCTAATTTTCACGTGATTTTTGCACTATTTTTCGGCTTCTTTTTATTTCCGAGAGTAAAAAAGTTAATCAGTTGCGTGACAAAATCAGGTGTTGCAATAATATTAGCGCCATATCGAAGTCACGGTTATTAGACTTTGAAGGGAAAATTGTGATTCGAATTCTCTTAAAATAGTTTTTCCAGATTTACCAGTTCAATTTTCTTCACAAATAAAATGATTTCCTCTGTATGAAGAATTGATATAAGAGGCGATGTTCCCACAAAACGAAATCATTCGAATGTGAAAAGTTTCCACATGTTTCCAGAAGAGCATAAAACAAATCGATTTCGGTATATATTAAAATTTGAATATGACGTTATTTAAGTGGACGGAGGTTAAATATATTGAGAGTAGACATATTTTTGTAAAAAAATTTTTTTTCTAAAAATTTTCCCGTTGTAAAAGTCTTCAAAACGGGCTTAATCCTCTAGTTTAAAATATTAATAATTACTTTTTCTTGAACAATACTATGAGTGTAGCTAGCGTTGCCAGGCGTCAAAGCCGGACATAGTTAGGCTTTTTGATTGCGTGCCCAACCAAACTTAACGGTGTCCGGCTTTTGTTAGGCTTTTTACTGGTGACTTTGGCTGATTAGTGATAAAGTACTTGAACTGATTTGGCATTCGATGTTATTTATATTTCATTAGAATTTAACAAGATTCATGGTAATAATCAAAAAAGCTTGATTTTACATACAATTTTTTTGCTGTACCTTTTATCACACACACACACAAAAAAAAAAAAAAAAAAAAAAAATCCTCAGAGATCTTGAGACAAAATCTTCAATATTGTAAGCTGTCCGGCAATTTGGTTTGGCGACCTGGCAACCCTAAGCGTAGCCTATCAGCCTAAGCAAAATACCCGTAACTCGAAGTATTTAGCTTGTTTCTTCGGACTTCGAGTTATTGGGAGTTGACTGCCATGTTCACCAATTACTGCCATGTTCATCAATCTTGTTCTTAACTGGCGCAAAAACCTAATAGCTATGCATCAACTGCAAAAGAAAGTGTGTGAATACAGTATTGATTCTCTAAATCACGAAGCTAACTTTTAAAAGTAAATTTAGCAAGCCACATGCTAGAATACAGATGCAATAATGATTTCCCTATAATAAAAACTTGCCACATGAATTTCAGTTTCTAAAGTGCCGAGAAAGAATGACATTAAAAAAATTGTCATATCTATCTTGAATGCATTTAGCTGAAAACGATAAAAGGTTCTCCGGCATTTAACGCATATATTATGCATTCTATAAAACATGCTTTTATATTTAATTCCTGTTCTTACTTTCAGTTATTTTTTGGCAGTTAAAAAAGAACAACACACAGACAGAGTTGAATACGCATTTGTTAAATGTAGAACACTGTTTTTTTTTTTTTTTTTTTTTTTAAGTAACCACTTTCTTTCTGGAAGCATTTGCCAAAAGTTATATCGGTAATGAAATTAGTTTGAGAGTATGGTGCTCTTACCACAAAATAACATGTTTTATCTAGCTCAGAATTGAATTTTTAACTTGACAACAACGAGATAAAGAAAAGAGAATTTTTTATAAGCATCTTTTCTCTTTTCCAATCCCGTTTTTGCGTGGGTAATAATTTTGGTTTTTCAAGAGCTTTTTTCTTTATTGAGTAACATTTTACGATTCAGAGACCTGCGTAACTGACATTCCAGGAAAGTGAGATTTTTAAAACCAAATAACTTTATAACATCGAGATTTAAGATTTAGAAAAGTGTCAGAGTCTTAACTAGTGACTTACAAGGCTTATAAATGAAAGTGGCCCTAAAAATAGATCACGAGATTGGTATATGCCAATAAAAATATGAATATGAGAGTTGGAGGCTGGCTTTACAAGAAAACGAAAATTCTTTTCTTAGTTTAAAAATTTATTACCCAGTGTACTGTTATTCGAAAAGTTTTAAAGCTTCTTTTTTTGTCATCAAAAGGGGAATTTGAAGTACTATTTTATTTTATTGGTTGAGAGTGGGATTATTCCAAAACATCTAAAATTTTTCGTTTTGAGTATTTCATTTTATTCGTTTGAGAACGAGATTTTTCGTATTATTTTTCACCCACAAAATGTAATTCTGTTAATGTGTTGCGGAGTGAAATACAAAGATTTATTGGCAAAGTGCATTTCATTTGTCATTTGTCACCTCTCTTTTAGACTAAAAAATGAAGATTTTAAGATCGGTTGGTTGATTTGAAGTTAATGAAACCACTGGAATACAGAGTGAACTTTTACAGTTAAAACATTTTTTTCAATGAACAGATTAAAACTAAATTATTATAGTAATAATAGTAATAATTTATTATATGGAAAACAATTATTTTAAATGGTCAGTTAGAACAGAATATAACATCCTTAAATTAACACTATAATGTTTACTGGGAGAAATCTTTTACTGTCTTATTTCACTATGAGAGGCATATTTTAAAATTCATGAATGGATATTTTGTACGATAAAAACAAGTTGGATGAATCATACTGAATGCATTGTTTACGAAACACGTTTCACCGCCGATAACTCCTGAAGTACATGAACCTAGCTAAAAGAAGTCTGGAAAAGCCTATACCATGGACGTCCATCTATAGGCAGGGACAGGTCCCCCCCCCCCCCCCCTCCACTAGTCCGCATATTACCGTTATGATTTTGGCATAATTTAGAAGTGGTTCAACACTAAAATATAGTGTCTTTCTTAGGCACGACCTTTAACTTGAATACCCCCCCCCCACCGTACAAACAATAACTTTGGCGCCAGTAGCGTACCCAAGGGGGGGATGGGGGGGTCACAACCCCCTCCCCATGAGGAAATTTGTGCCATATAAAATGTATATTATTTACTTCCTTATCACACACACGTATACATATATGTGAGTTGCAGCAGTCGTAACCCCCCCCCACCCCACCCCCCATAAAAACTTTCTAGCTACGCCACTGGTTGATTCATGGTCTGTATTCAGTCTTTATAGTCAAACCTTTCTTTAAAACGCTGAACGTATTTCGATAAGAAAAAATGTTTGAAGTACGATATAACTTCATGTTGCTGCAATAACATATGGGCAAATTGAACTTTGTATGTATTTCAAAATTCTAAATGAAAAAAAAAAAAAAAAAAGATTTTCTGGTATTATATTTAGCAAAAAGGATAAGAATGAAATAAACTATAGGCTTAATTATGCAACATTTTTTTTTTATATATTTTGGTACACTTAAAAAATAACTTGGTCATCTTAACGAATTTACCCTAATTACTGACTATTTTTTTACAGAGGCAAAACTATTCTTTTACAACCAGAAAATAAAGAGTTCTTTAAAACTATATTAATCATGCATTATTCAAAAACAAGGTAAACTAAAACATTCAAAAAGAAAGCAAATAGACAAAAATCTCTGTATCTATGTATCTTTCTCACTGTTTATTTTGTACGTTTTACTTTCTTCTTGGCAAACGTACAATAGCACATACTTTATATGCTTGCATATAAAAACACCGTGTGAGTGCCTGCGTGCAATTAAACCATTTTCATGCACCTTCCTTTAATTTGATTTCAATATTGATTTTCCAAGTCTCCTTTAATTGTTATTTTACAGACAAGGCAAGTATGTATGCACGTTTGTAAAAGATATTGTATAAAATGTTGTCCTTGGACAAAATTGATTCCTCATTGGAAATTCAATAATTCGCTGCGTTTGTTTTCGTCTGACAGAGAAATGATGTCTTTTTGTCTGTTGGCTCGTATGACTGTCGTTTTATTTGATAATTAAAATTTGCTTTGGTTTTGAAAAATTAGACAGCCCTTAATATAATTAACAATTAGAGGAATAGTAATAGTTTAAAATTATAGAGAACAATCCTACTAATATTATAAATGCGGAAGGCTTTTTGTATGTTTGTGACTATCACACTGAAACGGCCAGACGGATTTGGTTGGAATGAAGATAGTTTATACCTTGGTTTGTTTGAAGATTAAAACCATTAAAACCATTATAGTTAAAACTCTTAAAATTCACCCGTTATCTGATTTTTCGAAAGTTTTCGTAATTTTCAGTTTAGAAAGCTGCTACAATGCTCAGCTTGAGCAGATAGCAAATATAGTTAAGAGGAGAGAAATACTTTTTTTTTTTTGCTTCCAACAATTCAAGACAGATATCGTTAGTCAGAATGACGATATTTTGAAGTTGCGATTTTGAAAGTGCATTAGAAACCCATTTAGAATAACAAGCTTAACGAAACATTTGCTCCACGAGCGTCTGTCTTGTGACAAGGTAAAGAAAAGCGCACTGCCATACAATTTAAAATGTCATGTAAAAAAACATCTCCTGTCATAGAGTTTGCGATATCTTATCGGACTCCGATTTGCTGAGAATATCAACCCTAGCAATTTCTGATCAGAATACATAAATATGTTACAAATAAAACACTAAATTAATGGCGCTTTAAGTGTACTCGTACTTTTGATGCTATTCTTGGTATTCTGAATTTTTTTCCTTCGCATGTGCGGACACATTTCCACAAAGTCCATCACTTGTTGTTAGGGATGGATGCGAGACGAAAAATACGAAAAATAGGCCCCTGGCGTTTCGCAAAACAGTGGAAAAGCTTCGTCTCGTCTAGCAAAATCTCTATATTGTAATGTTAAAAATGTAATTTCTGTCTCGCATCTCAAAAAATCGTCTAGCATCCATTTTACACCACACTAGATATAATGCCTATGGACTGCTTTCTGACGTCATGGTGGTTGGGCTAACGTCGTTGGCAAATTGCTTTTACATGATGAAAAAGACCAGTTTGCTGCAATACTAAATGAAATCAAAGAGTGCCTTTCCAAATGGCTGGAAAGTGGGGAAAAATCGTTTAGCAAGGGGTCCAGTACAAATTAAAGAAGTCAAGTAATTTTTACGTTAGGATTGTTAACGTTGGTAGATAGAAAAGTGATATTTTATTTTTAAAAACTGTTGATGGAAATTGCATTGTTTTTATATAAGCAGAACATACTTAATTACACCAAAGTGAAAATAATTCATGAATAATTAAAATATATTCAGTTAATTTACTTTATTGTTTTCAACAATAATTGTATTTAATTAATTACATATATTCAAGTTAAATTCCTCAAAAATGAGCGTACCCCCACTTTGTTTCTTATTACTACACCACTGCCATAAATGTATATGAATTATAACGAAAATCACATTTATTGTACTGCTATCTACTGTACTATGTATCCTATTGAAATGCGTATACAGCACTTACTATTCTTTTAAAAGAACACGAAAAAGAATTCCAAGATATTAAAGTCTATGGGTCGTCTTTGTTTAAAGTGCTTTTTACAGACATTTACCTATTTAAACAAAAGACAATGGATACCATTATTAGATCTTATTAAGAATAAAACAGAATAATTCCAAAAAATTAAGGTTTTAACGGTAATAACTGATATTACAAAATACTTAAGTGTCTTTCAATTTGTCTCAAAGGCGCAACTCTTAGAATTTCCTCCCTTTGTCATGCGTTGTTTCATGGTCTTTGAATGCTTCGTCGGGGAGCATTTTTTGCTAGAATCTCTGTGGTCCGGTCATTTGGTTTTAAAATGAGACGTTACCTGGAAAGTTTTCCGCGAGTTTTGAAAATGAGTAATTTTATAGATTTCGATGTTCTCCTTCTGAATGTCAACTTTGCCCTCTCGCATTTTTGCCGCTTGAGCCGCCATATTGGAAAAACGTCGCCTAAAAGTTGTTTTTATCGTGAAATGACTCGGAAAGGAGATATTGTCAAAAAACTGCTTTTAGGCACCATTTTTCCGATATGGCGGCGCGAGCGGCAAAGATACTGGGGTGCAAACAAAGAGACAAAGAGACAGACAGACCATTCTAAATTACAAAGTACGGACAAAAGTCTATATTTTTATGAATACCCTATGTGACATTTTCTAACTAATGAAATTAGCTATCCAATTTACTATTTCGATTGTATTGTAACCAGTATAAATGGAATAGTTTGAGTTTATTCAACAAAGTCGTACGTGACAACGAATAATATAAAAGGTAGCCAGTCCCCAGGCACGTGTAATGTACCGCGAATGCATTTCAATACATTAATACATTTCAAAATATTAAAAAAATTGCACCGATATTCACTTAGCTTTTTGTCAGACGTTAAATATGTTTTTCTGTATTTGTAAGATCATTAACCAGTGTGTCAATTTACTAATTGATTGTAGAACAAAAACAAACCTGTGTGATTTCCTGACTGCGAAAAGAAAGAAGTCAAACTTATTAAAAACTCTGGAAACCAGCACTAATACCAGAATCCTTGTGTTCGTGTTATGACGTAGAGAAAAATAAAATAAAGCTATTCAAGGAGAAAGTATTTCCTATTTAAAAAACACCTGTTTATAAAAAGTCTGGAAAAGATCCACGAAAGCTAAAAAGTGAACTAAAAATGATACAAATAGTACGTGTGTATTTAGCACATTTTGACGTAAAAATGTCATATTTCTTAAAAAAAAAAGAAGTTAGCATGAAGCCAAGAATATTTACGTTTTCAATCCTCATGTTTTAGTAAAGAGCAGACTGAAATTCGATAACTGTGAGCTTCTGCGTTATAACATTACGTGGGACTAAGCACAAAAAATAACTGCAATTAACTGTTATTAGTAATTAACTCTTTGGGAGACTGAGACGCAAAATTCTGTTCACTGACGCCCGGTTTTCACTGTAATTGCTTGTAATAAAAAATAATCCTGCACAACATAAACTTGTGTTCAACTTCACCTCTTAAAAGTAATGCAAAATATTTTGCCGCAATTGTAGTTCCTATCATCTCTCACTTCTTCTTCTTCTTTCTTATGATAGTTAAAATTTCCTAAGCTCAATAGAAAGCTCAAAACTTTTTCTATTTTTTTTTTCTTTTGTTGCGCTTCTGTTAGGCAAGTTGACCAGGGACTGACAGACAAGATCAACCAATGCTCCGTTCATTTCTCTCCAATAAATGCTTAGCCAAAGATTCAGCGATGCATTCGTTGACCAGAGCTGGTAAAGGGCAATCTTCATCACTGCGTCTTTTTTCAAAGGTGGGAACGAATAGGTTAAATCAGGGTTCAAGATCACAAGATAAAAGGTAAAAAGAAATCACCCATTTCCTTGATGAATTCTGCAGAAATTCTAAAGAAGTCAACTAACTCTGAATAGAACTTTCATGAAAAGCTAAAAAATAAAATATGTTGTGAGTATTTTAATTAAGAAAAATTTAGATTCAAATAATTTAATCACACAAAAATTTAGGTCAGTGAACGAAATACTAAGTATCAATCGTTTAAACAGCCACAATGTGGTGTATGGTATCACGATGGCTCTGAAAGAATTAAAAATAAAAATAAAATGACATACTTTTACATGCTCCTCAGAATCTCCCATCAAACACTAATGGCAGTCTGGAATATGAGAAGTACAGATTCTTTTTCGAACTTTATATGAGGTGTTTCTTTATTGCATGCATGTTAAAGCTGATTACCAGCAAATTTCTCTCTTGAGCTTTATGTATGTTAATGCCGATTCCTAGCATTTTTCTGTGTTTTATGTAAGCCAAAAACGAATACTAGCGAGTATATCTGTCGGATTTTATATATGCTAAAGCCGATATCAGATGATTTCTCTGTCGTATGTATGAATGCTAAGGCCGGCTACCAGCGAATTCCTCTTTACTACTTTATGCATGTCTGTCTACGCTACCCCTTAAAATTTCTATTGGAATTTCGATTTTCTGCGTAAATTTAACGACGAGTCTGTAGCATAATTGGGTGCCAGGGCTCGTGGGCGAAATGTGTACAAACCTAAAATGTCTAAAAAACGAAAAACTGGGTGATTTTTTTTTCAACTGTAGCTTTCTCTTGTCCTATTTATTTAGTGTTCCAAATTTGGACCAGATCCGACTAATGGTCTGATGTGCCTTGTAGCGAACAGACAAATAAACAGACAAGAAAGCTATTTTGTATATTCAGACATATAGGGGTCTACATCAGATAGAAGACATTAGATAATTTGTGGGGTGATTTCCCTCCAAATTCTCTTTTACGAAGTAATTCTTCAGTAAAATTAATATCGAATTTTGTGAATAAAGAACATACACAAAATATACTACAGTACGGCGGTTTCGGTGTGTACAAAAGGTCCTTTCTTTCCCATCTGCTAAAAATTCCAAAATGCGCAGAACTTATTTCAGCCGAGGAAGAGTGGGCCTTTGAAGCACCCGAAAAGATCGTATTTCGCTATTTTTATTTACAAATATTATTTACAACATTCTTACTTATATTTATCTTGGAACAGCAGATTTTTGAGTGTTCTTATTATTTCCTTGAGGTCCGGCAGTGACCTAGTCACTAAACTCCATTCCCATAAGAACACGGAAAAGTGAAGCAGCATCGGCTTGGCCAGTGTTTGGGTGAAAACGTCTGATGGGTGAAAACGTCTCTCGGCTGTGTCGCTGTGAAACCGTGTACGTTAATGAGATCTGCTGCATGTAAAATCTGTTCATTGCTCCAAAGTCCTCCATATTCAATCAATACCACTGCGGGGGTGTCGATTTCACGTACTTAGGTCATCTGGCATGTGTTCAAATTTAGGAGAGCACGCGCAGGGGGCAAAGTTGATCTGCCTAAAGGCTACGTCCATGCGTTTCAGGCTAATGTCGCGTGCGTTTCAGTACGCTAGAACGGGAACCCAATGTATGTTTCAGAATCTTACTGATTGGAGACTGATTGGGGAGAAAAGTGCCCCACTGAGCGGTGGGCGTGCTTTTGTGGTTTCACGCGTTATCCTTTGGCGGCGAATCCCGACGGGTCATTAAAAGTCAATAAATTCTTCGACCCTGCACTGTATCTCCCCTTGTACAATGCCTTGACCATTAAAAAAAAAAACCGCTGCGTCCGGAAACGGACGCGAGTGGACCCCAGCCTTAATAGACACTCCCATAATGAAATGACCAATATCTGCGGCCCTCGTAGTGGTCAAGCTTCCAGCAGGCCGCTGACTCGGCTATTAGAAGAAACAAAATTACTCCTTGAAGTGCGTTTAATTTTCCTTTGTTCACAAATTAAAGCAGGCTTTCTCAAAAAATGCAAAACTCATTGCATCTCTCTCTTAATGACAGTACACACATGTCATATTTTTTAAAACACATATTTTTCTTTATAAGCGAGTATCAATAAAAGTAGAAAGTAGAACAGAAGTATACCGGAATACAAGTAGGTACACTAACATTGAAGATTTTTCTGAATTAACATGACACATGTTTTAGCGCACTTAAATTAAGCCAAACAATCTTTTTTTCCTAATGGCCGGCGTCTGCCGTGAAGGCTTTGGCCACAACAGGCCGGAATTGTTGGTCTCTTTATTGTATTCTCTTTATGGGGGCACCTAGTAGGTGGACCAACGCCGCCCCCTATGAAGGGACGGACATGACAAACACGCCCAGTCGGGGATCGAACCCCGGCCGTCGGGAGTTGAACCCAAAACCGGAGTACGGTGCTTTACCCAGCATACAACTCGGTCGGCTGCCAAATAAAATTAATTCGCCCAACAGACAGATCAAGTTTGACGCGAATTTACTTCAAAAGCCTGCCACTATATTTTCTTTTTTTAATTGAGCAATACAAGCTCTAGGTCTAGAAGGTGTATTCGAATAAAAATAACTCTGAACTGAATGCAAAAACTTATTGGAATATTTTCATGCTTCGGAGGTCTAGTGTGT